>JARLTB010000044.1:24365000-24852500 GCA_030141615.1 Unio pictorum
ACCATTAAATTCGTACACGATCTTAGGGATTTCTAAGTCCCAACCATACTTTATAAGAATCTTTACCATACCAATGTTTCAGGCATGTTGGATCCATTACGTAAATAGCATTGGGACATTTCTCTCATTCTAAACGTTTAAGGCATTCTTATTCAATCCTTACATTGAACTTGTCCCACTTGCATGGAAATGAATTTGGCTCCGTTCAAAGTGACTTTAGGACGTTTGATGCTTTGTTACGTATAGTATTTGAGAAGAAATTGTTCATCTTATCTCGAGAAATTGTGAGCCATGACCGTGATATAGCTATAGCTAAGAAATAGATTTGATCATTATATTTCATGTATTTTACAAATGTAGATAGTATTGTATACTGTTTAAAAATCTATAAATAGAGATGCAGGATGCAGTGCAAGTCAAATACTGCAAACTAATGTTTCAGATGTCTAGAAGATCCGTTAAAAAATATATTTGGTTCTTTTTTAAATTTTGTTCCAGATCAAATAAAGTTCACTCATTTGCAATAACAGCGTAGTTATCGTCAGCTTTGAAAAGCATTTTGAAGAGTATGCATTAATAGAATGAATAAAATGTAAGCAATCTTATTACGATTACCATGTTTACAGTACAGACAGTGTATCAACATAGTCGAACTTTTACAAAATGGTAACCTGTTTAAATGAGTATATTAAATGTGTATGCATAGACACTAAATGTCTATGCATAGACACTAAATGTATGCATAGACACTAAATGTATGCATAGACACTAAATATGTATGCATAGACACTAAATGTATGCATAGACACTAAATGTGTATGCATAGACACTAAATGTGTATGCATAGACACTAAATGTGTATGCATAGACAGTAAATGTGTATGCATAGACAGTACGTAAATTAAGCTTAGGTTAAAATAATCGAATCAGTTCCTGCCTACAGCTGATATAAGTGACCCGCATATATATTAATTCTGACACTTCTAGACATTTTTCGTCGTAACTCGTGCTGTTTGTGGGAATTGAACAAAAAGTCAAATACATATATGTCGATACATACATATTAACATCAGTACGCACACACACTCATACATAAATGATGTTATTTGAACCATAAGTCAAATCCATTAGCAGCTGCTTCTAAATATTACCTTAAACCAAGCCACCAATAATGTGAGAAGCGATTTAGTCGCAGTGTTTTCCGTGATAAAAGAGGTATTTAAGAGGCGGGAAACACGTGTTTTACGTTATAAAATAGGTATTTAAGAGTAGGGAAACACGTGTTTTATGTTATAAAAGAGATATTTAAGAGGAGGAAAACACGTGATTTATGTTATAATAGAGGTATTTAAGAGGAGGAAAACAGGCGTTTTATGTTATAAAAGAGGAATTTAAGAGGAGAGCAACACGTGCTTTATGTTATAAAATAGGTATGTAAGAAGAGGGAACATGTGTTTTATGTTATAAAAGAGGTATTTAAGAGGAGGAAAACACGCGTTTTATGTTATAAAAGAGGTATTTAAGAGGAGGAAAACACGCGTTTTATGTTATAAAAGAGGTATTTAAGAGGAGGAAAACACGCGTTTTATGTTATAAAAGAGGTATTTAAGAGGAGGAAAACACGCGTTTTATGTTATAAAAGAGGTATTTAAGAGGAGAGAAACACGTGCTTTATGTTATAAAATAGGTATATAAGAAGAGGGAACATGTGTTTTATTGTATAAATTCAAGAAGAGGGAACATGTCATTTATGTTATAAAAGAGGCTATTAAGAATAGGAAACATTAAAACATTAGAAACGTTATTGAGCTGGATTTTAGACGAAAAAGAATTTCCGTAGCAAGCGTCTTGTTGAATAACCATACTAACGCAACGTTCCTGCGCGACGCAAGTCAATCTGAATGTAAACCCACAAGATAAATGTTTCGGCAGTCTGTGGAAAGATCAGGTGGGCGGCATGCGTTCAAACTAGGATAACTTGACAATGTAAGTTGCTATAATTGCAACTAAATAGTACTCCAGTCTGAATAGCGGAGATACATGGGGATATAAACTGAATCTTTAGAAGCGTGAATTGATTAAGGATTAATGCAGACTATAAAAGCCTTTAACCTTTTATGTCATCGAATTATTTGTATTATTTGTGCAGCTTGGATATAGTAATCAATAAAACACAGTGTATATGCACTCGGTCAAAATGGTAAGTTTCTCTTTATTATATATATATATATATATATATATATATATATATATATATATATATATATATATATATATATATATATATATATATATATATATATATATATACATATATATATATATATACATATATATATATATATATATATATATATATATATATATATAATCGATATAAATTTGAAAATATTTTGTCAAATTCGATCAAAATGATGTCTATGTTTCCATTACGCTTCAGTCTTCTCCCTCTCTGAAAATGAAAATGTCAGTAAATTCAGTCGCGATGCGATGCCAATTTTCATTACTTTATTATATTTAAGTCTAACATACATTTACATAAACTTTTTCTGAAGTTGTAATGTGCGATTCATCAGGTAATTGACGATTATTGAAAAAGAGCATTTTAAAAAACAAAATCTACTAGAAAATTCAACGTATCCGTGTCATTGATATAATGTTGATAGTTTAAAAGAAATCGACCGTATTATTTAGATAAAAATAATTTTGTATTTTGTATTAAAATCTATAAATAATTTGGTTATCGAACATCTATAAATCTCATTAGATGGAAATTTTTAAAAGGTGAGAGTTAAATATATTTATCTCCTAATGTCGTTCAACACAAAACATTTGTTGGATCTGTTCACGGTACAATACATTTCCATAACAACTTGCATTTATCAATATCACGCATTTAATATAGATGGTGGATAAAGATGACTCCGCTGTAGTCAGTTCTTGAATGAGAATTATTTTGATCTGTACACTGATGGTAAGAATATTCATCTGGTGTAATTGTTTACCATGCAAACAGCCTTATTGCATAATCTTTATATTGATCACAGGTCAAAGTCGCGTGATACAGAATTGCGGCGTAACATAATACCGTAACGCTACATTTGCATAGTCACTGAATAATGCAGAGTTCTTAGCGTTATGTGATGAACAAACTCTACGTTAAATGCACAGACTTGCTGTATATTACAGTGTACCAAGTGTTCAAAAAGCTTATTATTATGACATTAATCCGGTCGTTAAACAAATTATATGCGAAATAACTCTGTTGGAACATGATCTTCATTTGTCTTTACCATGCTGGGTTTAAACAAAATACCCAAAATAAAACAACTGCTTCTAATGTTAGGTCAGGTTTCATATATTCTGGTTTTGTGCCATATATTACATCCTTGCATATACTGTTGCACACAGAATGAAATCAGCTCGAACAATAAATTCTAGAACGAGTTGATTGAATTTGAAATTTTGGCAAAGCGTACACCCTGATGCTATAACATTTTACGACGCTCATTATCGATAAGCCATACATGTGCAATATGTTCATGTATATGAATGTTTTAGAGATTTTCACGGCATCTCAGAAACGCAAAAATTTACAAAAATGTGTCTTCTAGAAAAGCCTGACTATCTAAAGAAGCCTACTCTTCAAAGAACTATTTTACCATTGGTTTTTATTTCACATCATTAACACCATGAGATTTCATTGCTTGTTATGAAAATGTTTTCAACTTGCATCACATAAGTTTAGATTTTATCAAACAACTATGGCTAAACCTTTTTATATATACATGTAATTCAACCATATAACATAATACAGAAGCTTAAAAATATATCAAAAGAAAAAACTAAAACAACATAAACTGAAATCAGATCAGCTCTGAATCCCCAAAACAAATAAATGCGGGGCCCGATTTTGACAAATTTGGCAGGGCCCCCGATTTATGCGCGAGGTTCTAGTGAGCAAGTCATTTGTAAATAAACGTTTATAAGAGCTATTTTATATTAGATTAAAGATTAAACTTTATTTCATCGCTTTAAAATTACTTTCTCTCTCTATGTATATTTTTAAAATTACTAACGTAACTAGCCACTGTGAGCGCTGGGCTCGATTGATTCAAATCGGTCTAATCAACATAAAGGCCCGATTGATTCAAATCGGTCTAATCGATATAAGGCCCGATTGATTCAAATCGATCTAATCGACATAAGACCCGATTGATTCAAATCGGTCTAATCGACATAAGGCCCGAATGATTCAAATCGGTCTAATCGACATAAGGCCCGATTGATTCAAATCGGTCTAATCGACATGAGGCCCGATTGATTCAAATCGGTCTAATCGACATAAGGCGGTCGCTGAAGAAATACAACAACACCTATAAATCAATTTATGTCATCTCAGAAAAATTAAATCTACTGGTACGTGTAAACTATCATGATTTACAGTATAATCGTGCTTGACGCCATGGGTCTAAAAGCTGCTAATTTATGTTCACTCAGAGACTGAGCGAAAACGCAACTGCCTGCGTTTGGTTTGAGGTCGATGGTTCACCTATTTCAAATGATCTCAAGACATTTCATTGCGCTAATAGAACACACATCTCTCTCTCTCTCTCTCTCTCTCTCTCTCTCTCTCTCTCTCTCTCTCTCTCTCTCTCTCTCTCTCTCTCTCTCTCTCTCGGCATCATTTCATCTACGGACGACGATGACGTAGCTTCAAAGTATGTTGTTGTCACCTTCTATCTGGCTCTCTGTTAAGTGTTCTTTCTTTACAGTGAATGAATGAAAAGAATACGTTAACAAATGTGAAGGTACCAGAATCGTTTTAAAACACAATATTTAGATGAAACTAGGAAAATAATTTCTAATTTAGAAATATTTTATTTTTAAAAAACTGAGGTGAAGAAATATGAACCATTGAATTGGTATCGTTATAGAAAAAATTATTCAAACGAAAGCATTTAAATTTAGGCTTAAACTATACGCATGGAAACTATACATTATAACTAAGCACCGCTCTGAATGCCAGCTTCAGTATGGTGGTCAACTGGGGTTATATCTCCATATTATACCAAGAAAAGCTGGAAATCAAAGTCATTAAAGGATGTCTCATCGATATAATCGATATGTAAACAGGGTCATGGAGATTGGCAATCAGCTGACATTTCTCCTGTTATAAACGAAGTCATAGGGACTTAGAATTGAGTAACGTAATTCTTGTAAATAATACCGTGGATCTCTGTAAATTGAACTCTTCTATCATCACATAAATATAACGTTTCATAGCAAATTTGCTCTAAATACAGTAAAGCTTGGTAAGCAGGGAGTCAAATCTCTTAAATTATGCGCAGACGTTTCGAAATAGAACTAAAGCTATATGCACAATAGGGTTAAAATCCGAAAGCACTTCTTAAATTTGTTTTACAAGAAACCATATTATCGACAGATGGACAGCCGGCCATAGAACGCGATTAATAGAGGGCTTCACTGAGTGGGGACTGGATTATTATAACTAACTATAGAGTACTTCACCCAATATTATTTCAGACTGATGCACTATTAACTATATGCCTGGACAGATAGAAGACGTTTACAATAAATGTGTACGAATGCGGTTGATATTATGCCAAGAGATTAGATCGATAGTAGTATAATTACCGCTAAATATCAGTAGACCCACACCTTATCAAACTGTAATATAAAGATATACGCGTTCTCGCTTTTTTAAAATAAGTGTCAACATTTAGTTGAACCATATTGATACATTAGAAATCCTTTAAATGCAAGTGTTAATAATCTTTAAATGCAAGTGTTAATAATCTTTAAATGCAAGTGTTAATAATCTTTAAATGCAAGTGTTAATAATCTTTAAATGCAAGTGTTAATAATCTTTAAATGCAAGTGTTAATAATCTTTAAATGCAAGTGTTAATAATCTTTAAATGCAAGTGTTAATAATCTTGGAGTATTACCGAGGAACGATTAAAGAGAGATGGCAATATTTACTATAAAGGACAGTTATAGTGTTTTTGATAAAAAGTTATGACACAGTGTCATGAATCATATATTTTCAAGTGTTAATTTAACACTTGAACAATAAAAAGAAGTTAAAATTCTACGAATGCTACTTCAGACTAAAAGCACCAATGTCTCTCAGAGACATGGAAAACTATTCAATAACACTCTGGCTTTGCTCTCTGGGTTTCTGTTAGTTAACATTTCCAGTGCTGATGTCCTGGAAACACGTGTTTTTTTGCCTAATTGAAGAGTGGCATGCTACGTAGCAAATAATTGGTATTTACCAATCCGGAATAAGTAAGCCCGTGCCTAATTTAATGTGCGATTTTATATTACTTCAATTGCTAAGCGGTGCGGATGTTATTGTCCTCTTTGCTAGTGATTGCAAAATATATCGGCCTGATTAGACAACAACGAACAACACCAGATTATATACTTTCTCAATAAAGTAGCGCATATACATTGATTCTAATGACAGTTAGTGATATGCCAATGTAAAGAGAATCATCATCGATATAAGTAACATTTTGTTAGTGTGACGAACTGACATTTTTTCATAACGGATATAACTTATTGGACACGTTTTATGTAGGTGTTAGATATTCCGTAATGAACTCTTATCACATGCATTCTTTCTTTTATATAGATGTTTGCGATAATTTATATGACAATAGATGGATAAAATCTTTATTACACGATGGAGCACTAGCTACGTATTGAGAAATAAAAGCTTTATGTGGGTGAAATGGGTAATATATAATTGGAGAACTGCTACTAAAATATCAGTATAGACAAACCTGGTCTGGTAACATCAATTAGCCATCTGAAGATCATATTTGATAGGTATTTAAAACTCGTATGGATTTAAAACAGATCCTTTTATATATATATATATATATATATATATATATATATATATATATATATATATATATATATATATATATATATATATATATATATATATATATATATAAACAGTCCTTTCAGGTGTACTTGATCCTGCAAGGGTAAGGGATTTAACAGACAACAATCATTAGAAGTTGTTTTTAATTAGCCTAAGCGATTTCAGTTCTAAATGAGTCTTTGTCAAAAGCAAACAACTTCTAATTATAACTAAAATTTTATCGTGTAAACATTAGTAACCTTCCATAATGAACATTTTTATTAGATTCATTTTTTTTTAAATTTAGTTAAAAGTAAGTTTTCATTGGACCTACAAAAGTGCTCATCTGAAAAACATTCTTGGAAAAAAGAGATGGATTTATCCTTTTGGAGGCACAAATAATCGATTTCGGGTCTTTGTTCATTCTGATCCAGTGAGGGTAAAGTCTCTTGAACTACATGAATACCATGCAAATACATTCATTTAAAGCAAAGGCTCTGTAGAAGTTTATATCTTGTATATACTACTATTATTATATAATGGACAAAAGAGCCTTTCCAGATTACAGTAAAGAATATGCACAGAGACATACACAAACACAGACATACACATGCATAGAGACATACACATACACAGAGACATTAACATGCATACACATGCACACAAATATACACATTCAAAGTGACATCCACACACAAACAGACATCCACATACGACTACATAAAGACATACACATTCACTGACTTACACAAATATAGAGACAAGCACATACACATATTTACACATAAACATAGATATACACAGAGCCATACACATGCACACAGACATACATATTAACACTCATACACAGACACACACATAGAGACATATATAATCTATGTTGTGGTTTGGACCTAGACAAGGAAACCCCAGAGTTACATTATTTCTCTCCACACGAAACTTGTCTTAGTAGGCATACTTTCAATGTTACACCTGCAATTGGGATTTCCATGTCTAGGTTCAAACTCAACGTAGTTTGTTTCTTCTCACCCAATATTTTCCTTTAAATTAAAAAGAAATTCAATTGTGTTCACCTCCCAATGTTTACACGCGGCGCATGAATTCAAATATGTTAATAAGGGACCGTTGCATCCAAAGTACACCGTTGATAAGCGTGAGCAAAGAACAATAGCAATATAAAACATCGCATAGTAATGAGCTATTTTCACATTTAATATTTGGATGTTATATGAAATTGACAATAAATAATTAATATATATATTATAAGAAACTGTTTCATTTCATCTGTTCCAATTTCGAAAAAATTACTCCCCAGTATAGAAGACCCTCCAAATATGGACCCTAATGGATAACCATGTGATATACTTTCAAGTTCACTGACTCTTTCAAAATTTATTTTTCTGTCTTGGAAATATGGCAAGTGCTGCAGTGAAATTTGCTTATGGATTAGTATATTGACGGATAAATGTTTACTTCTGGCTGGTAAGTGTATTATTTCTCAGTAAATATTTCAGGCATAATTTTGATTCAACTGGGGCACAATGTAGATGATCACAAAAATTAGAATCAAGCAGGTTTGACATAACACGTTTCTGGCTGTTGGTAAGTTTTCCGTAGTTGTTAATAGAGTTGTGAGACTATGAACTATATAGGTATATAATCTATCTGCATGGATAAGTGTTTTCTGTTATAATTCATTTCACGCAGCATTGAGAATTTTATCCTATATATAGCACAGTAAATTTTCAGGTCAGCGTCGTTAAAGGACACATGGTACTTTATATACGGAAGAAATGTGAATCAGTCTAAAATGGGTGAAGAAATAATAGAGTATATACAGGTTTAGTCGTCCATAATTGGTTAATAAGGAAAAGTACAATTTTAGTAAAAATATCTTTTGAGAGCTTATCCTATCTGTAAGTTTAAAAACAATATAGCTTATATTGAATTGATGCAATTTTAGCATTTTTACAGGCTTGACTTACGAGTACTCAAAAATGAAATTAGCACCTGATTCATTTGGTGCAGAATCAATAACATGTGTTTCATGCACATGCAGATAAAACAAATGCCGCGGCTGGTATGGTGTTCTTCACAAAGAAGCTTGCGCAAATGATAGTTGTGCATGGAGAAATTTATGTTTGATCATTAGCACCTAGCAATTTTAAGTTATTGAATTTAGAATATGATGGTGTTGAATTAGTACCTTGACTCATAAATGTAGCTAACAGCATATAATGTGTTTCACAACAAGTCTTTACAACTAGTTATGTTGCTTTAGCTACATTTAATTAATCTGACCTGAAAATGTACTGAGCTAGGCCTGCATATAGGATAAAATTGGCCATGCTGGTTGGAACGAACTGAAATAATATCAAAACCTCGGAATAATATGCATGCTTGCATTTGTCTCTATCGAAATAGTTTTTTATGGTGTGTTCTCAAAGGTAGATTAGCCTTAAGTTACTATGATTTTGCAATATATTTGTTGTTTTATTTTAAAAAAACTACGTCAGACACAGCGGAAGACTAAAGGGGTTTATATGGTTAAAAGTAGTTCTGAGAGCGTCGACACTGGGACTAAGACGATTGGTCTGAGATGACTAGACTGAAATAAGAAAAGTAAGGTTAGCAAAATAGTTGGATTTCTCTGTCGCATGGGTGAAAAATACACATACAATGACATACATATACATATACAGATCATATACACAGAGATACACACATACGCAGATATACATATACGCAGATATGCACATAAGCATAGATGTACATATACATAGACGTATACGTATACAAGGAGTTGCACGTGTAGAGCAATACACATGTACATTTTGGCACAGAGAAGGAAAACTGCTTTTTGAAAGTAACCTAGTACATGGTAAATAAGTTCGAATTTAGACTAGAAGAACGATAACTGTGTCTTGCTTAGCATGACATAAATACGTATGTCATTACGAGGAAGTCTTGTTAAATAAAACGTCGTATATAATGTGCATTACTTTTGGCTTGAAGATGTTCCATCTGGGATTTAATTTCCACTTCCAGAAACAATTAAATAGAAGTATTCACATTAAAGGGGAAGGGAGTGGAGGAAATAATAATAATAATAATAATAATAATAATAATAATAATAATACCTTCATATCACTAGTGCTGAGTGTGATTGACGGACTTGATAGGAAAGCGGACTTGGCGCACTGCAGGTTAAGAAAAACATTTATAAACAAGACTATTTCGTTTAAGTCAAATCGCCATATTTTCTTATAGATTTATACGATATTTCCTTCTCATTCATGTCAGTTATCAGTCCATCTGTTTGATTGACATCATGTTCCCACTGTGTAAGTCAGAAATTCAAAAGATAAAACGTGTTTAATGACAACACGTTTATCTGAAACCCTCGGTAATCCACAAAACATGCATATGTTTCAAGGGTTTTAGTTGTCAAGGTCTTCGAGTACAAGGAAAAATGTCTGGAAAACATACATTTTATCTTGAACCACAATTTGTGGCGACACACATAAGATTATTGGTTATCAATGATGATGACACTTAACATAGTAGGAGACGGAAAAACACAGTGTGAGTGTCACGGAATTATATATATATATATATATATATATATATATATATATATATATATATATATATATATATATATATATATATATATATATATATAGACTGGAAATATATGCTTTCGATGGGAAGAACCGAATGTTTCCAGTGCACAGGCGATATCTGTGTATAAATGATAAATGTCCACCGTAGGTAAATAAATCTTTCCATCACGGAACGTATTGTCAGTGAGCGGTCTAATTTAAGGCCTTGCAAATCTTCAGCTGTACAGGAATGCGAGTTATTAATTTATTGTATACGTTATAACTTAACTATTGTGCTATGACGTTGATCTTTGTATATTTTATATGTAGATTCGATCTACGCAAACATTTTATATTCTTGTTTGTGAAGAGATTTATATTGGCAATAGAAAGTGGCATTTTTAAGAAACGTTTTGTACTGTACGATTCTTATCGGGCATGGCTCAGTTCACTTCTGAACTGTTTTTTAATTATTGTGTCGATAATATAATCTGTATAGTTTACCGTATATAACGTCATTACATTTTACCATATATGCCCGTGGCATGCATAGTACACGACGTTAGATATATTTTCAGCTGAACGGAGTGAACAGACTGACTAGAGTGATCATAGTAATCGGAGTCGACGTATTATCATCTGCAGAGCTAACTATGAAGTCCATCGTGTCATCTGTAAAGCAGAACCATAGCAGCGGTAGAGATGAATATTGTTGCGGGTCGAGTGGCAGGAGATCGGGCGTTGCTGACCGAGATTGATGGGAGCAGATTGCTTGATTGACCAACCTGGAATACTGACGGCTTGATTGGCCAGTGTGACTGGTATCCGCGTGTGCTGGTGATGGAGTGTACAACTCCATACATGTAATCTTTTATCCGTGGGCTAATTTTGGCTAGTGTGATTGGTATCCGCGTATGGGCTAATTTTGGGGGTTCGTAAAAAGCAGTGTTTTCGGGACTGTAGAGATAATATTAAAATCTTTTCCTTTCTGTTTACATACATTCACTATTTGAGTGAATACATTTTGCTATGAGTAAAATAATGCATTTTTTACTGTTTGGGTAAAACACGTCACTTTTTGAGGTGAAATCACTGAGAATCATTAACCCCTTGTACTGTGTAAGGTCATTAATTTGTATTTTCATTATTAAGTCTGTGCGTGTTATGTTAATTGATCGAATACACGAATATATAAATCGTAATATTTTCATTCAAATCATGTCATTAAACATTATATTTGTATCATCATTAACAATTGTGTTGTGTTTGTTGTAAATCCGAAATCCCACCCGGTTACCTTGTTAAAATGAGACGGAGAAATCTGAGGCCTGTCTTACTATTCCAAATATCCATTATCATAAGTCTCGAGTTCATATACATTAGAAAAGATATGACAGATTAGGCAAGATTTACAACGATTAAGCTAATTTATGATGTAAAAGAACACGATTACAAAATGTGGAAACTTTAGTTTTCTGTCTCCTTAATGCGTTTTTGATGCAATTCAACTTAGCATGAAAGGTTTTAGTATTGTTTCATGTTTCCAACGACACACGGTGGTAGACCACTCTTTGACTGATCCAATTGTATTTTTCGAACACGTACCTTTTGGTCAATCCGTTCCGGTAAACATTACGACACCGCAGCTCCTGTCTCGTTTCGTTTCCTCTTACGACGTGTAGGAGGTGAATCAGACATATTATGCAATTCGAAACCCACAGTGGGATACATTTAAAGAATGTTTTGTATCATGCAGACTCAAATCTCATTTTTAAATCTGGAAATGTATTTCATATGAGGGGAAAACAGAATCTGCACCACAATTATATCACGGAAAATCGTATTCGTTTGTGAAACAAATATTCTTGCATTGTATTTTTTAAAACGATTTGATTTAACAAGCTGTATGTGCTGTGGACATAGGCGAAAAAACGGTTCAATGCCACCACACCTTTTTATTATTAAATGTAATACTTTTGTATGAATTTCATAAATGTCAGTAGTGAAGACCCTTTATATACATTCAAAGAAGCAAAGGTTCGATACAGGCTGACAATGATGTTCAGTCAGTACAATCCAAGAAGAAGCATGCGAATTGGAATTTATGTTAAAATTTGAGTATATTGTGGAATGAATTACAAACTTTGCAATTTATGTGTTCACCCATGTTTATGCGTAAGGATAACATAATTTACTCAAAAGTTCACTTTCATACCATCCCTATATCATGTCCACGTCACTAAACAGCATGTCAATCAAATGACTTGGCACTATGACATAAGGTTGCTATGACACTGCGCTTAGAGAATGACTACACTGGCTTCGCCACTTTAGGCACAATCTAAGAATCTGAGTACACTCGTATTGAATAATATTTTTTTTTAACATACAATATATTGTTTTTGCTGTGTTCTAACATGTTTCATTTGTGTCGGAATCAAGAAGTAGAAAGTGACGCTACCTTTCACAGACTTCACTATCAGCGCCACCGTATTGAATTGTATTGTGTCAATTATGAAGCATGCAACTATACCTTTTTCATGCATGTGAGAAGCCAATATTCTAAGCATATATGTTTGCATTACAGTTTGTTATGTTATTATTAATTTGTTTTGTTTTGATAAACCAATATACTTTAAATAGTTTCACTATATGAGGCCCGTTAATATCTTCCAACTAAACCTAAAGTAGATTGACATGAACTATTACAAACATAGATGCGTACTAAACAGTGATATTCCCATCATTAATCATTTCCCACAATTCTCTGCCGTACACTATACACATGAATGAATATCAATAAACCTCAGTAAAAGTATCTCTAAGCATCAAAGAATCTCGCTCTTCCGATGTGATTCGTTATTTAACAATATGACCGCTACGGTGCTTTAAGTAGTTAGTACGTCCACCTCAAATGTGGTAGGTCGCGGGTTTGAACCCCGGTCGAGTCATATCAAAGATTAACCGCTCCGGTGGCCTAGTGGTTAGAGCATCCGCCATGGAAGCGGGAGGTCGTGGGTTCGATCCCCGGCCGAGTCATACCAAAGACTTACAAAAATGGTACTAACAGCTGCCTCGCTTGACGTTCAGCATTAAGAGGTTAGTGTTAGGACTGGTCGGCCTGGTGTCAGGATAATGTGACTGGGTCGGACATCATGCTACATGTCTGCGGCATGTTGCCCCAGTGGTAGACATCACTATAAACTGCCTCACTGCAGACATCGTAGCGATATGACTGAAAAATTGTTAAAGCTACGTTAAAAATCCTAATCAAACAAACAAACAAACAAACATATCAAAGATTTATAAAAATGATGATTGAAGCTGCCTCGCTTGGCGTTCAGCATTAAAACCTTGGTGTTTTGGTTGGGCCGCCCGGTGTCAGGATAATCTGACGACGTTGGACACCATGCTTGATGTGTGCGGCATGATCCCTCCATGCTAGACATCACTATAAACTACCATACTGCAGACGTCATAACGATATGGCTGACATATTTTAAAGCTACGTTAATAATCCAAATCACACACACACATACGCACACTTAAAACTATTAAATAACGATGGCAGATAATGATGCACTAACAATGCTATAAGGCTTGAAAAGATTTGCACTCGTTTGATGTTTGACCCAGTCTCGCCTGTCATATACAAAGAAAGAGAGATATTGTCTTAATTAAAAATTAAAACCGCTCCAGTGGCGTAGTGGTTAGAGCGTCCGCCGTGGAAGCGAGAGGTCGTGGGTTCAATCCTCGGCCGAGTCCTACCAAAGACTTATAACAATGGTACTAACAGCTGTCTCACTTGACGCTCAACATTAAAAGGTTAGTGTTAGGACTGGTCGGCCTGGTGTCAGGATAATGTGACTGGGTGGGATATCATGCTACATGATGCCCCAAGGCTAGACATCACTATAAACTGCCTGAATGCAGACATCGTAATGATATGACTGAAAAATTGTTAAAGCTACGTTAAAAATCCTAATCAAATAAACAAACAAATAAAAGAAATAAAAGAAAGATAGTCAAAGGGGCAAAATGACAGACTTATTTACACACACGTCACAAATTAATGGATTGGATGACGATGAACAACATTTATATAAAATACATCCTTAATTTACTTGCCTAGCAAAAAGAATGATGACTGTCAGATTCCCAGCAACACTCAGAATCAGGACTACGATAGCAATGCAACCCAAAGAAATGGCCAATTCGCGCGTAATAGGCGTCTGTTCATCCGAGGCATCTACAGAGAGTAATTCCGACACGTTACACGAAGTATTCTCTTGTGTGCAATTTAGCATTTTATGTAATTATCAGCTGACATAAGACTCTTACTTTTCAGGACTTCGTGTTATCTCAGACGTCATTAAAAGCCGCTTCATTAACAGATGAGCAGCGCTGTGCCAAACGTCTGGCACGTTCGTGAAAAGTGAATGAATGAATGATTGTTGCTAGCTTTACGTTTTAATGTATTTGTATCGACCTGTCCAATCTGCGATTCAGTCGCTGCATTCAGATATACTTATTCTTACAACCTACGGCTGAAACAATATTAGCTCGCTGAAATAAAAAAAAACTGTATAGTTTTATTGATTTTTGAGATTTAAGTAATAAACTTCGAACTGCTTCCGTATGTATCACCATAAAATGATGTATGTTGACAGGTGTTGCATCAAGCTTGGAAATTATAAATAATAGCAAAACTATGCTTATTCTTATACTGTGAGTATGGCATTTAAAAAAACACATAAGTGTTTGTTCTCTTGCTGATCCGATGATATATTTTGTAATACGAGGAGAGTGACTCAAGTTATTCAAGAAAAAGTAAATAGGCACCGAAATCATGAGATTAACGGTTAACCTATTTCCTCATCTTACAAAAGTCTTTCTCTGAAATCTTTACTATATAGATTCCGAAAGCTAAGTGACCCATATGACGTATATTTTTTTTTCTTCTTGTGGCCTTTATGTGAAAGTAAAGATGTAGCGAAAACACTATCATTCTCCTTAAGATTCTCAAATATGAAAAATAATTCTTGCCTATTCTGTATACAATCTCCATGGAAACTCAAGAGCCAGATGAGTGCTCTTCATCGAAAGCTTAAGAAACCTCGTGAGCATTATGTTCGATTGCCCGCTGCCACTAAAGAAAGCCTGACCGTTTCAGGATCGACATGAAAGCAAAATTTTAATCAATGATGGTTGATTGGCTTTAAATGTTTTAGTAAATGCCCATCGACAAGACGTGATGAGGATACAAACCTCACTTCTTGATCAAGGGATCTGAATTAATTCGAATACGAACATTTGAAAATTAAAACCAGAGTCGATGTAATAAAGTTAGTAGAATAATGGATACATGATAATGGCAGTGTTAACGATTATGTCAACAACTGATCAGTAAAAGGCATCACACAAATGCAATCCACTTTTTATTTCCTTCAATAATAAATATTAAAGTATGAAAAGTGATCAATCAGCATATAACAGTAGAAAAATAAGCGTGGCATGCTCATTTGTTTTAAATAAATGTTCTGGACTTGTGTCTTATGTCGAAATTTGGACTTTCTGGACAAAAGTAAGTTGTTTACAATTTTGAACTGGAAATGTTTGCAAAAACAGATATGTGGAAATTTGAAATATTGTGTTTTATAAAATAACAACTAGTGATGTCGTCTAAAACATGTCAGTTAGTATGCATTAGGGTAGGCCTTCGATGTGATGCAAGGATAAACATAACGGATGCCGCTTCATCTTTATGGAAAAAAAAATGGAAGTTGAGCATTTGCTTGGAATTGACTAACTTTAAAGTGAATCTTGCTATGCAAGTTGTTTTACATGTTTGGAAGTTTAATTCTAATTTACACGATATAACTATAGTTGTACTGCGATGCCTTTCAAAGCAACTACAGACATGTACATACCATTGAATTCTTAATATCGCAAGTATTTTATAAGCACATTCTTTATATTTACATTCATTTTTAGGACGATATAGCTTTCAGTAATTATTTGTAATTTTACTAATATGGAAGTGTTTTTTCATTGACACCACATAGCCATTATTGTGCTTAAGGAACCGTTACATGCTAATGCATGCACACACACACACACACACACATTACATACATAACATTACATACATACATACATACATACATACATACATACATACATACATACATACATACATACATACATACATACATACATACATACATCATCATTGGCGCCTTAGTCTCGAGAGACCATGCAGATAGCGCCCTTGGGGTGTCATCTGTCTTTGGGTTGTTGGCATCGTCTGTTGTGGCTGTGGAGGCCTATGGGCGAGTGGCAGTCCCTCTTGCAGTGTGTGCAGACATGCTGGGAAGCCTGAGTTGCTGTGGTTATTGTCACGTGGCCCTTTCTTAATGGTTTCTCTGCCGCCAACTGGCCTTCCCTCGTATCAGCAATTGATATACCCTTACTTACTGTCAGTCTCCAGGAGCCTCGGTCCTCGGCCAGCACTTCCCAGCCATCAGGTGCGATGCCTTCAGGTCCCTCTTGCACGCATCCTTGAAACAGAGTGAGGGGCGGCGTACTCTTCTCGTGCCAGTGGCCAGCTGTCCATATAGGATGTCATTTGGCAGCCTCCCATCCTGCATGCGTCGGACGTGTCCCAGCCATCGAAGGCGACGTTTGCTCAGCAGGGAGAACATGCTGTGGATATTTGCACGTTGCAGGATTTCGCTGTTTGGGACACGGTCATGACAGCTAATTTTCAAGATGAGTTTAATATACCGTGTATGGAATGCGTTGAGTCGGCGCTCTTGACTCATGTAGGTACCCCAGGTCTCACCTCCAAATAGAAGAGTGCTGAGAATGCGGGCTTGGTAAACTTTGACTTTAGTTTGCACTGTCAGCGCGTTGTTTTCCCACACCCTCTTCGTCAGTCGTGACATGATGGTGTTTGCCTTCCAAGCCTTCTGTCCAGCTCCTTATCAAGCGAGAGAGTGTTACTGATGGTTGACCCCAGGTAGGTAAAGTTGTTGACTGCTTCCAAGGTGACACCGTTGATTTTGATTGTAGGGGCAATGGTGGTATCTTGCACGCTGACTTTTGTCTTTTCCAGGCTGATGGTGAGTCCAAACTGCATGCAGGCATCAGCAAAACGGTCTCCAAGTCTCTGGAGGGCTTCCGCAGTGTGCGCCACAAGAGCCACGTCATCTGCAAAAAGCATCCCCCTGGTGAGCACAGCCCTCACTTTCGTCTTCGAGCGCAGTCGTGCCAGGTTGAACAGGCTCCCATCGGACCTGGTGTGTATATAAATGCCATCAGTGGACGAGTCAAAGGCGTAGGCCAGAAGCAAGGAGAAGAAGATACCGAATAGGGTTGGTGCCAGAACGCAGCCCTGCTTCACATCGGTGTTCACTGGGAAGGAGGTTGAGGAAGATCCATCATACAGTACTGTTCCTTCATATCTGCATGGAAAGAAATTATCATGCTGCGGAGTTTTGAGGGGCAACCGATCTTACTGAGAACTTCAAAAAGTCACTTAATGCTGACTAAGTCAAAGTCCTTGGTGAGGTCGATGAACAACATGTAGAGTGGTTGACCTTGCTCTCTGTTCTTCTCTTGGAGTTGTCGTAAAGAGAAGATCATGTCTGTTGTCGACATGCCTGTTCTGAAGCCGCACTGGGATTCTGAGTACACACGGTCTGCCAACAAATGCAGCCTGTTTAGTATGATGCGGGCATACACTTTACCAACGATGCTCAGAAGCAAGATCCCTCTGTAATTATTGCAGTCACTGCGGTCGCCCTTGCTTTTTAAAGGGTCACAATTGTGGCATCACGCATGTCTTGGGGGACTGCTCCTTCCTTCCAGCAGAGGCAATGTAGTTCGAGCAGTTGTTGGAGCAGTGTTGGTTTCCCACATTTGATAGCTTCGGGCGGGTTGCTGTCACTACCTGGTGCTTTGTCATTTGGGAGGGAGTCAATTGCTTTGCTGAGCTCTTCTAAGGTTAGCACTTTGTCGATCTCCTCCATGATGGAAAGATTATTTATGCTGCTGAGGGCTGCTTCAGTGACTAACATTTCACGGGAGTATAGCTCTGAGTAGTGCTCCACGCATCTGGCCATCTTTTGCCCACGGTCTGTGATCTTCTCTCCCATCTTAGATTTCAGGGGAGCGACCCCTTTCACTGTAGGGCCTAGAGCCTCTTCCACCACTGTACGTACCTTTTATGTTTCCGGACTCGGCACAGCACATACATACATACATCACCTCATCATCACCAGTCTCTTGACCTAGTGTGGTCGTTGAGGCACTGTGCTGCTGAACATCTGACCAGTTCCCTCCACTTGACTCGATCATGTGCCAATGCCTGTGTCTCTGCAAAACTTTTTCTGGTCCATTCTGTGATGTTGTCACTCCACTTTTTTCTCTGGCTACCTCTCCTTCTACCACCTTGGACACTACCCTGCAGTACTATTGTGGATAGACTGTTGGCTCTAGTGACATGGCCATACCATTTCAGCTTTCCCTTTTTGACAGTGGTGAGGAGGTCTTCATAATGGCCTACTTTGTGCCTGATGGTGTTGCGCACTTCTTCATTTGTGATGTGGTCCATGTAAGAGATGCCAAGGATGGTTCTGAAGCATTTCAAGTGCCTGGATTCTTCGTTGCAATTCTGCTGTCAGGGTCCAGGTCTCACATAAATACAGAAAGATTGAGATGACTGGTACTCTCAATAGTCTGATTTTAGTTTTCAGACAGATGTTCTTGTCTCTCCAGATGGGTCTTAGCTCTGACATAGATGTCCTTGTTTGTTTTACTCGTGACATAATTTCTGCTCTTGATCCCTCTTCCGTGATTATGTAACCAAGATATTTAAACTGGTCCACTGTTTCCAGTTCCTGTCCTCTGGCTTTAATCTTAGTTGAGATTTGTTTGCCACTATTTGTCATCAGCTTTGTCTTCTCGGCACTTATCTCCTTGTCAACTCTGGAAGTTGTTTCATCCAGGTTCTTCACTAATGTGGCAAGCTCATCTTCTCTGCCTGCCAGCCCATCAATGTCGTCTGCAAAGCGGAGGTTGGTGATGTTACGCCCTCCAATGTTGACTGTCCCACAGTGGTTTTCCAGGGCTTCGCTCATGATGCGTGCGCTCTAAGTAGATGATGAAAATATTGGGTGACAGGAGACAGCCTTGTCGTACTCCAACTGTTGTCTAGAACCAGTCCCCCACAGAATCTTGAGCAATTACTGCACTGGTAGCCTTTGCGTACAGCTGCTTGATAGTGTTGGTCAACTTTTGACCCATATTCTACTTCTTCATTGTGGCCCACAATGCCTCATGCCACATTCTATCAAAAGCCTTTTTGAAATCTATGAACACATGATAGATGGCTTGTTGATGTTGTGAGTACTTTTCACACAGAACCATAAGATTGAAAATTTGTTCTGTTGTGCTTTCTCCACTCCGGAACCCTGCCTGTTCTTCATCGATTATTTCTTCTGCTTGTGGGTTCAGTCGGTTCAAGATGATCTTCAGCATCACCTTACTAGAATGGCTGATCAAACTGATAGTTCTGTAATTTTGACACAGCTTGAGATTGCCTTTCTTGAGGAGTGTTATAATCAGTGACTGGGTCCACTGTGTTGGCGATTCGCCTGTCTGCCAGATCTTGCTGAAGATTTTTGTTAGTAGTTCTATCATTGATTCACCACCATTCTTGATATGTTCAGCTGGGATGTTGTCTACTCCAGCTGCCTTTCCATTCTTAAGTTCTCTTATTGCTGACTCCACCTCTTCTTTGAGAATGGGGAAATCATCTTTATTTATGGAGTTTGGAACTTCAAGCACCTCTGGGTCTCCTGTGGACGGATGGTTGAAGAGTTCTTTGCAATACTCAGTCCATTTTTTTGCAATGTCACTTGCTTCTGTGAGGGATTTTCCATTTTCGTCTTGAATGGTACTGACTCTTGGTTGCTTATGTCTGGTGAGGTCTTTCACAATTTGAAATGCCTTTTTGCTGTTATTCTTTATCAGACTGATCTTTATTTCTGTGCACCGTTGTCCACCCCAATCTTCTCTTGCTGTCTTCAATTTCTTTCTGACATTCTTGCTTATTTCTCGATATTCCACAGCCTCTGTTGTATGTCTGGTGTTTTTTTTTAAGTCTCTTCAGGCATCACACAGATTCAGAATCTCTTCTGTAACCCAGGGTTTTTTCTTTGGCCGATGGAGGCCAATGATGTACTTGGCAACTGTTGTCATGACTGTGTTGAACGTGTCTGTCATCACTTTAACATCACCATCTATCACAAGGAGTGGATTTTCCTCCAATTGTGGGTTGGGATGACTTGCAGATGGGCCCTTCAGTTGTTCAAGTTTGAATTTGAGCCTGATTTTCTTTGGCTTGTTAAGTTTCTTCAACCTCACTCGGAAGTTCATAATGACGAGGTCTTGATCACTCCCAACATCAGCACCTGGGAATGTTCTTGTTTTTACTCTATTGATGCCAGATTGGTAATACATACATACATACATACATACATACATACATACATACATACATACACACACACACACACACACACACACACAACACATACATACATACATACATACATACATACATACATACATACATACATACATACATACATACATACATACATACATACATACATACACATGTTGTCTTCATGTCTGCATCTGTTTGGTAGGGTATAGCTTCATAGAGTTTTTGTGTAATTCTAGAATTCGGTATAAAGATATGAGAAGAAAACAAGCGTTATTGTATACAATTTACAACGTATGCAGAATATAAAATGACACAAAAAACTTCAGAAAATAATCAAACAACGCATGATGAAGAATGTGGAAAACGTATCACGTTTACCAAGAATTTGTACATCCTCACTATTTGCCCGTCAGTAAGTTGTATTTCTACACTGTCAGTATAAAAGGAGATCTAGGGCGAAATATTCCATTCTCCCAATAAAAACTCACTGTGAAACTCCATTTTGAAAGAGATACTCTAATGTATCCAGTGTACTGACCAGTAGCCCACCAGTGAGGCATGTGCCGAATCAGGCATTCCTTCATCCCTCACGTCACAGCAACGACAAGGAAGAAAGAGACGACAACTCTAGAGAGGAGTTCATGCACACATAGCCTGAAAAACGAAGAAAATGAACCGTCAGAGGTTTAGGCGTATTTGATTATTAAAACAGTAGAGACAACAATGATGCACCGAGAGTATTGCGAATGTCGCAACTGGATCTGTTTGCCATGCCACCAACCATCATGACGATGTAAGAATCCCAATGGGTAGAATTTCATCCCATCTAGTCTGTAAAGGATCCCGGACCAACCACCATCGAATGTGAAATCAAAATACAGCCAGAAGACATAGATCGTAGGAGCCTTTACTTGTACTTGGAAGTCAAAGTAACCGACACAGACCTTACTGAACTAGAGGCCGATCATGCATTCCTTGTTCATCTCAGTGGATTTGTAAATATAATAGAAAACTGATTAGCAGTAGCATGGATGCTTACCCTTCTTGAGCGTAGCTAGAAAATCTTTTGACAAACGTTAAAGAAATGAGACTTGTCTGGTTGCATGCGTGGTAGGAAAACCTGACACGACGGGCAAGTTCAACATGACCACAGTGTGTCGATGTTTACGACCTTAAATAAAAAAACGCTTTAAGCCGTATTT
The DNA here is from genome assembly GCA_030141615.1 of Unio pictorum. Lineage (NCBI taxonomy): Eukaryota > Metazoa > Mollusca > Bivalvia > Unionida > Unionidae > Unio > Unio pictorum. The sequence continues at coordinate 24,387,227 of JARLTB010000044.1, forward strand.
TAGAACTGATTACTTATTGCATTTGAGCATATGGCTGCAAGAAAAGTATGGAGTGGATATCAGCCTATGATTGAATGGAAGCAGTGACTGCAGATTATACCGCTTACATCATCATCATCCAAGAAACCCTAAGATAGGTATGTCTCGTAGAAGTGTTACAAAAAGTGGGAAATGACATCAGTCACACTTTAAACTGGAAGACTGCTGATGAAACAAGTGGAAATAAAAATTAATACTATTGCCGCTGAATATCGATTCATCATCGAAGGTCATATGTTCAACAAACAGTTACACAATCACTGGTATCGTCAAGAATTCAGCCCTCAAAATAATCTATAATGAAATTCCTATCCAGTTGCAGCACTTCCACGTAACCCACTTAGTCGAGAAGGCAAGACCTTGCGTATCAGACTTCTTAAACCTACGTTTCACGGGAAGAATTACTTGAGATCGTACTTGTGCCCATATGAAGCCGCAGGACTGTAAGAGACCTACAGCAGTCGTGGCATTACGTACGACGATTGAGCAGGAGGTTACACTTTGTGGACGTTTGATTCACTCCAGACATAGGCAGCGACAAGGGCTATTTAAACCCTATTTAAACCCTATAAAATCTAGTCTAAAGATCCACAGATAGAGATTGGACGTCCTCATGTATCAATAATTCGACAATACGATAGAAAACAACACTTTGAAAGAAGTAAGTGTAGACTAGTTTATGCTATAGAAGACTATTTTTACGGCTAAACCTTGGAAATGGACTCAGATTTCCAATGTAATCAAAACTACCCACAAAAATAGATAAAGACGATTAGAACATCGTGATGTGCATGGCCATAATAAAAACATTTAGTTCCCTGCTTTGCTAAACATCTGGCAGAAAAGATTGCATGGCTGACCAAGAAACATTGCTATGAATATTAAAATTATCATTCCAGTTAAATTCAATATGATAAGTGCCTAATGATAAGTCAAGAAGAAACATTGGACGAATTTCTGGACGACCCTTGGGGGTCTCATCTCGGAAGAAGTAGTGTTACAACAGTAGTATAAAGACTTGCGTGATAGTTCCTCCCCTCTGGAGATCCGTTGCATCGAAGCTATCTTTGTGTTGAGTATGGAAACTAAGCGAGGAACAGTTTACTTGTTAGACATTTTCAAGCAGACATTCAGGATGGGGTTAATGACCTATCATCACCTGTGAAAAAAGAAAATAATTGATACCTGGGAACTTTAGCGTTTGAAACATAGTTCATACACAGCTTCTTGGAAGCCTGCCGTGTGCGGTAAAGATGCACTAAAGATGAACTTCCTCATCGCAAACATAAAGACAATCATGCTTATGTCATCAACACAGGCAACAGTCATCTCCCAGGACCTGATCGGGTAGCCGTCTACTTTCTCGAAGCTGGTCGTGTGGATTATTTTGATGCGTGCGGATGTCCACCTTTGAAAGACGTTATCATCGATTTTATGCAAAGAATTCCAATACGACACGATTACGGTAAGTAAAATTATCCTATATTGTGTGTAATTTCTTCATCAATACAGTCTTGGGTAATCTTTTAAACATTTAGTGACTTATTTTGAACGTGACTCTTCTAGAATGGATCAAGAAGTCGATAGATGGGTTTGTGACCATTCTGGATATCTTGTTTTTAGTTAGGAAACGTATTGTGCATCAGTGGTCATATAACTTCAGTGGAAGTCGAAGATGACTTCACAAAGTTGTCAACCTTGTCCACAATTTGTTAGCTAGAAAATTCAAATGATGTTATTGTATGGTTTATATTTTTGGTGCTGATTGTTGTTTGAATACATAAATTGCATTATAGAAACTAAGTTGTCAGTGGTTTGTTTTAAAATATGGACAAAGTATACAGATATATGTTCTGTCGTTTCTTTTTATCCTTCTGGGTTAGGTGAACTATTGCGTTTCTACCAAAACACGCATGTGACATAAATCAGAGAATAGAGGTCTGAGTAGTAAGTAATCAATTTAAGCCAGTAACAGGGTATCACTTTCACCTTATATGTCCTTCATATCGCGTCTTTATAAAACAAATATTTACTATAGAACTTGTACATCAAACAAATAGTAATTTCTGTGTGTTCTTAATGAAAGGATATATTTATCACAGTAGCTAAAGGCCTTAATTATCAATACAGTTAAGAGATAACATGAGACATTGATTATTTATGTCTTTATTTGCTCAATGATAATTATTTTAATAGACGTACTAATTGTAAAAGCACGTGTTCTTTACGCTGATCATGAAACATTGCGCATTTTCAGATTCGAGTAAATTATGATGTGTCCGTGCATTATGGCTCCTGATTGTATCAATATGTATAATAACTGACCAACACTAATGATGGCCAACAATTAGATTACAGGATGACGTTTTACTGCCAGATGTTCAATAGATACATGGTGTGGTCATAGAGTGAAAATTATTTCAACAGGTGACGACGGCACGACATTAATGTTTTTGCTTCCATCCTTTTAATGTGTATTGAACATGTTGCAAAATGGACCTGGTGATGCTAATACTCCTGCAACCTCATCTCTCAATTCATTTCTGTTAAACAGTGATAATCACTCGTTATTGTGGATGTTGGGACTGAAACTCAATACCACAAAACGAGTAGAAAGTATATTGGTGTCTTACAGTAAGGATTCGGTTGCTAACTACATATGTAAGGAATGATCTGGACAAAATATAAATGATCATGGACAGCGTCTCCAGTAAAACGTTTTTTCTTTTCTGTTTTCAGGTGTAGACAGTTGCGGATGTGGACAGTAAAAGTTAGTATGATATAACTGCAGGTATGGCCGAGGAGAGTGAAGTTTTAAGATGTGGGACTTCGTCTGGCCACTGCCACTGTTTTTGTTAACTTGGTTTTGACTAGAATATCTCTAATATGATGTCAGCAGTATTAACTGAAGTCTTCTACACAGTTCCACGACGCACCAGAGCTTCTGAATGATATGATCTACTTTCGTAAACTAAGGAAAAATTATATTTGATATAATACTCCTTTCCCGTAAATTGTGAGAAGTCACGGTGTTCGATTTTGTTTAATTGTGTTAATCTTTTGTGTTGCCTCCTCTATCAAGTCACTGTCTTAGCTCTGTTCATCCAATGTTCAGACAATTCGCCATAATGTCTTTGGAATCATTTCATCAACGGAGCAAATGGTGTGTACCCTAAAAGTTTGGTTATATGATATGCTCCGAATGTTATGTTTACGAAAACAGCTAGATGGGAGAGATGCGGTTTTCTATCAGCTAGTTTGCGTAGATGTCAGTAAGGAGTTTGCTACAATTCTGGATGTACTCACATATATATGACTTTGGGTGGACATTTCTGTCGTCAGTTTTAGTGAATGATAAAGAGTGTTTTGTGTCATCCATATTTTATCTTCAAAGCTGCCATTCCATTTATATCATTGATGAGGCGTACCCAAGTTGCGATATACGTCTCACAGGTTCTAATATAAATACCGAGCTTTAAGACTAAGGATACAAGTTTAAGCTAGAATTGAGTTAGTTGCTTTTTATACAGTTTTTGTTTCCCGCGCTTCTTTACACGCCGGTATCCTTACACCGCACGGTATAAACTGTAATGTATATTTAATTTCCATTGTTGTGTAGTGTTTCTTAATTAATTATATTCCATGGAAAATTGTATTTGACTTAGTCCAAATTTAACTTCATTGAGTTTCTGAATAACTTCAATCCTGTAAAGAAATAATACATGGGTAATATCTTATTTTATGAAAGTGTGGGTTAAATATCGGGATCATTATCGATAAAGGTGATCATAAATTATCTGGGTCTGGGTCATGGTTAATGGAATTTCCCTATAAAGATATATAGTCTCCTTGATGTTCACCATATTATAATAGCATAATTTTAGTAACTGGATATTTCTTAATGGAAGTTTCCATTAAGTAATTGTTTTCGAAATCCTAATTGTGAACTAGGTCTAGTACAGGGATTTATCAGCTTGTTTACTGGAAAAACTATTTTTTTCTGCAATAAGCAGATATTAGTCTTATTATAATGTTCTGTATTTTATTTGGGCAGGAGTTATTTATTCAAATATCTTCTTTAAACTTGGGAGGGAAAATCAAATCAAATTAGATTACATCTGTGTCGTTCATCTTCCTGGAAAAAGCATTATGTTTCATGAAAACGTAGTTTGTATTCAAAGTAAACAAACCTAGTAACATTAAGCAGCTTTGCCTATGTCGCAAAACTCATCTTGGTAAGAAAAGAAATGGACACTTTTTAGCCAATTCGTTTGTTGGCTTACAACTGAACAACGTTAGGATATACTTGAAACGCGAATTCGTAGAGTATCAAAATCTCCTTCCCCCTCTCTCTCTCTCCCAATCTCTCTCTCTCTCTCTCTCTCTCTCTCTCTCTCTCTCTCTCTCTCTCTCTCTCTCTCTCTCTCAAAATCTCAAAAGTACCCCAACAAAAACACAAAAAACCTCAACCTAAATGTATTGCTACACATTGAAACAATGTGCAACATTAGCAACCGGCGTGCAAGTTTGGGTACTTAATGCACATCAACACATAAAGGCTAGCTAGTACCGTAGACAATAGGTTAATCGGTGTAAATTATCTAGTCCTGGGACACACCACAGTAGCTGATTGGGGCTCAGCCAGCAATAGGATTCGAATCCCCATCCTTACGGTTTCAAGACCAGCACGCTAACCACTCAGCCTCTCTCTCTCTCTCTCTCTCTCTCAATTTAATTTGTTAGATCAATGAATGCGTTGTGTATAGTAAAACATTTACAATGGATTGGAAATTGAAAGACATTGTATCTAATATCAAATCAATAGACTACGAAATCAAATTGGATTGGCGGTGCTAAAATGCGTTAGCAATAAGGCTGTGCTAACATGAATCAAAACAAAATAACTTTATTCAGTCGATCTGTAATTATAGATTACTGCATTTGTATTGGTGTACTTAAATTTAAATTTTGAGTCATATTGTGAATGAATTGCAACAACGTTTGCAGTTGACTTGGAATGGATATATTTTTGTATTGTTGACGATTAACTGACATTTTGTCGTTATGGAATGAATTTACCTTTGTCAATTCTACATGAAATACATCAGATTGAAACAGCGAGGGAGAAGCGTGTTGACATCTGCAAGTGTGTTTCTGTTCTGTCATTGAATATTTGAAATCATAATTTGGGGAAAATATGAAATCTTTCAATTGAAAGTATCAAAAAGACGTTATGGCATTTAATGTTTTTTTAGTGCAGTAAGAAGGATGTAATTGCACTTGAGATATTGGCGAAATTACAGAACAATTTCGAATTGTGTAATCAAGCTTGAGAACCCATGAAATGACTCGTGTAATTCGGATTTGCGGAACCAAGAAAGTACACTTTGAGGGAATTCAAGATGTTCAATTGTAAGTATACTTTTGCCATTTTTATTACCAGTAAAAGAAGACAGTTTATGCCGTGTCACTTGCATATTATTTGAAAGGTACCAAGCAGTTTTAAGAAATATGGCGTCTATCACCCGCCTAAATCCGAAACATTATTTTCAAAATTATTAACACGGAATGTAGCAAAGCAGCTGGTATGTGGCAGCCCATGAAACATTTACCATAGTTCATTCAGAAATAAATGTAATCAACCAAAATGTGCCACGCCTACTACGTGAGTGAACATGTTTACAAATCAAAAGTGCTGCCGTCTGCGTCCATTTTTTGTTTAAATAGGAAGTAGTTCTTTTATGAGTACAACATGAAGTGCGCGCGAGTTCAGTATTGTAAAATACTGAATGATTCTGACAATGTAAAAAGTTAACGACCAAATAATGAGCACAAAATAAATCATATTAACCGTACGCATAGTATGTGTATTACAACTTTAAAATGACTACTTTAGTCTCCCAAATTAGCTCCATGATTCTGATACGTGTATTCCTCTCCCATCCGTACAATCAAACATCTTTAATTGTGTCGAGTGTACAATTTACTTCTCTATCACCATATGTAAAGTGGCATCTCATTGAAAGTAGTTGTCCGAGTTATTGGGACAGTAGTTGCGTAAATTATACTTGTTCCGTATTAAGGTGATCACGAACAGAAAATAATTTGAGTATATTCTTCCCGTATATGTTTGCACTTTTTCCGGTTTGTGCGGTGATATTTTCCGGCATTAATTTATCACTGCACAAATGAAATTATAAGAAATGCCGTACTTTAATCTGTTAGCTACACCACTGGCTGTTTGGTCAAATAATCAAATTTAGAAAGTCGAGTACATCATGCACTCAAGACTTTATTCAGCGTAAGCAACAAAATAACATTCGCGTATACCATGGTGCACTAAATAACAAAAGATGAGACAATATTATAAGAAACAAGAGAAATTGTTAATTTTCTCTTTATTAAAAACTCATAATACCAAAGAATTTGAATATTATTGACTCAGGTTAACTGCTCGATTTAGTTAATGTATAATATCTAATATGTGAACGTTTATTTGAGCACATTCAGTCATATACACGTACGTTCTAAAATGATTTATTTATTTTACACACCTCCATTATACGATATTTTTATCTCATATTTCTGTCAGCATAAATGATGGTTTTTGAAAGTTAGTATATTAGACATTACAGCATTAATAATAACAAATCACAATCGGTTACTGACCGTTTGACATGTGCAAAGTCACAAATATTAGGATAATTTAACACAAGCAAAGATTAAGGTACTTTCACACCTGTAACGAAGAGATGCGAACTCTGAGTAGTGCAGACATAATTATGCTCATGTCTGTTTCCCAAGAGGTGCTTATATTGATGTTAACGCTCTGGAATGGAATCGCAACATAATTAGTATTTCCAATTCAACCCACGAATCTAGTTCTACTCTATTTTTAGAACATTTTCTTCTCTCTCATTTCGGTGGTGATAGGTGAGTTATATTTATGCATCTGTGACAAGGATTTAAAGGTAATTGTTGATTTTTGTAATAATATGAGCTGAGAGTGGATGACTTTGTGTATTTCAGCGACAATGCACAGTAAGACCTTGGTGATGATCCGGAAGTGAAATTTATGTTCTGTTTACGCTGTTGAACCATTGACAAAAACTTCACCGTGAAGTCATCTTTGAAGGTATTTTAGATTAACATATGATTTGTAGTGATTGTCATACAGCGGAAAGGTCAGTACTGAGAAATAAATGTTGAGAACATAAAGTAAACTTAGCAGCAGAGAGAGCGAACAGACTTTCTCTAATTGAGTTATATTTTAAGCAAATAATTTTAAGTCTCCTTTTGGCAAATGGAGCCTTAACGATTTTAGAGTTCCATTTGTCAAATAGACCTTTCTAGTAATTATTTAATAGAAGGGTCGATTTGGTAAACTAAAGGCTTCCTTGTAAGGGTCCATTTGGTAAAAAAAAAGACGCCAAATATATGGCGTTCACCCTCGTTGCTGCGTTACGCTAACCAATTTAGCTATAGATACAATGATGAATTAGCGATATATTTTTTATATAAATGTCAAACATCGGAGAAGCACAAATAACTAGATTAACACGAGAACGGTTGGCTGCGATTAAGAAATTTCTCCCGGTGAGAGATTCTTTTAGAGATAATTTGCAAGCGCGTCAACAAGCAAAGATGGATTTTACCGCTGATACTAAAGAATTATTTGCGCCTATAACTAAAGTAACTAAAAAGGTTGTTGCCGCTACTAAACAAGTTGGTATAGAGACTGCAAAGATAACACAAAGATCTAAAACAGTAAAAAAAAAAATCATTGAAAACACTTCCTGGTGATATTGTAACCGCAGTTCAACAACGAGAACAACAAGAACAAGAACAGCGAGAACAACCGGTGGAAGAACAACGAGAACAACCGTTGGAAGAACAACAGGAAGCTGCCGCTGATATTCAACAAGAATATATACCTGAAGTTTTGTTTACGAGTGAAGCGTTAAATGCAGTTAAAAGTATTAAATCATTACCTGAATTAGCTAAGTTTGCTACCAATAATTTCAAAGATAGAAAAAATTACCTCAATGATGGGTATGAAAGGGTTGTAACAACTAAGGATATTTGGGAAAGAAAGGTTTTTTTGGCAAATGCAGATGGAACTAGAATTACAAAAAGCTTAAAACCTAATTATAACACATATATTGGTATAATAAAAGGAATAATACAGCCAAGACCAAAACCACCACCGTACACAGCAGATCCGATTCCCACAGAGATAAAAATAGCGGCAAGTGGAGATTCACAACCTACCAAACAATCTCCGATAACTGGAAAGGGGTTGGGTGGAATTGGAAATTCAATACCCTGTTCAAGAAGTGTTCTCGATGATATATCACGGTTAGAAGTTCTCATTGGAGGAGTACGAGCTGGAAATAATTCCCCGGAAATAATTAACGAGGCAACCGAAATCTGTCAGCGGTTATTTCAAGGACATGTAATGGATATCGGACTATATCGCAGTTTCATCGATGAACTTACCGATGATTATTACAGTGATTAGACATATAGCATTTAAATAAAATGATAGTACATCGTAGTATGAACAGAGCAAGACCTGTTTACGTTGTAAACTCGCGACTACCGGTTTACAAGCTCACGTATGGTAATGGGCTTGGTGATATTGTAACCGGGTTATTTACTAGAATTGCTCCAAAGATTTTACCTGTTGGTAGGGAAATAGCGTCAAAGGCTATTGGTGTTTTCGGTGACCGAGCTGGTAAAGTTATCGGTGATAGCGCATTTGGTATGTTAGGTAGCGCAAAAGAAAAATTTATGTCGTTGGCGAGAGGTAAAAAGAAAAATGGAATTTCACAAAGAAAGTTTCAATTACAGTCTACGGAACAAATGCCCCCTAAGATAGGCAGTGCGATTAATAAACTTGCAAAAGCGAGGTTGAGATTAATTGCTGGTTCAGGGTTGGCGCGGTTAAGCATTTAGATCAACTACGTTAATATAAAATGTTTCGGGATGAGATTGATGATGCTTTTAAAGTAAATGATCCCGTATCAAGGAATAATTCTATACGCGAATATCAGTATTTTTCATATCAAGCACAAAATCCAAACGTAAAGTCACAAATTGATCTTAAATTTGATGATACATCTAAATACTTCTTGCCGTGTGAAGCATTCATCGAAGTAGAAGGACAGCTACGGAGGAAGAATGATGCTGATGGTGTTGCGTATGCAGCCGGCGATAATCTTAAAGATACCCGGATTGGGTTTGTCAACAACGGAATAATGGCGTTATTTAGCAACGCCCGGTATTCGATTGGTTCTTCTAAAATAGAATCCATTGATAACGATGTTGATATTGCAACAACAATTATAGGTTTAGCTAGATATTCTGATGATTTTATTAAATCAGCTGGTCATTCAATGATGTTTTCCAAGGATACTACCAATCACGCTGATCATCGTCAATTTATTATAAGAACACCAACAAAGTTAGATAACTCTGCCTTCGCTGATGGTTCTAAAAGTGAACCTGTTGTTGTGAGTGATAATCTTGATTACAACGCAGGATTTGCGTTACGAAAAAAGAATATTGATGCCGAGGGCAGATTTTCATGTACGATTCCACTATCTCATATATTTGGATTTTGCCGAGATGTTCGGCGAGTAATATTTGGTTCTAGTCATACTGTAACGCTTACACGAAGATCAACTGATGAATATGCTTTTTGGCGTGGTCCTGCTCCTGTAACAGATGGTATTGTAACATTGACAAAGTTAGCGTTGTGGATGCCAGTTATGACTCCATCGTTGACTGTTGAGACTCATTTGCTGTCGTTTATGGACCAAGAAGGAAAATCGTTGATGAGTTGGGGTGAGGTTACAACAGCTACTACGTCTAGTCCAGGTCCTGGAGTTTTTACTTGGCAACTTGCGTTGACGAAAAACATTTCCGCGCCAAGACATGTTTTTGTTGTATTACAACACCAAAATAGAACTCAAAAGACAGCTGCAGATGACAGTCTACAATTACGATCTCATATGATATTTGATAAATTTAGCGTCAATGAAGTATCATTGCGGATAAGTAACCAACAAGAACCCGTGGAAAATCTTATCATCGATTACGAACATAATCAAATAGGACGAGTTTATCATCGATTATGGTCGTTTATGGGTCGTGATCAAAACATCGATACTGGACTTCAAATATCACAGGTCGATTTTAAAGAATTATATCCGATTTATTACTTTTCCTTGCAACATCTTGATTTTTCTAAACACTCAACCGTTGATGTAAAATTTCAAGCTCGTGTTGGTCCTGCCCCTGACGGATTTAGAGCAATTGCTGTTCTTGTCAGTGATAAATCTATGATGCTTGAAGGTGGTGGTGGAAGAATGAGAGTCATTGATGCACCAGTGGAAAACCTTTGAAAATTCTACAAATTTTTCAGTGAAAATTCTACGGATTTTAGTAATTGAATCAATCGGTGTTATATAAAAATGTCGTATAACACTATTAATGTCACATTGACACCCGGTCAGATAAAAAAAAACTTCAATCAAGTTCAGCTAAAAAATGTGGAACTACGATTACGCTAAAACATGATCAATTGACCGGCGGATCAAATAAACTATCGTTGACGAAAACTCAGGTTAATCATTTTAATAACGCTTTTAAAGAAAAAAAGGGAGTTCAGATTACGCTATCTGCGGCTGCTATAGCAAATATGATAAAAATCGGAGGATTTTTCCCGTTGTTGGCTGCAATTCCAGGATTGATTGCATCAGCGGCTCCGGCAATTCTTGGAGCGTTAGGAACTGGTGCAGCCGGAGCACTTGCTTCTGGTGTTGTCAATAAGATAATGGGTAAAGGTCTAAAGGGAAAATCAAAAAAAAGGGAAAGGGATTCAGACTACCAGGAAGTCGATTCACAAGATACTACAAAAACAGTTAGTGAAATCCAACGAAATTTCACCAGGAAAATCCAAAGGGTTTTTACGAGGGAATTTCAACGAAATTTCACCAATTTCAAATTTTGATTTACTCGACGCAGTAAAAAAAACTCCCAATAAAGCATTTCAGAGGTGTATTCATGAACGATCAATTACCAGCAAAACCACAAATACCAGAAACTGGAATAATTAATTTTGATGATAACACTGGACCTGGAACTCATTGGGTTTGTTACGCGATATATCCAACCTCGATTATTTATTTTGACTCATATGGATTACCACCACCGATTGAATTTGTCAAATATGTGTCCACGATTTCTTCAAAATCGCGAAGTAAACCAATTCCGGTTTGGTATTCAACGTTGCCCACGCAGACATTAACAGATCCTCCAATATGTGGCCGAGAAACTCTTAACGCGTTGATGATTATCTCGGCAAATCCTAAATTACCTCACAAAGCCATCCACGAGTACACGATGATGAAATCGAATTACTAAGTAATTCAAGAATGATTTTAACAAACAAATATATAGTATATAACAATGTCAGATATTTTTGGAAGATCAGTAACACGTGTTCCTGAATCAGTTACTATCTCACAGGTAAAAAAAATAATCAACAAAGCTATTTCATCGATAGCAAACTTAGATGAATTAAAAAAATTATCTGATCAAATAAATACTATTATAGGATTACAAAAAACTATCGATGACATTAAAGTAACTGCTGGTGATTCCGCATCACAAGTAACTAAAGTACGTGGTGAATTTTACGATCATATAACTAAATTTAATCAGCTCAAACAGGATATCATTGATTCATCTAGAATCATAAATAATTTCTTTGGTGTCCCACCTACACATGCTGATTTACACATCGCAAAAGTAAAAGCAGCCGTTGATAATTTATCAAAATTACGAACTGATTTTGATTCTCATGTTGAGCAATTTACTAGTTTACGAAGAAATTTTAGAAAGGCTGATGACGCCGTCGACAAGTTCTTCGGAAAAGATGCAAAACCAGATGATATTAAAAAAAACCTCTCACAGACATTATTACCAAACTCGATGAAATAACTGCGATTAATACCCGGTTAGGTGTTATTCGCGAAACGAGATCAATTTCAGATTTAATCGCGATTAATAAAAATTCCATCGATGATCTTAAAACATCCATCGATGATCTTAGCACGACCACTAATGGCATCATAACAGATGCAATAAGGATGATAGCAATACTTGAAAAAGTAAAAATCCCTCATGAAAAAAAAATCATTGTCAACAACGTATACACGATTCAATACGGATCATATACGTGGACACCTACAAATAATATTTTACACGTTACTGCAGCCGTAAAGGGAATTTATCGATTAACATTGGTGACACCAACACAATTCACGATATCATCATCGAGTTCAACCGGGGTAAATAATACGATATCAACGATCATCGACAAGGATATGATTAAACAATTCACGATTACATCCACTGATAATAATCTAGCTAGGGTTTCAATGACATGGTATGTTGAATTTGTAGCTGATTTAAGTAAACAGATAAACTAGAAGTTTCAATTGAAATGATTTCAGAGAATTGTTGACTACGTTAATAGATAAAATGTCAACGACGTCATTGGCACCAACAGTGTTTGAATATCGTTATAACACCGTCAAAGATTTTCAAAACAAACTTGAAGCGTTAATCACCGAGTATAAAACTAAAAAGAAAAAATACCAGCGTAGAATTACCGCGTTAGATGTAGCTGTTTACTCGGTATCAGGTGTAATTGCCGGAGCTGGAATAATACTATCATCGGTGGTAATGATAGTTCCAGTTGTTGTCCCTGTGATAATATCCGCGGCGGCAACAATCACAGGAGTATTTACCACGATAACAAAAAAAATATCATCGTGTTCTCAATGTAAATTTAATGATTACTCTATTAAACTTATTACTGTGTCAAACGCTTATTCGGAATTATCAATGTTAATCTCGTCGGCAATTGACGATCAAATAATATCCGACGAGGAATTCTCGAAGATGGTAAAGTTGTATGATTCAACGATTTCAAAATTGGAACGTGATAATAATAATAACAATGGCAACATCGTCGCAAGAAATCCTTCAACGAATAGCAACAAACACCGCCAACACAAAAACAAAGTTGGTAACGAAAACACCAGAATTCAGCATTGAATTTAATCCTCCGTTGGCGGTATCTGCGATCGCGTTAACGCAATTAAGATGCTACTACAGTTGGCCAAATGTAAGATCAGCACCGTTTAATGGTAAACCTCCCAATAACAGTTTTACATTCGCGTATAGAAAAACTAACCCAGATGGAACAAAATCTGAACCAACCACACATACAATACATTTACCAACAGGCGTATACGATATCGAAGATATCAATGAAGCAATCATAGAAGCCATCCAAGCAATCACAGGACCGAATAAAATCGACATCAAAGATGAACCTGATAAATATCCTATTGAGATAAAGGGATCCGAGCCGCTGCTGTCAACGGTCATTGAAATAAATTCACCGGATTACTCCGTAGATATATACAACAGCTCAATTAGAAGATTATTAGGTTATCCTGAGTTTATTCCAGGCACCGTCGACATAAAAGATCTACCACCGGAACCATTAAAATCTGACTACGTGTCCACGAAAGAAGACTATCACGGTTATAATAATAAAGGGGGTTATATTATTGGCCCTAAGTTATCATATGATTTATATAATACGAATATTAAGAATTCGATTATTGTATCCCCTAGAGTACAAGGGGGGTATGATACAATAGATCAAGTATATATCACTAAACAGTTTACAGCCATGAATAGCGAATTTGAGAAATTTCGAGGTTATATTGTAACAGCAATAAGTACAATTCCACCTAACCGCAACGACGTCATCAATTACATGCAAGTATGTAACAGCATTATTGCCGAGATGGAACTTTATCATAATGAATTGATTAAACTTATTCCCACTGTTGGTTCTAAAACAATAACAGATTTTGAAACGAAATATAAAACTCGAGTCGAAGACATTTCTACGTTTAAATTTCCAGGATATAACGTACCATGGATGCGTCAAAAACTCAACGACACCATCGATGAATTCTTCCCACGGGTTCGTCAAGGTTGGTTGGATAGTCTTCCCGCGGTTCATTATCAATTGCCGGAACCTAGCAAATCCGACTTTTTCACTGATGATCCACCAGCGATAGATCCTAAATTCAACCATAACTTCGATATTAGTTTTCTACGTCCTCAAGATATTTATCAAAAATACTCATACAACGTCTACGACGGAACAGAAACTGATGCACTTAGCAAATACGAATACAACGAAAACGGTAAAATAATATGGAGATTTGCTCTTGGCGATCAAGGTGTATTTGTGATTACCGAGAAAAGTCTCATTGGAATTTTCAACTCGATGAAGCAAATGTTCCAGATGAAATTAAATCAACTTCGAGATTACTTACAACGATCTCTGTTGCTAGATTTAACAACTCAACGTGTTACAATCAAACAACAACAACAACAATTAAATCAAATTATCGCTGATATGAACTTCCTCAATGATAGATTACTCTCGTTTGTATACGAGGATAAATCGCCAAACAAAGAAAAGTTCCAAAGAGTGTTTTCACGTACCAATGGCAACTTACCATCTATGAAATTCCAAGGATATGATGTACCAGCGTTAAAATCATCATTGAAAAAAGTCATTGACGATTTCTTTCCTCAGATTCACGCGTTATGGTTTAAGATAAATCCTCTCAAGGAAATCTTAACGTCAACGAATTCAGTGTATCGTAATAACAAACATAGATCTCCCGGTAACGTTGATATATCATCTGTTATTGCAATACACGTTATCTATGATGGTATCTTAGGAAGTTTCTCAATTGATACTTCAAAATCAAACAACGCCAACCAAGGATATATCATGTATACATTTTCTCCGGACGTTTCACCAGGGAGTCTTATAGTGAAAAATCCGCCTAATTTGACTTACTTGGATCCCATTAATCCATTTCTGTCCAGAATGAATTTTTCAATAACCGACCAAGAATTTAAACTAATTGACCTTCGCGGGGAAACACTACAAATACCGCTAGATGTGAAAAGTTCCTGAAAGGATTTTCGTCGTGAAAGGATTTCAACAACGGTTTTCATTTCAAATTAAAAAAAAAAATAAACTGCTTTAATAATGTATCAGCACACGAGAGTATCTATCCATGACAAAGAACTTCTTGTGGACGCTATCAGAGAGGTATTCA
Source organism: Unio pictorum (assembly GCA_030141615.1). Taxonomy (NCBI): domain Eukaryota; kingdom Metazoa; phylum Mollusca; class Bivalvia; order Unionida; family Unionidae; genus Unio; species Unio pictorum. The sequence goes on from JARLTB010000044.1 coordinate 24,402,502, forward strand.
GGGGCAACACAACAAGTGAATTTGAAAATCCTTCGGATTTTTACGTGGATATAGTCATAGATAACCTTGGAAATTCTTCGAATTTTCCCACGGAAAAGTTTCTATTGACGGATTATCAACTGTTAAATCTTCAGCAAAACGTTATAACCGTAGTGAGATTAACCCGTGATCAAATAATGCAATACGCCCATTCATGCTTATCCGTGAAAAATCTTAAAAATATCTTACATATTTTCTAAAATTTTCCATTCACGATTTTGAAATTCTAAAGAATTTTCAGCTAAAAAAAATCACTACGTGAACTTTTATACTTCCCTGTTGTCACACACACACACTAACAGGTATTATACATGACAATTTTACTTCCCTGTTGTTGACACAGGTTTTACAAATTTGTTCAGTAATCGGAGACGCATTCATTACCTGTGTACCGGTTATACAACAAGGAGGCTCTCTACGCGTGGGAATCAGCCTGATTGATTCAAGCTTTTATCTGTCTAACCTTACAATTAATAATTTTTCTTTGCTCGTATTCAGAACTTAATTGTTTCCGTATATCTTCTACTATCTTACATAATGGTACAAACACATTAACGTCTTCGGTATTAACTAAACTTTCACGGATAAGTTTTTGTATGCGCTTAATTAAATAATATTTCTTAGCGAGTACATATTTTCCATTGTTTTGTGCAAATTCAATATCGTCAAAATCGGTCATTATTTGATCACAATCTAACCCTGAACATAGTTTAATATTTTGATTTTCGAGCTTGTTAATTTCCGAAATAATACATTTGAGATTTTCAGAATTCATATATATGAAAAAGTATATTTGTTTAATTGATGAGTTGGAAATCCAAAGGATGGAAACTCCTTGAGTTGGAAATCCAAAGGATTTCACAAAATGAATTCTGGACCCGCTAAAGTGTTGGTCATCTTAGCATGTCCAGAAGCTTAATGCGATTATAGGATGATGATGGTTATATATACAGATGCGATTATAGGATGATGATGATGGTTATATATACAGATGCGATTATAGGATGATAATGGTATATATACAGATGCGATTATAGGATGATAATGGTATATATACAGTGCAATGATAATGGTATATATATACAGCGCAATGATAATGGTTATATACAGTGCAATGAATGACGACGGCACAACAATAGATTATAACGGGACAGCACAACAATAGATTATAACGGGACAACACAACAATAGATTATAGGGGTGATTATGGTATGTACAATGACAATGACAATGGATGACGCGGGCTATTCTACATTCAAGTGCAAAAACCAAACCCAAAATCAAACCCGGTTTGAATGTCAATACATTCACACCACGTGTGACGGTGTGATTTGAGTTTGCACTTGAACTTCGGCTAAAGCCCAAACATATAACAGACCAGGTTGTATATAACCACTCATTACAACGAAGTGACATAGAGAGATGTGTGCTTGTAATTCCTTGTTGTGTATAATTCTGATCACTGACAACGTTGAAGTAACACATAATACTTGAAAAACACACTAAAAAAAGAATTAAATACGACGTGTATATAAAATAGTTCTGTTAGTGATCTACAAAAAGACAAAATTGATTATATCCTGTTGAGATTCATAATAGCGAAACCAACCAATCGGAAATCAATGACTGTGTTTAAGATCCGTAACTGTGTCATTGGTGATTTGTCACTCGCGTTATACCTAAGGGAGTTATTCCCCTTAATGCTATGGTTATACATAAGTAAATTCAATTCTGTTTTTAAAACGCTTTGAAAAAGCCGTCTTGGTTCTATTCTCTGCAACGCATTGAATAGAATACGAATAAATATCGAAATACCTACCAGCTGCGGTTATTGACTGAAATATTATTTTTTCGTTAGTTGCTATATTAATTGACTTTACAGGTCTAGCATTTTTCGAGTGTTTCCCAGTCCTACCTCGTTTGGTGTTTTCACGTTGTGAAATAGCTTGTAAATTCGATAAAGAATTATTAGTCCTAATACCATCAATGTGATCAATAACAAGACCATCCTTGATCAATCCATTAAACACTTCATATATGAAACGGTGATTGAGATACATTTTTTCTCCAGTATTAAACACCAAATATCCAAGATTAGTCATAGTACCAATTGGCTTCTTGAGTCTACAGTGTCTAACAACACCATCACGAGAGGCTTCGTAGTTAGTGATCACTGGATGTCTTTGAAATTCTTGGTTCATTTATATACATAATATTTTATTTGTCTAAATCATTATTTGGTTGAGATATATTATTTGAAAATCTTTCTATGTAGTCCTGAGCAGTTTTTATGATTTTGCCGTTGGCAACGTCATTGACAGAGTCAGGATTTTTTATTTTTTTTTGGTCATAATAACGCTTGAACTCTCTATAACGCCTACCACCGCAACTAATACATAACTGTGATTTGCCTCTAACACCTACCCCACAATACAGACACGGAAGAGGACCATTGCTCCCCCGACGAAAACTTTGCATATGATACCCACAGAATTCATTTCTGCATGATTTATTACACGGGATTACTGATCCAATCATGAGCCATTTGCAATGATTCATTATATAAAATACTTTTTTATTTAAATACTTGTTTTAATTATAATATGAAGGAATTCAAGAGATTATCGAAAATTACGCCTAAATTCAATCTCGATAGAGTCTCTGTTAAACCAAAACGTTTAAACGACGGTAGCATGAAGGAGTTCAAGAGATTATCGAAAATTAATCCTGGATTTAATCGGGATAGAGTATCTGTTAAACCAAAACGTTTAAACGACGGTAGCATGAAGGAGTTCAAGAGATTATCGAAAATTAATCCTGGATTTAATCGGAATACTAAATTCGATCTCGATAGAATCTCTGATATGAAGGAGTTCGAGAGATTATCAAAAATTAATCCTTGGAAAAATGCTAGATTTAATCTCGATAAAATCTCTGATATACAAAAAGTCTAATAGATGACAAAACCATGTTGAGTAAAATCAGCGACTGTTTTAATGAATTTAAGCGCGATGGAGCATCTCATACATGGTCGACATTTCGAATTATACATGACGATGTCAATGTACCCGTAATCGATGCTACTATGAACAATACAAGAGCAGCTGAGATAATTTCACATCTTCGAAAACGGTATTTTTTCAGAATAAAATTCATTATCGAAGACGAAGGTGAATGGATTATCAGAGATAAATTTGAACAAATCCTCAAAGATAAAAAATGTGTCATTGTGAGTAGAGATTCCAAACCAGGAATTCTAACTGGAATTGACAAACCATACTACGAGAGAACTTACCCTGTAACAGCAGTTGTTTACGGAATATATCCGCTAAATGATAAACCAAGTATTGCAAAACTAGCACCTATGAAACTGTCGTCGAAATCACAAGGTGATTCAACACTGAATTGTGTAGCAACACGGGTAATGGAACACTTCACAAATGCATCCCGAGGAAATAAACTAACTGATCTGCGACGTAGGAATATAACTGAATGGGAACTAACAGTGAAACAGCGCGGGGCAACAATTCAAGATATAACCAAATTAGAAGCATCATTAAAATTTCCAATATCGGTAGCGACAATAACCGGAGAAGTATTATACGAACCGAAATATCAATCGCGAGGAGCTCCAATTGAAATTATTGATCATAACAAACACGCGTGGACACCTGCAGTAAATGTATTTCCACGAGAACGAATCGTGAGATTTATCCCCAGGGAATTTTGTAAGGATGTGTTCCACGAAGAGAGGTTATTCGATGCTATTCATGCGTTGTGTAAAGATGATCCTGTGTCAGTGTGGCTACTTCGCAGCGCTGAAGATTCCGAATCAGGATTTGATCAGTTTGTAAGACCGAATGGAGAATTATATCGCACTGAAGAGTTACACTCGAAGATGAAAAAAACCGCTGTAAAATACTCGAATAATTTCCATGAAAAACTACTCACGGATAGTTTTACGATTCCATCAGTGGTAGCTCATTTTGCACGAGAAAAGAACTCATGGCGTCCAACACAAAGTGATTTTCTCGAAGATGTCAAATCAAGCTGTCTTGAATTCGGTCATGGAGGACTGTGGAATACAAAATACCACCGCGAGGGTATGATTTCAATTGATATATCCGCCGCGTGTTATCCGGGGAGTTTTCTAGGATATGGAGAATGTGCTAAGTATTTTAAACGATTTGGACACCCCACACATGAAATGACTCGTGTTTCTGTTAATGGTCCATTGCCTGATTTTGATTTAACTGGATTCGCTTGTGTGGTATCATTTGAATTAGCGTCAGGATTACATTCGTGTAGTTATGTTTGGATTGGTAGACATATGTCTGTGAAACACTGGATGCCAATAGTGTTACTACGATATATGATTGATAGTGGTATGCTGATATCGTTGATTATCAGCGAAGCAATTATATGCTATCGAGCTCAGAAAGAAGTTTGGCTACCAAAACCCGATCTAGATGATATAATACGCGAACAACGACAACAGTTTTCTGATGGAAATTCTTCGAATGGAAAATCGGAGATTTTCAATAAACAACAAATCATGGATTTGTCTAGGCAGTTATTTGAAAATGAAAATAAACTAGCAAAAGATTTTGGACGAAAAATAATTGGTAAATTTACTCAAGGTGGAAGATTTGACAATGCAAAATACTCTTCGAGGTTGATCATAGACGTCGCTGAATACGATTTTATCATAGCGGATTTAACGAAACATGGAAAACTTGTAACTCGTAAAGATGCTTTTCTATCCAATGGGACTAAGTTAGGTACAGTTGTTACCTACTGTGATGGATATAGTTGTCAGTATACACACTTAAGATCATCTATGCTCGGTTATTCTACTATTAATCTTTTTTCGATGATAAATAGATTTCCTAATACCGCGGTTAGAGTAGCTACTGATTCGATGTATATGCACAATAAATACAAATCGGGTGTAGCGGCATTCACATCCCCGGAGGAAGCGTGGGGATGTTGGAGATTTAAAAAGGAGACGCTACATGAGTATTGTAAATCTGCCGATGTTACCAACGACGATAAATACTTGAAAAGCAATCAGTGTTCAGAATTTTCTAATGCACCACCGATATCAGATCCGATTACGCGATAAAAAATCGTTTATTTGAATGGTTGTGGAGGATCAGGAAAGACAACACGAGTAATTAATTTATTTCATAGGGAAAGAAAACCAATTGAAAAATCCGTTGAAAAACCAATTGAAAAACTTACAGATGATCAAAAACAGATACAAGAAATCATACGACAAATCCTAGGGGAAAATTCTATGGAAACCCCTATAGAAAATTCTACGGAAACCCCTATAGAAAATTCTATAGAAAAGTCTACAAATTTCACAAATATGACTGTTCTAACACCAACTCATAAACTTGCCAGAGACATAAAACAACGAAATGTAAAATCTGGTACTTATCACAGCTTCTTCCGATGGAAAGGCGATAAGTGGACTCCAGAGCGAATGGGAAATAAATATATTCCACCGGTGATAATCTGGGATGAAATTTGTACAGTACCGTTGAAAGTACTAAAAATATTTCTTGAATGGCTGTCAACGAAAAATACAAAAATTATTATGTGTGGTGATCAAGGTCAGCCACCACCATTTGTAGGTGAATCTCCTCATGACTGGCTCAAAAAACACGTTGATTATTACGAAGAGATTAATGATGACTTTAGAGCTCTAGATGAAGTATTACGTGAGTTTAAACAACTAATCAGATTACAACCGGATAGAATCCAATGTGAAATAATGCGTGAAATAATTTCAGAAACCCCCATGGATGATTTTTGGGAAACGTGGAGACCAAACGATTTGATAATCGCAAGTAGAAAAATAGTCAGAGACAAACTTCAGATGAAATTATTTGAATTGCATAAATGTAAATTTGCAACACTTCCAGTACCGCTCTGTTATAGACCTTCGGGTACACGAAAGCAGAATATCGACGTTGACATTCCTGGACAACAACAAAAGCAGAATTTAGTGTTAAATAATATTGTACTGGTTGATATCAGCGTCGTCGAAGATGCATTGCGTGCTGATAAATCCCCGTGGACGTTAGGTTACGCAGCGACAATACACTCTTCACAGGGATTAACTGTCACAGACAGAATTGTTTGGATAGTAGATAATCGCATTGAGTGGTCAAATTTAGTTTATCTTGCAGTGTCTCGAGTACGGAGAATAAATCAACTTCGAAGAATTGTTGTTGACGAAGTCAGTGACGATAATAACACTTCAATCAGCGCCGATGATATCATCGGGGACATAATCAGAAAAAAACTCTCTGGTTATAAACAACAAGATAAATAAATAATAGAAAATTTGACATTGATGCTGAATTAATAATTTCGCTGAAGCAACAACAGAATAATCACTGCGCGAGTTGTAATTGTATAATGCGTTGGAGTTGGTCGGATAAAGATCCTCGCCAATTTACCGTAGATAGAAAAAATAACAGCATTGGTCATACCAACGACAATGTGATGCTGACATGTCTTGAGTGTAACAGACGCCGGGGTGCTAGTTAAGACCACGCGGTGGCAATTGAGTATCCTCTGGTATCATTTGCAGTTGTTGTCGAGTAAATCCTCGCTGTGGCTCTGTCAAATCCAGTTTATAGATTGCTGGTCTACCAGTTGATCGTGTTATACCGGATATCTTATGCGTAGTGACGCTCCAAATAGGATCGGTAGCTCTTTTTTTTACCACCCTCAAGCTCTAATGGTTCGTATAAATACCTAACAGTGACATTACTACCAAGAATTTGTTCCTTGAAATCTTTTTGTGAAATTCCTTGGATTTCCATTTTTGGTATAGACGCTTTCTTAATCGCGTTGACAGGTTTCATGTTAATTGTTCGAGTAATCTCGTTATTGAGCGCGGTAACTACACCTGGTAATCTCTTGACCCATTCACGAGATCGTTTATTCTGGATGAATTCCTTCGCGTATTGATATCCAAATAATCTCTCAGCAAGTGTCCGATTAAATCGCTCAACAATTGCCTGATCGCGATGTAGCGCAGTATGCCCTCGTCTGATGGTGACATTATGATGTTTCATCGTTGTTAAAACAACGCCTTGAAATTCCTTGCCAGGATCAACTTGTAACAGATTTGGCCAGCGTAGTGGACCTCGTCGATAAATCCTTTCAAATGCAGAAGCTACTTCAGTAGATGATTTTGTCTTCAACGGTTCTGCTTGTTTGTATCGACTTGCAACATCAACTAACGTTAACGCGTATTTGTAACCGTTGTCGTGTGGTAAAAATAGTATATCAGCTTGATGAACTTCATTAGGAACTGTCACATTAAAAACCGAGTAGTTAATTCGTTTAGGCGCTGGTAGATAAATTTGCCATATAGCCTGTTTAGATAACCAGTTCGCTGCAGTGGTTTTTTTTCACCTTTGATGCGCTAGCGAGTTTATTGATTGCTGCCTTTCCCCTCCAGTATCCTCTCGGAGAATAATAAATAGATTCCATATTTTTAATTACCAGCACCTAACATCAATTTACCTTTCATAGCTGATTTTACCAACCACGAAGCCAATTTTTCTTTAAACGATTTATCTGGAATAGCATTCAACGCGTGAATCAACGCTACATCTGCGAGATGACGCTGTTGTAGATCACCACTACGGTAAGCTATATCATGTATACGACATGCTTCATCGATAGCGTTTATCGGTGATTCTCCCGGATTAGGATTATCAACGCTATCAAGTCTTACATCTAATCGCGTTCCCGGCCCGCAATAACTATATCCGGGAAGGTGTTTTTCACCTGGATATTTTGCCCATGGTAACCCTGGAAACGCTGCTAACTTAGCGGCAATATCTCCTCCTTTTTTTAAAAGGATTTTCCTTCAAAGGATTTTTCACAAATCGATATTTTTTTGTACCGCATATTTCACAATTTCCAACAACTGCATTTCGATTATTTTTCGTAGTAGTATTTGCAAGGTTTAACGTTGGTGTACGCTTCCTACATTTCACACAATATAAATCCATAATATTATATATACTATATCTAATGGAAGTAATCGATTTCTCCGCGTTGAAAAAGCAACAGCCGATAAAACATCATCCAATGCTACCAAATTCAATCAGAATGATAATTATTGGGCCATCAGGAAGTGGCAAAACACAATTGTTGCTTACGATGATAATGAAGTATCTCACCTGGGATAAATTATATTTGATTGCCCCAAGCGTAGACGATCAACATTGCTATCAAGTGTTAAAAGATTACAATGAAACCGCTTCAGAAGCTTACGGCGGAAGCGTAATTGAGTTTATAACAGATATTGAAGAGGCGTCATCCGTGGAAGACCTGGATGGATTCGTTAATAATCTTGTTGTATACGACGATGTGATGTTGGACCAACAAAAGAATCCAGCTAGAATATTTTCCCGAGGACGTCACAAAAACTCTGACGTGATATATGTAACTCAACGTTATACACAAATACCAAAAGTAATCAGAGATAACTGCAATTTGTTATGTGTGTTCAACGGAGTTGATACTCATACACTCAGAAATATTTGGCTGACCTGGTGTCCTGACATGGATTATAATCGATTTTAAAATTTCTTTAGCGGCGCCAGAGCTACCCCACATGGATTTATCACGATAAATATACACGATCCTCGGACACGATATCGAGTTGGATTAGACCGCATCTATAGCTGTATCGGTTAGCGTATAGCAGCAGAGAGGGTGGTGACAACGTCAACATCGAAGATGTCGGCGTCGTTTTTTTTTATTTTATTTTTTTGTTTTTTTTGCTCAAATTATTAAAAAATTTAATTAAGTATTTTCAAGGAAGCCTCAGTTTGCTAAATTGAGGCCAATTAAGCAATTTCGAGAAAGTCTCAGTTTGCTAAATTGAAGCTTGGAAAAGTTGGTCTGTTCAGCCTCTCTGCTGCTAACTTGATTGTGACGTATGTCGAAATAGGCGGTTCTTAGCCATAATTGGACATAAAGATTGCTACTAATCAGCATATTCTTAATTATAGAAAGAGACCATTACATTACACATTTTGATGTTACCTGTATATGATTAAGATAAAGGGAAAAAAATAGTACGCATTATAAACTGTCAATAAACAAGATGAGGAAAATAGAGTTAGCTTACACTTGTTTTGCTTATTTTTAACGTATGTTATTTGTCCTTACCTTCAAAACAACGCGACGACGGTTCAGTATCGTAGTATAGTCCATATTAAAGTGAAGTTTTTAATTTCAAAATACAGCCGTAAAATAAAAATTCTAATTAAAAATAGTAGCAAATTAAGAGGTAACCAAACAAATGGATTTGTCGAAAAATCAGCAAATTCATTTGTAACAATAAAAACTGGACATTTAAAATAAAAACAAAGTCGTAACATATTCAGTAGTAACAATTAAATCAAAAACATGCATAACTAATGGATTATCACAGTCGATTATTTCATACATGCGTTGCTATAAATCGTAATGTCATCTGATGCCTAAAGTTTCAATAATTCAATGCAAATAGTTTATCAGAATCGGATTAAACTTAACATTGCAATTCTTTTGAAGAAACAAATATGTATAAAGCATTAGACAATACGACTGAAGCATCAAAATCTTTGGATTATCACATTATGATTATTACAAACACGATTGTTACAATATCATAATAATGACATAAAGATAATTGCAAAAGACACATGCTATAAAAGACTGATGACGCTGTGATACGTCTCAAACAGGCTATACTTGGCATATGCTATTCAAGTCTGCTGGCATATAAAAAAGTATGAAAATGTTTCGGTGCGTTTTCAATGTCGCTGAGAACGCAAACTATTATGTCAATGCATGAAGCTATGATTTTTTTTTCATCCACTGTCGTGAATAAAACTGCAAGACGATACCCAAGAAATCGAGCAATTGCATGATTTCAACACCACTTTGTAATGTTTTTCCAAACATTTACTGTTTTTCTAACAAGTAAAAATGTTTTTGTCGCATCAATGCCTGTGTGTTATTGTTCCTTTTAAAGAAAAAAAGATCTCCATAAGTGTTTTCACACTGGAAGAGATTTGTTTATAAAGCATATACACACAACGCACCTTCCATGTCGTAAGAATTAAAGACATCCAGTGACATTGATAGATGATAAAAAGAAAGTAAATCTATCAATGTTATTGATTTCACGTGTCAGACCTTTCGAAAACCATTTGTAATGACAAGCAATATCTTTTTTATGTGCTGGTTATACTGTCACGGTGGAATTAATAAGGTTGAAAGGTGTCTCTAAAGGGCACACAAGGTATGGTTTAATTTTGTTCTTTATGGACATCCGATTTCTTCATTAAAGATAAAGTTCCCCTTTGACATTGAAAATAAGGCCCAAGTCAGCATAGTCTAATGCAGGGGTCTCAAGCTCGAGGTGGGCTGGCTGCATGCGGCCCTCCAGTCTGTATCCTGTGGCCCGCAAATGATTGGCGTCACAAGGTGTCATGAAGGATAACAGAGTTGGTACGGCCCGCGGGCCATCGAAAATGCCCTCATGCGGCCCTCATGGCAGTTTGGGTTTGAAACCCCTGGTTTACTCCATTCATGTGGGGTTTTTTTTGGTATGTAAACATAGAATTTGAATTAGTCTGGTTCGTTAGTCTGTGCAGTGTTCCCACCCCTTTTGTCAATATGTGATGTTGAACGTTGAATCAAGTTTATCTACAGCTGAAGGAATAAACAAACATCTCAAATGTATCATCATATCAGATTAAGTCAAGTTTGGTTGACCCGCATTATAGATATCTTGTCCATAACGTAACATAAATTATTGCTCTGTGACACTGAAAATAATGTCGGAATAATTAAAACCTAATCAGGATACCCACTCAACATATATCTATCCAGTTTAGTTGTATTCGGCTTGATGGTACATTTAGATATATTGTTTATAAATCAAGTGCGACTGACGGACAAACAGCAACAATGAATTGATCTCCCTCCCGGGGTATGTGAAACAATTATTTGATAAACGTAAAGACGCTAGAATGTTAAATTAATTTTAAAATGAGTTAGAAATATAAATGAGAAACCGGCAAGAGGTAATTCAAATATATAAATGTAATTACAGACCAACAAAGTCATTATCATAATTTAATTATCATTGCTACCAACCATACATAAATGTAATTACAGACCAACAAAGTCATTATCATAATTTAATTATCATTGCTACCAACCATACATAAATGTAATTACAGACCATCAAAGCCATTATCTTAATTTAATTATCATTACTACCATCCATAAATTGTTTCTGTCCTCCGTTTCTAACTTTCCCTTTTCTGTTGTTTTATGTGACTACATTTGTCCATCATTCATAGTTCCAGAGACATCGCAGAATGACAATCCGACACGCTCGTTTTTAAATGAATATTTTCGCTCGCATCTGGATCGATCGATCGATCTATCGATCGATCGAGAGAGAGAGAACTCTGCTGCCTTACCAACACACATACAGTGACTGAAAAAGGTTGATGGAAGGTAGATGGGCCTTTGGACAATTTAATATTAAATAATATTGCTTAGTAAAAGTTCATTTTATTTTGTTCTCTCACTCCACATACTTCTCAGAGGTATCTCCATTATGAGTGAGATGTTGGTGGGATCAGAGATGATTTCAATTAAATTCTTCATCATGTACAATTCATTTAGATATTAACATGTTTATCGTTATTTGTTTACAGTTCTAATGATTAACCTGTGGAAATTCTTCACAGATTAAAAAAAAGTAGCGATAGACTACTGTTGTAAAAGTTTAAAATGTTAATAATATATATATATATATATATATATATATATATATATATATATATATATATATATATATATATATATATATATATATATATATATATATTAATGTGCCATGAAAGGATCACAATTTTTTATACCAATAATCCAACACTTTAAAAGCTATGTTATTTTTAATGTACGCGGGATAAATATCGTCCAAACAGCCAGTGTCGAAGATGATTCGCAATGTCTCTCTGATCTTGTAGAAGCCACACAGTGTCCCGTGGTGCATAGTTGGGCATGGCTCGATACCTGCGTCAGCATGATGCAACCTTTTAGATTCTAATGTGCTATTTCATATACTATTTATAAAACGATTTGAAGAATATAGTATGCACCAAGCGGCTTACAGAATGCAACATACTGTATTATTAAAAGAGTTTTATAAATTCCATATCAATAGAACACTAGTTGATTTAATTTTTCATATAACGATAATGTCTTTACATAGCTCATTGTGTAACGGTGAGCACTTTTATAATGTAAGATCCTAAAATGATTGCAAACGCTAAAAGAAATAACTTTCTATTTGATTCAAGTATTCTAGGTAATCAATGAATCTACTAATGTCGCAGCAGTAACAATTTCATTGTTTTACTTACAGATATTGGTGTCATGCAGTTTCTCTTATTTACTTTATGTGGTCGTGCTTTTCGTAATTATATATATATATATATATATATATATATATATATATATATATATATATATATATATATATATATATATATATAATGTTTACATCAATTCAATTGAACACAAGTTGATTTAATTTATCGTATATATTCATGTGAAGAATGGACCCTGACAACATAATTATAACGAAGTGCGTAACACTTTCACCTTATATGTCCTTCATATCGCGTCTTTATAAAACAAATATTTACTATAGAACTTGTACATCAAACAAATAGTAATTTCTGTGTGTTCTTAATGAAAGAATATATTTATCACAGTAGCTAAAGGCCTTAATTATCAATACAGTTAAGAGATAACATGAGACATTGATTATTTATGTCTTTGTTTGCTCCATGATAATTATTTTAATAGACGTACTAATTGTAAAAGCACGTGTTCTTTACGCTGATCATGAAACATTGCGCATTTTCAGATTCGAGTAAATTATGATGTGTCCCTGCATTATGGCTCCTGATTGTATCAATATGTATAATAACTGACCAACAGTAATGATGGCCAACAATTAGATTACAGGATGACGTTTTACTGCCAGATGTTCAATAGATACATGGTGTCGTCATAGAGTGAAAATTATTTCAACAGGTGACGACGGCACGACATTAATGTTTTTGCTTCCATCCTTTTAATGTGTATTGAACATGTTGCAAAATGGACCTGGTGATGCTAATACTCCTGCAACCTCATCTCTCAATTCATTTCTGTTAAACAGTGATAATCACTCGTTATTGTGGATGTTGGGACTGAAACTCAATACCACAAAACGAGTAGAAAGTATATTGATGTCTTACAGTAAGGATTCAGTTGCTAACTAAATATGTAAGGAATGATCTGGACAAAATATAAATGATCATGGACAGCGTCTCCAGTAAAACGGTTTTTCTTTTCTGTTTTCAGGTGTAGACAGTTGCGGGTGTGGACAGTAAAAGTTAGTATGATATAACTGCAGGTATGGCCGAGGAGAGTGAAGTTTTAAGATGTGGGACTTCGTCTGGCAACTGCCACTGTTTTTATTAACTTGGTTTTGACTAGAATATCTCTAAGGTTTTCAAATCTACTAATATGATATCAGCAGTATTAACTGAAGTCTTCTACACAGTTCCACGACGCACCAGAGCTTCTGAATGATTTGATTTACTTTCGTAAACTAAGGAAAAATTATATTTGATATAATACTCCTTTCCCGTAAATTGTGAGAAGTCACGGTGTTCGATTTTGTTTAATTGTGTTAATCTTTTGTGTTGCCTCCTCTATCAAGTCGCTGTCTTAGCTCTGTTCATCCGATGTTCAGACAATTCGCCATAATGTCTTTGGAATCATTTCATCAACGGAGCAAATGGTGTGTACCCTAAAGGTTTGGTTATATGATATGCTCCGAATGTTATGTTTACGAAAACAGCTAGATGGGAGAGATGCGGTTTTCTATCAGCTAGTTTGCGTAGATGTCAATAAGGAGTTTGCTACAATTCTGGATGTACTCACATATATATGACTTTGGGTGGACATTTCTGTCGTCAGTTTTAGTGAATGATAAAGAGTGTTTTGTGTCATCCATATTTTATCTTCAAAGCTGCCATTCCATTTATATCATTGATGAGGCGTACCCAAGTTGCGATATACGTCTCACAGGTTCTAATATAAATACCGAGCTTTAAGACTAAGGATACAAGTTTATGCCAGAATTGACTTAGTTGCTTTTTATACAGTTTTTGTTTCCCACGCTTCTTTACACGCCGGTATCCTTACACCGCACGGTATATACTGTAATGTATATTTAATTTCCATTGTTGTGTAGTGTTTCTTAATTAACTATATTCCATGGAAAATTGTATTGTGTACTTGACTTAGTCCAAATTTAACTTCATTACGTTTCTGAATAACTTCTATCCTGTAAAGAAATAATACATGGGTAATATCTTATTTTATGAAAGTGTGGGTTAAATATCGGGATCATTATCGATATAGGTGATCATAAATTATCGGAGTCTGGGTCATGGTTAATGGAATTTCCCTATAAAGATATATAGTCTGGTTAAATATCGGGATCATTATCGATATAGGTGATCATAAATTATCGGAGTCTGGGTCATGGTTAATGGAATTTCCCTATAAAGATATATAGTCTCCTTGATGTTCACCATATTATAATAGTATAATTTTAGTAACTGGATATTTCTTAATGAAGTTTCCATTAAGTAATTGTTTTCGAAATCCTAATTGTGAACTAGGTCTAGTACAGGGATTTATCAGCTTGTTTACTGGAACAACTATTTTTTTCTGCAATAACATCTGAAGCAGATATTAGTCTTATTGTAATGTTCTGTATTTTATTTGGGCAGAAGTTATTGATTCATATATCTTCTCTAACCTTGGGAGGGAAAATCTAAATCAAATGAGATGACATCTGTGCCGTTAATCTTCCTGGAAAAAGCATTATGTTTCATGAAAACGTAGTTTGTGTTCAAAGTAAACAAACCTAGTAACATTAAGCAACTTTTCCTATGTCGCAAAACTCATCTTGGTAAGAAAAGAAATGGACACTGTTTAGCCAATTCGTTTGTTGGCTTACAAGTGAACAATGTTAGGATATACTTGAAACGCGAATTCGTGGAGTATCAAAATTCCCCCCCCCCCCATCTCTCTCTCAAAAGTACCCCAACAAAAACACAAAAATCCTCAACCTAAATGTATTGCTACACATTGAAACAATGTGCAACATTAGCAACCGACGTGCAAGTTTGGGTACTTAATGCACATCAACACAAAAAGGCTAGTTAGTACCGTAGATAATAGGTTAATCGGTCTAAATTATCTAATCCTGGGACACACCACAGTAGCTCATTGGAGCTCAGCCAGCAATAGGATTCGAATCCCCATCCTTACGGTTTCAAGACCAACACGCTAACCACTCTCTCTCTCTCTCTCTCTCTCTCTCAATTTAATTTGTTAGATCAATGAATGCGTTGTGTATAGTAAAACATTTACAATGGATTGGAAATTGAAAGATATTGTATCTAATATCAAATCAATAGACTACGAAATTAAATTTGACTGGCGGTACTAAAATGCGTTAGCAATAAGGCTGTGCTAACATGTATCAAAACAAAATAACTTTATTCATTCGATCTGTAATTATAGATTACTGCATTTGTATTGGTGTACTTAAATTGAAATTTTGAATCATATTGTGAATGAATTGCAACAACGTTTGCAGTTGACTTGGAATGGATATATTTTTGTATTGTTGACGATTAACTGACATTTTGTCGTTATGCAATGAATTTACCTTTGTCAATTCTACATGAAATACATCAGATTGAAACAGCGAGGGAGAAGCGTGTTGACATCTGCAAGTGTGTTTCTGTTCTGTCATTGAATATTTGAAATCATAATTTGGGGAAAATATGAAATCTTTCAATTGAAAGTATCAAAAAGACGTTATGGCATTTAATGTTTTTTTTTAGTGCAGTAAGAAGGATGTAATTGCACTTGAGATATTGGCGAAATTACAGAACAATTTCGAATTGTGTAATCAAGCTTGAGAACCCATGAAATGACTCGTGTAATTCAGATTTGCGGAACCAAGAAAGTACACTTTGAGGGAATTCAAGATGTTCAATTGTAAGTATACTTTTGCTATTTTTATTACCAGTAAAAGAGGACAATTTATGCCGTGTCACTTGCATATTATTTGAAAGGTACCAAGCAGTTTTATGAAATATGGCGTCCATCACCCGCCTAAATCCGAAACATTATTATCAAAATTATTAACTCGGAATGTAGCAAAGCAGCTGGTATGTGTCAGCCCATGAAACATTTATCATAGTTCATTCAGAAATAAATGTAATCAACCAAAATGTGCCACGCCTATTACGTGAGTGAACATGTTTACAAATCAAAAGTGCTGCCGTCTGCGTCCATTTCTTGTTTAAATAGAAAGTAGTTCTTTTATGAGTACAACATGAAGTGCGCGCGAGTTCAGTATTGTAAAATACTGAATGATTCTGACAATGTAAAAAGTTAACGACCAAATAATGAGCACAAAATAAATCATATTATCCGTACGCATAGTATGTGTATCATAACTTTAAAATGACTACTTTAGTCTCCCAAATTAGCTCCATGATTCTGATACGTGTATTCTTCTCCCATCCGTACAATCAAACATCTATAATTGTGTCGAGTGTACAATTTACTTCTCTATCACCATATGTAAAGTGGCATCTCATTGAAATGAGTTGTCCGAGTTATTGGGACAGTAGTTGCGTAAATTATACTTGTTCCGTACTAAGGTGATCACGAACAGAAAATAATTTGAGTATATTCTTCCCGTATATGTTTGCACTTTTTCCGGTTTGTGCGGTGATATTTTCCGGCATTAATTTATCACTGCACAAATGAAATTATAAGAAATTCCGTACTTTAATCTGTTAGCTACACCACTGGCTGTTTGGTCAAATAATCAAATTTAGAAAGTCGAGTACATCATGCACTCAAGACTTTATTCAGCGTAAGCAACAAAATAACATTCGCGTATACCATGGTGCACTAAATAACAAAAGATGAGACAATATTATAAGAAACAAGAGAAATTGTTAATTTTCTCTTTATTAAAAACTCATAATACCAAAGAATTTGAATATTATTGACTCAGGTTAACTGCTCGATTTAGTTAATGTATAATATCTAATATGTGAACGTTTATTTCAGCACATTCAGTCATATACACGTACGTTCTAAAATGATTTATTTATTTTACACACCTCCATTATATGATATTTTCATCTCATATTTCTGTCAGCATAAATGATGGTTTTTGAGAGTTAGTATATTAGACATTACAGCATTAATAATAACAAATCACAATCGGTTACTGACCGTTTGACGACATGTGCAAAGTCACAAATATTAGGATAATTTAACACAAGCAAAGATTAAGGTACTTTCACACCTGTAACGAAGATATGCGAACTCTGAGTAGTGCAGACATAATTATGCTCATGTCTGTTTCCCAATCGGCGCTTACATTGATGTTAACTCTCTGGAATGGAAAAAAACACAGTTAGTATTTCCAATTCAACCCACGAATCTAGTTCTACTCTATTTTTAGAACATTTTCTCCTCTCTCATTTCGGTGGTGATAGGTGAGTTATATTTATGCATCTGTGACAAGGATTTAAAGGTAATTGTTAATTTTTGTAATAATATGAGCTGAGAGTGGATGACTGTGTATTTCAGCGACAGTGCACAGTAAGACCTTGGTGATGATCCGGAAGTGAAATTTATGTTCTGTTTACGCTGTTGAACCATTGACAAAAACTTCACCGTGAAGTCATCTTTGAAGGTATTTTAGATTAACATATGATTTGTAGTGATTGTCATACAGCGGAAAGGTCAATACTGAGAAATAAATGTTGAGAACATAAAGTAAACTTGATTGTGACTTATGTCCACATGGGCGGTTCCTAGCCATAATTGGACATAAAGATTGCTACTAATCAGCATATTCTTAATTATAGAAAGAGACCATTACATTACACATTTTGATGTTACCTGTATATGATTAAGATAAAGGGAAAAAAAATAGTACGCATTATAAACTGTCAATAAACAAGATGAGGAAAATAGAGTTAGCTTACACTTGTTTTGCTTATTTTTAACGTATGTTATTTGTCCTTACCTTCAAAACAACGCGACGACGGTTCAGTATCGTAGTATAGTCCATATTAAAGTGAAGTTTTTAATTTCAAAATACAGCCGTAAAATAAAAATTCTAATTAAAAATAGTAGCAAATTAAGAGGTAACCAAACAAATGGATTTGTCGAAAAATCAGCAAATTCATTTGTAACAATAAAAACTGGACATTTAAAATAAAAACAAAGTCGTAACATATTCAGTAGTAACAATTAAATCAAAAACATGCATAACTAATGGATTATCACAGTCGATTATTTCATACATGCGTTGCTATAAATCGTAATGTCATCTGATGCCTAAAGTTTCAATAATTCAATGCAAATAGTTTATCAGAATCGGATTAAACTTAATATTGCAATTCTTTTGAAGAAACAAATATGTCTAAATCATTAGAAAATACGACTGAACCATCAAAGTCTTTGGATTATCACATTATGATTATTACAAACACGATTGTTACAATATCATAATAATGACATAAAGATAATTGCAAAAGACACATGCTATAAAAGACTGATGACGCTGTGATACGTCTCAAACAGGCTATACTTGGCATATGCTATTCAAGTCTGCTGGCATATAAAAAAGTATGAAAATGTTTCGGTGCGTTTTCAATGTCGCTGAGAACGCAAACTATTATGTCAATGCATGAAGCTATGATTTTTTTTCATCCACTGTCGTGAATAAAACTGCAAGACGATACCCAAGAAATCGAGCAATTGCATGATTTCAACACCACTTTGTAATGTTTTTCCAAACATTTACTGTTTTTCTAACAAGTAAAAATGTTTTTGTCGCATCATTGCCTGTTTGTTATTGTTCCTTTTAAAGAAAAAAGAGCTCCATAAGTGTTTTCACACTGGAAGAGATTTGTTTATAAAGCATATACACACAACGTACCTTCCATGTCGTGAGAATTAAAGACATCCAGTGACATTGATAGATGATAAAAAGAAAGTAAATCTATCAATGTTATTGATTTCACGTGTCAGACCTTTCGAAAACCATTTGTAATGACAAGCAATATCTTTTTTATGTGCTGGTTATACTGTCACGGTGGAATTAATAAGGTTGAAAGGTGTCTCTAAAAGGCACACAAGGTATGGTTTAATTTTGTTCTTTATGGACATCCGATTTCTTCATTAAAGATAAAGTTCCCCTTTGACATTGAAAATAAGGCCCAAGTCAGCATAGTCTAATCCAGGGGTCTCAAGCTCGAGGTGGGCTGGCTGCATGCGGCCCTCCAGTCTGTATCCTGTGGCCCGCAAATGATTGGTGTCACAAGGTGTCATGAAGGATAACAGAGTTGGTACGGCCCGCGGGCCATCGAAAATGCCCTCATGCGGCCCTCATGGTGGTTTGGGTTTGAAACCCCTGGTTTACTCCATTCATGTGGGTTTTTTTTTTGGTATGTAAACATAGAATTTGAATTAGTCTGGTTCATTAGTCTGTGATATATCAGTGTGCCCACCCCTTTTGTCAATATGTGATGTTGAACGTTGAATCAAGTTTATCTACAGCTGAAGGAATAAACAAACATCTCAAATGTATCATCATATCAGATTAAGTCAAGTTTGGTTGACCCATATTATAGATATCTTGTCCATAACGTAACATAAATTATTGCTCTGTGACACTGAAAATAATGTCGGAATAATTAAAACCTAATCAGGATACCCACTCAACATATATCTATCCAGTTTAGTTGTATTCGGCTTGATGGTACATTTAGATATATTGTTTATAAATCAAGTGCGACTGACGGACAAACAGCTACAATTAATTGATCTCCCTCCCGGGGTAGGTGAAACAATTATTTGATAAACGTAAAGACGTTAGAATGTTAAATTAATTTTAAAATGAGTTAGAAATATAAATGAGAAACACATATCTTACCTGTACTTTAATATCAAAGTTAATTTATATTCTTCACTTTTTTCCATGATTTTCCCAATATTTTAATTCTTTTAACTTTTAATAATATTTTTCATAATTTTCTATTTCCTCAAAGTTAACTACTTTTGGTGACTGTATAGTATGTACGTTTGGATATGATGAACAGTATCCCAGTATTTGTTTTATGGTAGTTCCGTATATAATGATACAAATCGTTTAACCATAAAAATGTTTTAAAGAAATGAAGTAATATGTTTTGTGTGTCTAAATTCATTTAAATATAATAGATTGTCCATTCTCATCATCTATGGACTACGGATTATAGAAATATACTCCACGCGGCTCTTACTATTTCCTTTTATTCCACTGCCGAACCCCTCTTGTTTTGTTTCATCGATGCGCCTTAGAAAATGCAGTTAGTCATTTATTCATGTTGACACTTATTCAATAATGTTATTGCTATGAGATATATGTATGTAATAGGATATCTGGCATAATTAAAGACCATACAAAATATGTGTATAATGCGTTGTTTGTATTTGGAAATGTGTAGAACCTGTCGCCCAGATAGGCTAAACTCCAATCCCCGTGCCGTTTGTAATAGTTGCAAACATTACTTAGCTTTTTGAGTTTCACATAGTTTTCTAAACTACAAACCATCAGATAAACTGACGTATCATCTGCAAGAAATTTGAGTTGGGAATGTATATTTTTAGGCCTGCTATGTATAGCAGGAAATGAATAGGGCTTAAGTTAGAGCTTTGCGGTCCCTCCAGATCATACAGATACCTCATAGTATGAGATACATTCAAGGACATCATTTTAAGCGCGCGATCAATAAGGCAGGCTGTATTGTACACCAATTTAATGGAATCTAAAACGGGAATTTTGCGGGATATCTTGTCAAACACCTTTGTTAAATCAAAAAGAGTAATTTCCTTTTAATGACCATGTGACAGCATTCTTGTTAGGTCTTACACTAACTGGATTAGCTGCATTGCACAGGAGCTTTTCTGGAAATCTGTAATGGAGATCATATAAAATATGTTGGGAGTTAAAGTCTCTGACAAGATTTTAAGCAATTATATGTTTCATCACATACCACAATATGAATAGAAGTGCAATAGTTAGCTGGGTTATTTGTTTTTCTCTTATTGAAAGGGCTGCTTACTCTAATTTTTATTTTGTCTAATTTGAAAGACTTGGAGATAATTGCTAATAAGTGGGCATAGTTCAATCAGAAATTAATTTAGTGTAATAGGATCCTAAAGGTATGGTTCAGCCACATTTCCTGGTTTAAGTGTTTCTAAAAGCTTAATAATAATCATACTACTACTACTACTACTACTACTACTACTACTACTTGTTTATTGTTTTTGATGGTTTAACGCCATTTTTCAGCACAATATAGGCTATACATGGAGGCCAGTATTAATGGTAGAGGAAGAACCCGGACAACCCCCGGAAAGAACCACCGACCCACGTGAAGCTACTGGCAAGCTTTCTCACATAACTACATTTGCCGAATCTTAGACTCGAACACACGCAGACAGAGGTGAGATGGCAGTGGTCCGTAACGGACAGCGCTTTAGACCACTCGTCTACTCGGGGCCCCTACTACTACTACTGCTGCTGCTAATAATAATAATAATAATAATAATAATAATAATAATAATAATAATAATAATAATGAGGACTTTGTTTAACGCCTAATCTTTACAAGCTCTAAGGGCTTTACAACATCTATAATGATATGACTACGAAAACAAAACACCATGAAATAAGAAAACATTAAAATGTTGAAAATATTTAAGGTAGGAAACATTAATAGATCTTTAAATTTGTTCTTGTAGTCGTAAAAGGTGAGTTTTAAGAACACTCTTGAAAGGGACTACTGTGTCTTTGTTTCTAATTTCAATGGGCAATTCGTTCCATTTTTCTGGGTCCTGGTATGCAAAAGAACGTTGTCTACAATATTTCTTTTTCAATTGGGAATAATGAGTATTCGATTGTCAGAAGAGGAGCGTAAGTATATTGCTGGTGTGTTCACATGCGCGAAACCAGATAGGTATGTCAGTAATTATATTTTGCATAGAAGGGTACTTGCACTGGAATTCATATGGACGATTTTGTTGCATACATTCATGCTGCGACTAAATTGGCAGAGTTAATTTACTTTATTGGGGCAATTTGGATTAATGAAAGAATGAACCTTTCTGTACAATGTATACAATATTTTTTTCTTTTCCCTGAGTGGAACTCAGCCTTTGGAGTGTTGCATTGCCAGTCATTTTAATTAAGAAAAATAGCTCACCAAGAATCGCAAGAAAACCTTTTCTTTGACGCGTTTAGTACATTTCATGCAACAAAAACAACAACAACAACAACAACAAAACAACAACAACAACAACAAACAACGTTCTCTGCAGGTAACAATGCTTATCCTTTTCGGCATTTCATTCTTTCACTTCAGCGCAACCAATATCAAAACAGAACTATTATTAGAAAAAAATCAAACACAGGTGGTAGATTGTTGCGAAATACATGTGACGAGTATAGCATGTACACGCTCATATTTTATATAAGAATTGATAATACCTAGTATAATCTTGTACAATCAGTAAAATGTGATGACTTTGATAACCGTTAAGTACTTTATTACCTATGCAGTAACGAATGCCTGCTTTGATCTTTCATCATTAAAGCCACTGAGTTTGAGTGAACGCTATCGGCGAAGCCAAAAAGCTTCTTTGGATTTCCTATTTTCTATGTGTTATGAGCCATAGATTAAATCACTGAATATATGGCCTGAAGAAACATTCCGGCACTGGGCTGCTTACGAGTTTATTTGTATGTCAATGTTACCACTGAAGATTCGTTATAATATTTAATTTTTGTTTCTCCAAACTATTTGAATTGCATGTGATGAGGTGGATTACATTTTCTCGGTGTGACATGTTACAGTATGGTCGTAAATATTAAGCTTCCTACCTGTGACTGGGCTTGAAATTGTGATTGTTTCCTTCATGTTTCGGCACATCTTGCATCATGTTTTACCACAAAAAGTATCACGTGGAAAGTAAAGCCAGTGAATCATTACTACCTTACATAGTTCTCTCTCTCTCTCTCTCTCTCTCTCTCTCTCTCTCTCTCTCTCTCTCATTTTGAAAATGTAATGGAACAGCCATTGAGACTTCCCTCATACGCAGATATTTAGATGTTCCGATAAGAAATCAAACTTCTAGGAAATGAAATGGAACAACGGGATGGAAAAGTTAAACGAATGCATCATGCCAATTACTATGTTCTATTTTTATCTCTATCAAATCCACTGCCAAATCGTTTCTAGCACAAACCATATTTTTCGAAACAAACACTTATATTGTCAATAACATACTTCACATTGATAGTTTCCCAAACCGACGAAAGAACGTCAGTCAATATTGTTTAGAAAGAACTACGTCTGAGAAAGAACAATTACAAGTATGTCGGGATAAACATGTACACAGGCAGGGAGATATAACTGTAAGGAGGTAGATGGCAAAATTATAAATTACTTCAATATAATCTACTCTGTCACAAATGGTTAAGAATTCTAAGTTTATTATAAAATGTTATCAAGCAGTCTGTACTATTTACGTACAATACGATTAGCTTAGTGTTTGTGATTTGATAACATGCTAACATCTCATTTTTTTAAAATTCTGATTGTTCCAAATATGCACATGAAAGTATTGCGCAGTGTTCCGGTTACCAGGTATCTGTGTCCGTGATGAATTTTATTAGCCTGCCTTCTAGAATTTTTTTTACTGTCAACATTTTTGCGGCTATGTTTCAAATCGATTGCCCATGTGTCATTGTGGAAAATGTCAGGTCTGTCGGAATACGGCCAATTTAATAAAACAGGGAATCCTTAAAAATAAAACTAGCGGCATCATTAAACTGATAACGGGCTCTGATAACAACATCAATGTTAAAATATAGAATAACATTACTAACATTATGTGCATTGGACACAAAGGTCACGTCTGGGAGAATATGGACAATTTACCATTCAGTGGCTTCTTGAAAAATAAATTTAGGGTGTCAGTCAATGCAGAGAGAGAGAGAGAGAGAGAGAGAGAGAGAGAGAGAGAGAGAGAGAGAGAGAGAGAGAGAGAGACTCCAGCCTATGGTAAGACTGAATACAATGTAAACTTAAAATAACCTGACCTGTTTAAAGATACATGTGGTTGGTTATTTGCTGATCTCCCAATAAACAGAAAAGTCTCCAATACCAGCACTTTCTTCTCCGTAAAATAGCTTCAGAAAGCTAATGTTTCTTTTAATTTAATGCTATTCCGACTTTAAATAAAACGTGATAAAATCTATAGTGACGCCTTACATAGAATAATACAAATATCGAGTCACAAATATATAAAAGCTGGAATTTCTTCTTCAGTGAATCACCTTACATATCATTCTATTACCTTTTGCAGTATTATTATTATTTTGGAGAATCGCATTATAAATAGGTCTAAATGACATTTATTCACTTTATTTCGCTCCTTGTCCATCAAAATTCCACTCACGAGTATTGTATAAATTCTTTGGGAAATGCTTATCGGCAAATTCAGAGATAACATACATCGAGAGTTTAAGACGCAAACATCAAGAAGAGTGATCATGTTTATGATGTAACACGGAAAGTGTGTGCTGTCTTGAAGAGGTACTACAAATATAAACAGACACGACCATGTCATTTATAAACAAAGCATGGGAAGACACCAGCAGAAAACGTAGGACATACAAGTTCAATAATTCGGAGGTAATTAAGTAATTCCGTATATATATGATATATGTTTTGTCGTGTCATATATTTCCATTCGTACACATTAACTATTTTTTCCGATACAAATATCTTCCTTCAAACTCTTAAACGATGGTAGAAACGCGGCAGTCAAGTCAGATTAATTTTAGTTAAATTCTGCATTTTACATGTTTGCTAATTTATAATTTTAAGTAATTTCTTAAAATTAAAAACTTACGAAACGTTACATGGTGTTCCTCTACATACATACATACATAGTTGAACATCAATAAAGAAGATTACTGAAAATGGTCGCGACTACTTGTTTATGGGATTAGATCTTGATTCTCCCTGCACTGATAATAGTTATCAACTTTGTTGATAAGATCTGCAATTGTAAAAGTCAACAGAGATCGATAATTTCCATCTGTAATAATTGTTATGACATTTATAGAGTATATCACTCAAACATCACGATTGAATAAACATTGTTAGAACTATATTACGATTAACTTTTACAACTAAAATTATTTTTTAAATGTATGCCAGTAAATGTGTCTACACGGCCAATGTACCGTTTACTATAGAAAAGGTATTCAGGTTATGTCAGCATTCAGAACCGACAATTTCAGTAATGAGTGTCGTTTACTAGAAGTTCATTGTATATACCATTATATGGCGATTATTCACTTTCATTTGATCCTTATAATAATAATAATAATAATAATAATAATAATAATAATAATAATAATAATAATAATAATAATGACGACTTTGTATAGCGACCAATCTTTAGAAACTCTAAGCGCTTTACAACATATCTATAGATATAACTAGAAGAAGAACAAAACATTAAATTAGAAAACAAAAAATGCTGTAAATATTTAAGGTAGGAAACATTATTAGGCTTTTAAGTTTGTTCTTGCAGTCGTAAAAGGTGAGTTTTAAGAGCATTATTGAAAGGGTCTTTGTGTCTAACTTTAATGGGCAATTCAATCCAAGTTGCTGGACCCTGGTATGCAAAAGAACCAGGTCTATATGATTTCGTTTTAATAGTGGCAATAATGAGTATATGATTGTCAGAAGAAGAGCGTACCTAGCTTGCTGGTATTGGCGTATACACGTGAATGAGCCCATTGAGGTATGTTGGACTTTAGTCCGTCAGTGCCACCTAGCACAGAACAACTTTTGTGTTTGAATCTGGATCGAACAGACAACCAGTGTAGTTACAGAGCAGCGGGGAGGAGTGCTCTGATCGTGGCACTCAAAGGATGATCCAAGCAGCTATGGTTTGAACGTTTTGAACGTGAATGAGCAAGTCTTTATGCTGTGATCCAAATGGCCACAGCTGAATCATACTTCGTCTGTAGCTTGTTACATGCCATCCTTGATTTCGCATCAAAGATGCACCTCTCTCATTCTTGGATAGTAGCATCAACTTCAGCTTGGTGGCTAGATTGTATAGTTGGGTGTCATAAGCATACAATTGGTGACTAAGTAGGACCTGAACAGTAGAAAGGCTGTATGGTGAATGCCAACTAAATGCCGGAAACGTTGAAGTAATATATAATGGTTTATTGTGTCATATGCTGCAGACAAATCAAGGAGGGCGAGGACTGTAATCTTTCCGATATCCAAAGCAGAGAGAATGACATGAACTACTTTCAAAAGAGTAGTTTCAATACCGTGGCAAGGGCGATATACAGACTGTACATTGCTAAAACACTGTTTGATTTCAGAAGAGATACAAGTTGGGTTAGAACAACTTTTTCTAAGATGTTTGATATGAACGGGATATTATAAACTGGGCGATAGTTCTTTAAATCCTTATGACCGAGTGTTGGTTTCTGCAGCAGCGGGTTGTCGCTGAAATTCTGTATCGCAACTGCATGGTGACAACAAGTCAATTAAAATTGTGTTGTCAAGCTTATCTCTAATAGTTTGTACCTTGTAACGGACCATATTTGTTAAGATGTCCGGAAGGTCCTTATGTACGGGAGTTTTCAACAGAGATCCAGTACTGAAAAATGATTATCTGTATAAAATATTCTTCTAATTTGGAGGAAAGGGGTTGCTGTTTGTTTTATATTTGGTGCATTATCAAATGCGTCTGAGACTAATTGTTACGCGCAACGAATGAAATATGCATCATTTAAATAAAAACGAACCCAGTTGCGTTAAAATAAAATCTTTGCGATAAACATAATCTAATATTGGTAATGATTCCATTTTAAGGAAACTCGTTAAATACTTAATAGCTTTTTCTCGCAAAGGCTCAAAAGTTCTAGTCATAATGTAATTTGTTGAGTTGTCAGACGCATTTTAATAAATTAGTAATAAACGATGAAGATGACATTGAAATGTACGATTGCACAATGCAGACATTTATTGTCGCATTCACAACAGCCATAAAGATGAGCTGAATTATATTAGTTTAAATGAGAAAGCATTCTAAATATTAATGAAATAATTAGCAAAGAGACATAACTAACCTGACTCGAATATGACCATTCTCTGCCAACCTAGTAATTTACTTTTTACTCGGCTGAAATGCTTGTCTCGTAAGTTAGATTTCTTTTTATTATAAATGTATATGATAATCTGTTCACAGAACAATATAAAAGAAACTATATCAAATTTGGTAGTTCTCAATCATTATGGATTCCGAGATCTATAACCTAGAAGTGCATCCATCGTCCACTTATACAGGCATTAAGGAAACATACAACACTGATAAAACCATCCGTGCAGCTCCTTGGTGCATTAAGCCGTCACAAACCTAGCGAAAATTCTGCTGAATCGCCTTGTGCGTCAACTCCATCAGGGACTCCTGCCAGCGTGTGGCTTTATGAAAGAGCAAAAGACCATTTACATGGTATTTGCAGGTCGTCAGCTCCACAATATATGCCAGAAACATAATTACAACTACTTGTACACGACATTCATAATCCGAACAAGGCCCAGACTCAGGTCAGGCGTGAAGGCGTTTGGAAGACCATGGATAAACGTAGAAGCCTGTATAAATTCATTATAGTTCTGGTTGGCATGTTCACTCTTATCGTGTACGTCATCTGAATCATTCTCATTCATCAGTGGAAAAAAACAAGTATGTATGTTGGTACCATCCCTCTTTAGTATGAGATTCTCTATCATGTTTTCGGTTGACTACATTGACCGTGACACGAAGACACAGAAAAGTACCAGAAAAGACTTAACTAGATCCACCACCACCACATAAAAAAGCCAAAGTCTCCTGGCAGGGGACAAGTTCGCCTATCGCGTCATCACACTGTTAAATGCAGTCCAAATCGATGAAAACCAAACCAAACCAAAATTGACAAATCGAGTGTGGCTATGGGTAAAAACTACACTCAAATGTGTAGAAGCACACAGTAATCAGTCAACAAACAAAACTTCAGATCTTCAAAGCGATTGTGTTTCTGATCATTTTATATGCTTGTAAAACCTGGACTTTGTCACGTCAAAAAGATAAACCATTTTCACATGGGCTGACTGACAAAACTGATTGGGTAATATGACAGGACTGTGCCCAAGACATTGATTTTCTTACACAGGCATATATTTCTTATACCCATCCAAACTCATCTGAGACTATATAATGAGAATACTCGTTCAACGTATTATATTCTTGAAGAATATTTAATTTAGACAGTCAGTATATGTTGTATTATATGAATTTATACAAGGACTTGAAAACATAAATAATTATATCCGATTAGGTAAACGTTCAAGGAATTCACTGATATTCAACATTCCCACGATTACCTTGAAGTAAAACTATTCAGTGGTGCTAGCATGGTAGCACACAAACATAGTATAACCTTCATTCTGAATACCTTTGAATAGTTTCAGGAACGGTGAGAAATTGATAGTACAATTTAGGATAATCTACAAATTCATTAACTGTAAGCTATATTTAATTCAGTGACTTATATTGATTTTATGTTTGGTTTCAATACATTAATAGTTTAGAAAAATGAAAGCTTGTTCGGTTTTCCTAGTCTTGTTTCTGAAGTTTAAGCCCTAGACGTAACAATTAACATCAGATGAGATAATGGAATAAGTACATAAACAAGGATAGGAAGAAATAAACGAATGACTCACTCGATGAGGATGAGGAGTTAGGTTTGAAAGATGAATATAATCTATATTGAGTTTTTTTGCAGAAGATCCCAGCCATCAGGTGAGATTGTCTTCTGTGTACCACTAGTTAGCGGAGAGACAAATAATGCAACCCCATGACTGGAATTTCCGTGGCTCCATGCAGTATTCATCGTACAATATTTTCTCACCTGGCATCGTCGTTTAAAAGTGCTTAACTATTCATTTTGCAATATGGATGAATAAATTAAACACGTACAGTTTTCATCAGGTACTTTCTATCGTTCATTTGATTTTAAAACTATTTATGAAGATATACCTAATTATATCAGTTAGAATGAAACTATATTATTCGCTGTTAATATAATAAATTTTAAGTATTGATTCAAGTCATAACTTTTACTTGTTTGCTTCATATTATTTTTAGATACAGCACATTAATGTCCCTGTCAATGAAGGCTTGGCGAGTCCGGTCTGTCCACAGTGCAAAAGTATGCAAGTAAGTACATAACAAGAAAAACGTTTTATAAGTTTGGGACATTATTGAATTATATGAAAATAACCACACATGATTAATTTTGTTTAATGTGAAAAAGTATGGCTTGCCGTTTACGTGGCCACATTAAGGAACTATCATCAAATCAGACATATTTATTTGTCACATGGTTGAGAATAATATTATCCATTGTATTCAGAAACGTAAGAAAAATGATCTCTCGTTATAGATTAGTGTGGGATATGAAAACTACACCAAAGAGTTATGATTTTGCATCAGCAAAATTTTGTGTGTGTCATTAAAGTTTACATGTAATTCCTATGGTTGATTTCTTCTATATTACATATTATTATGTTTGATTAGTTTTCTTCTCACATTTCTGAACGAGAACGGTGAATCGTATTTGAAATTGGCGCGTTCTCAACACTGATATGACTATAAAACAGCAAAAGAAGAATAAAAAATTCCCTAATCTTAAGATAAAGCTTGTTAAATTCAAATTCATTTTATATCTCAAAGAAACAGAGAGTGAAACAGTTCTGATAATGGGTAAACGATGCACCTGAATTGTTAGCTGCGGACAAGTGACGGAATGATATAGATGTAACCATGTCAAAATATAACGTCCACAGTTATCAGCTAAGGTTAACTGAGACATAAATAGTCATCGATAAAAATGTTTTCTAGAATCGATTTACCTGCAGAAATGATAATGAGAATATGAACTTTAAGCATTATAGCAGCCACAAAAAATGCTTTCTAGACTATATATTGGACTAAATAATATGCGAAACGGCCAGTTGTGGACGACACTACACTTCACATTACGCGTGTTTTAGTGCATACATATGTGAACAAATAGATGGTAAGGTCAAGGCTATCTCTGAACTCCATGTGCGATATTTGGATATGACTGGATACTATCTGACATTTTGGTTAAATTTGTCCATAATTGCTGAACCCTGAAAAATATATTGACTTTGAAAACATGGTTTCTTTGGACTGAAGTTTGTCAGGATTCTTTTGATAAGTTAAAGACTATACTCAAGAGTGCACCATTTCTTACATCTCCAAATTTCAGTCATTGATTAAAAGTGTATGTTGATAGATAAAAATAACTATGCTATTTGTCTAAGAAATTAAAAAAGCAACAACGAAATGATTCAATAATCGAGAAGAAATGTTTACCTTTAATATGGACATTATAACATGTTGAAGTATACATTATTAGTTCAGCTACTTCTCTGATAATTGTGTGTGTTGATCATAACCCCTTTGCTTTCCTTGACAAGATGAGAAACACAATCAGAGATTATGAAGTTTGAGTTTGTTGTTACATGACTATAATATTGACGACATAAAGCGAAAAGACATTTTAATAGCATATGCACTTTCCCGTGTATATAAAAAAATTTTCACGTACACCTTGTTTAATTCATAAGAGATCTTCTTACTCTATTTGCTAAACCTCAGGTATAATTAAATCTATGGTAAAAAGAAAATAAAATAAAAAAATAGAAATCTTTCTCTGTTTGGGGGAGAGAGTTTTACGTATATGTAATTTAATTATTTGTTTGCTTGTTTAAAATTTTTCATTTCATTACATGCTATTATAATGTAATTTTGTTTACTGGATGTAATATTGTTTGTGCTGACTATTTTGATATAAACGGCTAATAACAGAGACATTGTATCTAATGCTGACCTAGTTCCTGACCTTGATTCTGAAACATTGACAGTTCTAGTAAACAACTTTACTATCGTTTATGATTTTTTTCGCAGAATAAGAACCATTTATTTCAGTTAAGGCCAAACTGAGAGTACGTGATGTTATATATCTAAAAAGGTTCTATTTGGTTCTGGAAGGGTGACCATTTGATCCTCGTACGGCAATCTGACGTTCTTTTTAAATTAGCGTATAGCTGTTTTCTAGATAGAGTTTGGTCATTCGGGCCGAAAATCATTGACACTTAAAGGTGTTTTGTTGTGACCAGTTTTTGTTGAAATTTTATTTTTGGGAATACGAGTGATTCTTTTCCATGGAAATATATAAGTGCTCATACAATGACTTCGACAAAGACATTCATTGAAATTTATTTGGAGTTAAAACGTGGATTAATTCGCTTTGTTATTAAAAAAAGAACTGTTGACATAACTGTACTTTGAAGCTTGCAACAGACGTCATCGCCTTCTATTTTTTTTGGATTTCATCGGGGCTCGAACTCAGAGTCACTTAGGATTTTTTTTATAGAAATACTAGGACTTCTATTTTCTTATTGTTGGAATAAGTTTGGATATGATTCGTAAAACAGATATTTCTTTCATTCTTACCTTGGTTTCAATGAAAATACAAATTATTTCATAAATTTTACAAAGCTTCATGTCTTAGCTCTTTTCTTGTTACTTTCTGTAAGAGCAAAAACCATTACAATTGGACCTGCATACTTTTATATTATGAGGAGTATTACAAGTTTTTCTTGTTAACTGCTACAGTATCGTTGTGAATATTTGTACCTGTGACTAAGCTTAGAAGTGTATTTGTTTCCTTCAAAGTGCTAGGACATCTTGAATAGTTTGTTTCCAAAAAGAGGAAACGTAGGCATTACAGTAATTTAAAACTGAAACTCAAATCGTAAACAAACCAGTGTATACGGTGTCGGTCGTGGTTGCGATTGGCCGAGCAGACTATATTAAAGAAGCAAACAGCATACTGATGTCAGATTCAACTAGACATTCAACCATGACCCAACAACTGAAAATGCTAAATCAGCCAAGCATGCCATGTATGAAATGTTCCTAGAGGGACATATCAAGACGACTACGAAATATCTTATCCCGGTAAACCCGAGAGCAGGGTAATTCACTCTGTTACCAAAATCCAGGTGGGACCATTATCTATGAAATCGGTCATTCAGCAAATATATGTCGGAAAACTTACACGTTTTTATGAGGCGTCACGTCCTAACACTACCTTCCTATCTTCAGAACACAACGGAGTATCTCGTTGAAAGTTAAGCCAATAAACCGTTACTACCTGACGCAAATCTTGTTTAACTAGACGTAATATCTTCTCTCTCTCTCTCTCTCTCTCTCTCTCTCTCTCTCTCTCTCTCTCTCTCTCTCTCTCTCTCTCTCTGCAACATTCCACATGATGAGGGAATACTTGAATGTAAAGAATCTTTGGAAAAAAGGACATATGAAGACGCCACCCAGGGAATTTTTCGTCAAACTCAGGGAGCAAGTTATTCAATGTAACAACTGTGAGCTTAATGTAAGAATTATCTCCAAATAAATGGAACAACCATGGAGACTAATACGGTCCTCGTCATACGCAAATGTTTTATTGTTCCGATTAGAAGGCCAACTTCAAGCCGTCAAATCGTACCAGTAGGGATATTTCATTGATGACGTTGAAATTAAATGGAACAATGGAATGGAAACGTTCGACAAATTCATCATGCCAAGTAAAATGTTCAATCTTTCGATCAATCCACTGCCAAACTTTTTAACACAGGCAAAGCAACTTAAATTACCAATAACGCATTCAATCAGGTATTTTCTCCAATCGAATGATAAACAACAATACCCTCTTCCATTAAAAAGCCAAGACACGATGCCCGTAACATCCATTACAATCAATCGCTTAGGATCATCAGAGTGTGCTCTGATGAGATAACTTTCCATATGAGATGCAGATAACTGACCAAACATTTTACAAATGAGGGGTACATCAAAGGTATACTAGTAGAAATGATCCATTCAACCAAACCATATATGGTGTAACAGGGAAAGCATCTGCTGTCTTGAATACATACTACAAATATAAACATAGATCCGACAATGTCATTTATAAACAAAGCTTGGGACAACACCAGCAGACCACAATAGGGCATACAAACCAATAATTTGGAAGTAATTAAGTAATTTCGTATATATCTTATGTATGGCTTGTCTTCTACACATTATCTATTTTCCCACACACAAATATATGCCTTCAAACTTTTAAAAGATGGTAGAAACGCGGCAGTCAAGTCAGGTTAAGATTAGTTACGTTATGCATTATGCTAATTTATAATTTTGAAGACAATTATTTTAAAAATGAAATCGCACTTACTAAACGTTTTGTTTAACAACTAGACAGGAGATGAATGAGAATTCGGGAGACTTTTTGACCTTGATTCCCCCTGCACTGGTATTAGTTCAATCTAACATCAACCTTTTTGACCTAGTTTGACACCTATATGCAATTGTAAAAGTCCATAGAGATCAATAATTTTTATCTAGATTATTTCTTATAACATTTATTGAACAGATCACTCAAAAAGCACGATTGAATAAATGTTGTTCGAATGATATGACGATTAAATTGCAAAATTAAAATTATTTTTTAAATGTATGCCAGTAAATGCGTTTACATGACCAATGTGACGTTACCATAATAAAAGTCATTCAGGTAATGTCATCATTCAGAACCGACAATTTCAGTAATGAATGTCCTGTGCTGGAATTTGATATTATATACCTTTCTATGGCAATTGTTCACTTTAATCGGATCCTCATACATAAATATATCTTTCTGGAAGGTCATTATTTTCACTCATTGAGAAATAATTACGGCCAAATCAATGCTAAATCACGTGGACATGTTTGCACGAGATTAAACCACAGCTGCAGTCCATTACAAACCAGATTGTCACAGTGAAAACAAATACGCACTACTTGGTTTGTTTTGTATAATTAACCTGAAGTTCTCCATTTGTCCAGATTTAACACATATACCATTCTAAACGTTCGTCTCATATAAGACGAGTGAACGATGAAACATCATAGTGTACATGAGGTTTCAACGGAGATCCAGTATTGAAAATTGATTATTCTTCTGCTTTGGAAGGATGGTTGCTGTTTGAATTATATTTGGCTCATTGCAAAATTCAAATTGCGTCCGAGACTAATTGTTACGCGCAACGAATGAAATGTGCATCATCTAAGTCAAAACGAACCAAGTTACATTTATAGAAAATCTATGCGATAAACAGAATCATATACATGTCTTGGTAATGGCAATGTAATGTTATGAAACTCTTAACACTGCCAATGAATAACATAATTCGTCTGATTTCATAAAGTCAAAATTAAGTCATAACACATTTTAGAATCTCTACATATAATATAGTAGCCTTTGTTTAGAATTCGTGCATAAAATGACGTCATTTGCAATGATCATACGTGTTATATATGGAACCATTTGAAGTATCTTCACTGAAGATATCGTTGTGAAATACATTGTAGTTTTTACAAAGTTCTAGTCATAATGTAAATGATCTAGTTGTCACAAGCAATTAATATATTGGTACTCAAGGATGAAGACGACATTGAAGTTTACGGGTGCACAATGAAGACATTTTTGTCGCATTCAAAACAGTCAAAAAGATATGATGAATTCTGGTAATGTAAGTGAGCAGCAGATAGGGTGAACCCAAGAACTTTTAGAGGCGTCTATATGTCAAAGCAAGGCCTCCTCCAAAACCGAAAAAGAAATAATGTGAAGAAAAAACAAAAGAACTAAAGCTTTTAACTTTCGGGACGCATATTTATTGTTACACCCTCTCTGCTGTTATGAATTAAATCATTTTCTCAACCGAATATTGTATCAAGTCCGATACAATATGTTGATCTGGAGTCATGTGAATGTATTGTTATAAATCTGTGCGGGGTTGATTTAGCTTGACTAAAGAAACTTCTCAAAAGATTATAACCCATGTCACCGCTACACCAGGTCTGATGAATATTTCCTAATGTGTGAGTATCAATTCCATTAAACACAACAAGAATGTTACAATTGTCCCTGATCACTTTTTGTATATGTGTACACCGTTGAGTAACATAAATCACATCAGTATTATTATGTCTACCTCTGGAAAATATTCGAGCAGGGTTTGATTGTTTATAAAACATCACATCATCGCACACGATTAAATTATTAATAGAAAATTCAATGGAATCAACACTCGGTGCTTCATTGATATCAGTGGTGCATTTACTAATATCATCACCATTTTCATTTAACGATTTCGCGTTTTCATTAAACTATTTTAACACATCGTAACACCTCTGATTATATACGGATGGCGCTATCGAATACAGTTTATTCCACTTCATCCATCTCATTATCAAATTAAGTAACAATTGCGTTTTGCACTTCCAAATGGACCTATGATAATCATACGAATATAATTTGGTAGCGCGCATGATGTTTAACAAGCTCTCGTTTTTTGTCGCTGAAAGATCAGTTATATTCATGTTGCTATAAATCAATTATGGCTCACAAACGACTTAACAACAATTAAAACAAGCAATAACAGACCAGCGCTCACCGGCAAGTGCGTACAATGTGGTACAAAAAAATTTAGATTTATTTCTTTGAAGTCAGGTGATGATTTAAAAAAAAACGAGGTGATATTGCAGCAAATTGACAAAACTCCCGGGGACTCCATGGGTCAAATCCCCAGGATAAAAACATCTTCAAGCATATAATTACTGCGTCCCTGGAACCAGACTCGATATTCGACTTGAGAACCAAGACCAACCAAAACCAGGTGAATATCCTATAAATGAAACTGATCGAGCTTGTCATGCTCATGATGTGTCTTATAAAAGTAACAATCTGAAGCATGGACATTTCGCAGATGTGCAATTGATTCACGCGTTAAATTCTACGAAAAATCTTTCAAGGAATCATTAACTAACTGGTTAGTAAGATCTGCGATGAAGCGTAAACTAGTGTTAGGTGCTGGTAATTAATCGGTTGAATAATACTATTATGGAATCTATATATCAGTAGTTAATAAACTCGCCAAAGCAGCAAAAGTCAAAGAAGTTACTGCATCAGAATGGTTATCAAGACAGGCAATATGGTAGATTTATCTACCACCACCTAAACAAATTCACTTTGCTCATTTTGATGTCATCGTTCCAAATGAAGCTCATCAGGCGGATGTATCATTTCTCCCATACGATACTGTCAATACATGGATATACAAGTACGCGTTAACTGCAGTTGATGCTGCGAGTAGATACAAAGAAGCTGAGCCATTACTGACAAAGGCAGCTCAAGAAGTAGTTTCTGCGTTTCAACGAATTTATCGACAAGGACCTTTACAATGGCCAAATCTAGTACAGGTTGATACTGGCAAGGACTTTCATTGTGCAGCGGTATCATTAATGAAGCAAGATAATGTCACCCTCAGACGAGGACATTCTGCAATACACCGCGATCAGGCAATTGTTGAACGATTTAATCGAACACTTGCTAAGCGGGTATTTGGCTATCAATAAGCGAAGGAATTTATTCAAGACAAGAGATCTCGTGAATGGGATGCAAGATTACCAAGTGTGATAGCTGCGTTAAATAATGAAATTACTCAAACAATTAATATGAAACCTAATAACGCGATCACAAAAAAATATATACCCGCACGAAATGAGTTTTTAAAACAACGAATACTCGTTAATGTCACTGTGAGATATTTATATGAACCAGGTGAGCTTGAAGGTGGTAAAAAGAGAGCGACTGATCCTACAGTTACATCACACAAAATATCTAACATACTAAGATCCACAATCTATAGATTAGATTAAACTGCTCCTCAGGGTGGATTTACACATGATCACTTGCAAGTGATACCAGATGATATTTTCACCGGTATGACCACGACTGCTATATTTTCTGTCTGCGGTAAAGTGAAGTGGATTTTGTCTTTAGACCAACACCATATCATTATACAACTACAACTTGCACAGTAATTATTCTGCTGTTGTTTCAGCATCATTATAAAATCAACATCAATATCAAATTCTCTATTATTATTTCTTATCGTTTTGTTTAAAACCAACGATTTTTTTTTTCTTATTATATCAACGCTGACAAATTTATTGTTGGTGTTGTTATTGCAATTTAAAATGACTACGAAGTTGATTTATTCTTCTAACTCGTGACACTGATAGATAAACTAAATTCGACAACTCGATGCGATTATCTATGATCCAAGCAATTGTATCAGAGATGCTTAACCCCTGAGATGAATGTATCGTCATTGCGTATCCAAGTGTCCAGGGAGATTTGTCAGCTCGCAAAATATCTTCGACAACATCAGTATCGACCAGAACAATATCATTTAACACGAGATTCTGTTTTTCTGTTTTCCCAGGAATATCACTTGAATAGTTTGTCTTCGTGTATGAGCTGGTCTATAACATAACGGGACAGGCAGCGCTCAGAATCTTTCTTTATGTAATTGAAACAACCGCTGTTGAAGTGTGTCTCTAGCTATCTTTCTACTTGCCACTATCAAATCGTTTGGTCTCCACGCTTCCCAAAAATCATTTTATTTGTTTCTGAAATTATTGTACGTGCTGGATTTCTTGAACTCGTTAAATTCTGGATCAAGCGTTCTGTGATCGGTATTAATTTCTTCCTGATAATCTACACTGTACATATCTCATCCCAAATAATGATTTTGTGGAATATTATTTCTCTCCCATTCAATCAGGAGTCAATGAGTCACTCTTATACCGAAATAAACTGTGATAAGTGCAGGAATTAACGCCTCTCTCTCTTTCATCTCTCTGGCGAGTCTGTGTGTAGGTGTTAGAACAATCATGTCTGACTAAGTTCGAAATAATTTGATCACTCGTGTTGTTTTTCCACAATCGCCTGGTCCGTTTAAGTAAACGGTTTTATATCTACATATTGGATCGGATATCGAGGGTGCACTTGATAATTATGATATTTGATTATTTTTCAGGTAATTATCTTTAACCGTAACATCCGCTGATTCATAATAATTATGCAACAAATCCTATTTTATTCTCCATGATCCCCAACGCGCATCAGAATTTGTAAAACGAGCCACTGTTTCTATATACATGCTATCTATATAACATGAATCCGTGGCGACACTAACCACGGTGCCAGGAAATCTATATAGCATCATTTATTGCAAAATAAGCCAACATAGATGATCTTAGGAGATTCGCCATCGATGTAACTGAGGAGATTCGCCATCAATGTAACTAACAATAGCTTTTAACTCCGTTCCATCAGACAAGTAAGCATTTTCACGACTGACAAATATATCTCTAGCTGTTGCATCTGCGATAATAAAATTGTATTTAGCATCATCTAGAACTAATCATGAATAATGCCGCTTGTGATCATATGCTCCGCTTTGGGTGAATTTACCGAATATTCTTCTACCGAAATCTTTAGCGTTTTTATCAATGATTTCACATCTGTGTTCAAAGATCTCCTTGGATCGTTCAACAATAGTCTTCATCGAGACCAGACATTTTTTCTTTGTAATCGTTAAAAATTGTATCAAGACTATCATCATCGGGTTGTGGTAACCAAACTTCAGTTAGTTTTTTTTATATCATATAATTGCCTCACCGACAATCAACCATATCAGTATTTGACAATCAATCTTATACCGTAATAACACTATTGGTGCCCAGTATTTTTCATATACATGTCTACCAAACTAGAACATAATAGCACGGATGGAGCCCTTTAGCGATTTCGAATGATACCACACGAAGGAACCTTGTTAGATCAAAGTCGAGTAGTGGTCCTCTAATCACAACTCGTGTCATCTCGTGTGTGGGATGTCCAAATCGTTTACAATACCAAGTACACTCTCCATACCAGAGGAAACTTCCTGGATAACCGAAATAACATTTTTAGATTTATATTTGGTATTCCACAATCTGTCGTGTCCGTATTTGACACAACTAGCTTGAACATCTGAGAGAAATTCCACAGCGTTCTCTCTCTGGCGAAATGAGCTGCAACTGACAGGACTGTAAAACAGTTTGTTAGTAATTGCTCGATATTATCCCCTGAAAAATTTCTCAGCGAGTTTTCTCATCGCGCCGTGAAGAGAATATGTCTTACAAATTGATCAAATTTACCTTCGTCATCTTCAAAACTCTGAAATAACCACACTAACACCTGATTCTTTTTACTTAACTCGTAAATAAGATCAAACAAATTCTCCGTGTAGCATCTCACAATTCTATCCCGTGGAAATATTGTTAACGCGAGAATCCACGCGTGCGCATTATGATCAATGATATTTATTGGAGCTCTGTTTTTTATATTTCGATTCGTATACTACTTTCCCTGTTATCGTTGCTACGGTTATTGGGAATCTTAATGTTTCTTCTAGCTCAGCCACATCTTGTATCGTAGTACCAGTATCTTTATCTTCCTACGCCTTAGATCTGTTAGACCTTTTCCACACATCGCATTTGTAAAATGCTCTGTTACTTGCTCAGGGACACAGTTCAAGGATGAAAATATCATAGGTTTTAGAGTCTCAATACTTGGCTTTTCAAATATCGGATAAATTCCATAAATAACCGCGGTCACAGGATATGCTTGCTCGTAATAAGGTTTCTCAATTCCTGTTAATATTCATGGTTTGGAACTTTGACTCACAATGACGATTTTTTTATTAATGAGGACAGGGTCGTTGTTATCACGAATAATCCAATTTCCTTTTTCTGCTAGTATAATAAATTTCACTCTGATAATACTTTCTATGTTTAAGATGCGCTATTATACTTGCTGCTCGTTTATCATTCATGGTAGCATCAACACCACCACTGATTCGAAATGTTGACCAGGAGTGAGATGCGCCATCGCTGTTAAATTCGTTCATAACATCGTAAATTTTATTAATAACATTTTTTTTATCCCTCACTAGACTCTTCATAAAATCTATAGGTTTCTCTAAGTTTCATCTTGGATAGTCTCTCGAACTCCTCCATTCTATAATTAAGACAAATATTTGAATAAAATATATTTTATATAATGAACCACTGCAAATGGCTGATGATATAATCTACAACCCTTTGTAACAAATCCTGCAGAAAAGAATTCTGCGGATATCATTCACAAAGTGTATGGCGGGGCAGTTTAGGTCCGACACCCTATATAAAATGCACTTTTAGTGTACGAGGAAAAACGCACCTGTGTCTCCGTTGTGGTGGTAAGCGATACCGAGAGCTTAAACGGTATTATGATAAACGAATTAACGACGTTGACAGCGTCAATGATACGGTTATAAGAATCCCAGAGGATTATATTACTAGATTATCATATAATAATTAAAACAAATAATCATTTAAACAAATACAAATATATTATATAAATGAACCAAGAAATTCAACTGCATCCCGTTATCAAGAACTATGAAGTATCTATTGATGGTGTAGTCAGACACAATCGGTTGAAAAAGACAATAAGGTTTGTCGATAATCATGGCTATTTAATGTTTACTGTTGGAAAGAAACATTATTATTGTCATAGATTCGTATATGAAGTGTTTAATGGAGAAATTCCCAATGGCCTTGTGATTGATCACCTTGACGCAGATCCTAAAAATATTTTTTATATGTAACCTTCAAGCTATGACACAAAGTCAGAATATTAAACTCGGTTTAACTGGTAATTGTAAGTACGTTGGGAATAAACCTGTTAAATCAGTTTATGTTGAGACTGGTGAGGAAAAATGTTTTAATCGATGATTAAAGCCGGCAAGTATTTTTATATATGCATACCTTCGATTCGATATGTAGCAGAAAATGTATATAAATCTGCCCTTCCTTGAAATATGGCAACATAATTCGGTTTGAATATATCTGAATCGAAGGGGATAACTCTAGGATTTTTTAAGATGTCATAGAGTAACTTAGGAGTTCACATGGGGTCGTGTGTATATCTCTAAGCGCGTTAAGATATCTTAGGGCACCTTAATACGAAAATAGAAATTGTGGTGTCCATATATTATTTTAAAATATTTTTATTTAAAAGTATAAGTATTATATAATGAACTACAAAAATATTAAAGGTATAATTTCTGCTATTACAAATTTGAAAGATCAACAAATATCATTTTCAGATAAACTAAATTGTGACAAAATCATTTCTGTTTTCGAGTACTTGCAATAGCTTAAATCTGAAAATAAGTACACGCTACCGTCCCAGTATACATTCATTAAGGAGATCCAAAAAATGGTTTACATATCATTAGCTGAATGCAAATTAAGCAATTTCGTTCCCGTGTTTACCGCAGTAGAAACAAAAATATATAGCAATTATCAAAACAATATGAAACAAAGAAAAATATTAATTAGCGCGTGATGCAGCTAAAAAAGATTATAGAGACTTGTGAAGTGACTTCTACGTAACCAGGATACACTAAATATAAATACAAAAAAAAACAATTATGCAACTGAAATATATTTATGTATCTTAATTTCAACATTTAAGATTTGACAAAGAGACTTATTTGTAAAGTCTACCCATCGACTTCAGTTAAGTTACCAGATTGGTCAGTGAGTTTAAAATGTATTGTCGTTAATAAATTATTATGACGCTGCATATAAACGGAAGTCAATGGTTTTTGAACAATTAAAAATCCAGGTATCCTTGCTCTCCTGATTTGATCCTTCGAGATTTATTTGATAGCTTCCATCAATAACATCACATACTAAATTTACTGCGATTACCATGGATATATTTACATTTCCAGGTGATATGTGTCGCCCAACCCCATCTGGGTTATTATTATTCTTGAGATATATTATTCTTATTATTCTTGAGATATATTCTTCGGATATTTGTTTCCATGCAGCGAGTATCAGAGGAAAGTTTTCATTGATAAGATCCCTGAGTGATTTCTTAGTTGTTCGGTTGCAAGTTCATGTATTACAAATGTCGGTAACTGTTCGGTTATTATACAATGATCAAGAAATACCTTATCTGAATAGAATAGTTCGTTATCATTATACTTGCGGGCATCTATACAAATTATTACTCGATGTCGAATTCGTAGATTAACGTACTCGATATTGTCTATCATTTAATTATGATGTTGAATTGTTCGATAATTTGTTGTTTTAATCAGAATAATGCTGGCAAGTACTAATAAGTAAGTTTTGTAATCTACCAGAAAACGCGAGAGAGTTCTGGAGTTATTCCCTATCTAAAACTATTAATATACCCCTCGTTTACAATCACTGTAAAATTTGGCCCTGTAGTAGTATCATCCATAAATAAATCATTAATACGAGTGGGTATTTTTTGCCATTAGATAGAACATTGAGTAATTTCTTTTACCAAATCTGTTTGCTGTACTCTGGTTGTGTTATAATTTTTTTCACATCCGTGGTAAAATCATTCAAGGCAGGTTCTCGCGGATTTTGATAAACAGGTGGTGGAATTTCAGGCCATCCTAGCAAGGTTCTGAGCGATGACTGATACATATCTATGACATAACCGGGTGAGTTTATCTCGATCACGGCTGATAATGATGATTCGTGGACAATTATAGCTATCTTTGATTATGTTCCCGTAATGGATTTTATTCTACGTTGAAGTTCATCATTGATCTGTTAGATTTGATAATCACCAGATGGTACAGAAACAACGTTCCAGTCAGGATTTCCATCCTTATTAATTTTATTTGCAAACATCAGAGAATTATTCGTCTGCAGCCCACTAAATGGTTCTGCCTGGATATTTTGCCAACTGGAATATACATATAATATACTCGTAATTTTGCAAGCGCGATTTCCTTGCTGGAAATGTGGTTGGAATGTTCACTCTGAATTCAAGGTTAGTTTAGGTTATTGAGATCATGGTTGTCTTTTGCGGTGTTGTGTTCGCGGCTATCTGCTGCAGTAATTCCGACGTCATTATTATTGTTATGCTTTTATGTCGCTGTATCATAGATGCTAATCATCGCCGAGAACTCGTTATCGGATATCATTGTATCGTCGAGACTAGATGATATCGATGAAGATATTTGAGAATATGCAGCTGTTGCCTTATGTAACTTAATTATATGCTCGTCTAGTTTATTCTGACTCATGTGGATATTGTTTTGCAATGA
This sequence comes from Unio pictorum, assembly GCA_030141615.1. NCBI lineage: Eukaryota > Metazoa > Mollusca > Bivalvia > Unionida > Unionidae > Unio > Unio pictorum. The sequence goes on from JARLTB010000044.1 coordinate 24,446,070, forward strand.
TATTAGGAACCCCTGTAATTGTTGTTGCCGCTGAACCACAAATTGTGACAACTACAAATGCCAACACTGTTACTGCTGATAGCAATATACCGGTTCCAGCAATGACAGTTGAAGCCGAATACACGATTATATCACCGCTGGTAATACGCCTGTGGTATTTTTTAACCTTTACCTGATACACGTCAATGAGATTTTTTAGTTTAGTTGGTAATTCACGCACTTGATCGTATCGATATTGTTGGACATTCATTATATTATTTACTTAAATCAATTGCAAATTTGACATAAACTGTAAGTGACATTGATGATAAAAAAAAACCTGCTGGGGGTTATTGTAAATGTTTCACTGGATCCCTTATCTATTATTGTACTTGTAGTATTAATTGCCGTGGACATATATGATGATACATTCAACTGTAACGATGACATTAGTGTTAATCTATAGATACCTTTAACATTTGCAGTCACTCCAGTGGAGTTATTTATAGGTGTCCAGGTGAAAGATTCATGATGTATGGAGTACACATTATTGATATTTTGTTTATGCTGTATTTTAATTTTATCAAGCCTGGTGACGATAGCAGGAACATCAACAACGATATTTTCCTGTATTTGTTTAATCGTACCAATAGTTGTTCTAATATCGGAAACTTTCATGGAGATATTTGGCGGTCTCATCAATTTTTCTAAAATTCCTACGAAGATTTCCAAACGCGGTTATGTGAACTTCATATTTGGTTCGCAGCGTTGATAGTTTCCCGTCGGTGGTGTTATATTCGTCTCGCAGCGTTGATAGATTACCGTCGATGTTATCATATTCGCCTCGCAGCGTTGATAGTTAATAGTCTACAACATCTACATAATTTTTTGTTGCCGCGTCGCTGTCCGATGTTGGATTACCAAGTGAGGTTATTTTATTCGAATTCATGTTGAACTCGCCTGTCATTGTATCACCAGATTTTTGTACTCGCGCGGTTGGAAAAAGAACTCGTGGTTTACCAGTAGAATCAAACAATTTTAACTATAATATCATTCGAGAAAACATTACTCGTTTTTAATTTTCCTTGTCTATCTTGAAATACGACTATCTTGTTTGGGTCCATATTTGCAAGATTTAACAATTCGGATTTTTTATCTTCGATAAAAAAAATACATCTTTGCTTGACGAAATTTCTCCGGTACGGCTTTATGGGGTGGTTTAGTCGACGCTGATATAGCATCAAGTACATTAATTACTTCTTGGCCGCATATTGGTGGGTCGGTTATTGTCTGTGTTGGTAGCGTTGAGTACCAGGTTGGAATTTTTAATCGTTGTATATGATGCATACATTTATTTGGTGGTGCTAACCCATATGAATCAAAATGATCGAGTCCACGCGGATAAATCGCGTATGCAACCCAGTGAGTTCCAGGTCCAGTGGAATTATCGAGATTAATGATTCCGGTTTCAATGTTGTTTGGTGTGGAAGGTAACTGGTCTCGCATGAAAACACCTCTGAAATTTTGTATTCGTGAATTTTTAGCAGCATCGATTAAATCAAAGTTGACAACGGTTTAGGTAAACGGTCCCTGGTAATCTCAGGCCTTTTCCGCTGTTCCATGAATACGGAGTCCCTGGTAATCTTAGACCCCTTCCCTTCTTTTATATCCTCGTCCTGTTGCCTTCTTTAGTGCCATGCCTGCCGCTGTTCCAACTGATCCTAACTACGCAGCTTTTGTTACTGCAGGGGCGGCGGCAATCAATGCTGGTCTGGCCGTGAGAAGTGGAAATATACCACCTGATTTAATTGTCTTTGATCGCGCCCGAAGAGAGATTAACTTCAACACCTTTTTAAAATCCTTTTTTGCATCATTGAAATGCTTAATCTGACGCGCTCTGTGAAAGTTTATTCTGACCGCCAGTGATCTGATCGTGTTTTAGTTTTATTGTAGTTCCCACATTTTTTCGCTGAATCTGACTGCAGATTTTTTTTATCTGACCAGGAGTCAGAATAACACTAACGTGACTATACGACATTTATATAATACTAGTAATCTAATTGTGTTACATATTTTCTACCGGGGCATCAACTACCCGCATTCGTCCTCCAGCACCCTAGAGTAACATCGTTTGTCGCTTAGTATAACTACAATTGCTCTGTAATTATCGATAACCCGACCCCATCTACACGAGCATGGAAGTGTATGTCAACGGCACTCTGTCTGCTTAAATCGAGATGTTCCAACGAAAAGTAATAAATCAGATATAGGTTTCTAAAATTTAATTGTGATATTTGCACCCCGGTATCTACATTCAGATCACGCCCCATAAATGTCAAGAAACAATGATATCCGTGTGCTATTTGGTTTTGATCGTAATTAAGTAAAATATCCACAGATGGTTCTTGTTGACCGTTTATTGTTAATGAGACCTCGTTAACACCCAGTTGGTCAAATATTATATGGCTGTGCGCATGTGAATTTAATCGCGTATAATCCTTCAACGCAACAAATATACGTCGCGGCGCAGAAAACACCCTGTTTTTATGCTATATACCATGAAAATATATCATCAATATTACTCTGTATACTAGCCGTCGTTGTTGTTAGCCATGATAAGAATGATTTACCACCTGTATCCATAAATTATAGTAATTTTTGATCTGCAACGATCGATGGAGTCATGACTGACATCATCCACAATGAGAGTTTTTTATACTTACTTTACCAGCAGCAAGAGTATCATCTCGCCAGATTCCATCATTGTTATCACCTTTTCTTACAAGGAGTACTGTGTGTTTAGCTCCAAAGTTAACTTTTCTTACATTTCTACAAAATCCAAAAAAATGAGACAGTGGAATCGCACATGAAAATAATCTACGATCTCCTTACAACATTGATACACGTGTTCCAAACCCTAGGTTGTAATTAGGATTAATATTTATGACATCAAAATCACCAGGTGGTCTCGTGTACGAAGCAGGAAGTTTTGGCGCCGCCGATTTGGCGCCGGCCGGTTTGGTGCTACCGGTTTGGGCCGGCCAATTGGGCAGCGAGCAATTGTTATTCCTGTTGAGTGAAATATACAGTGAAAAATAAGAGTAAAATGTTCCTCATATAATTCACAATCTTATCCACGTCTGCTTTTGCAACAGCACTCCCATGATTATGTTCATTCATCAGTAGAATGAATTGGTCGTCATCTGCAGCTGTGTGAAGACGGGATTTACAATCGTTTTTCAACTCGCATTTAAGCTTATCGGCACTGTATTTATCAAAAACGTATTGATATCGATCATGCACGTACTTTTCTTGACCACGCATGGATTTCATAACGCTCATTTCCGAAAAAAACTTTTACGTTAATATATTTGACAGCACACTTATATAAACAAACAACTATATAGACGTGGGTTTAAGCCTGAATTGCTAAATCTTTAATCGTTTGCGTGGACTTCCTTTACCTAATCATAGCTTTCATTTTCAAGTATGAATAACATTCCAGACATCAAAAGGTTAAATTGTTAATCTCTTCATTGTCATGACTCACAAGACAATATACTACCATAGTCAATTATTTTAAGCGTCCTGCTCATTTGTTATTTCTTAATTATTTTGTAAATAACGACATGGCATCTAATTATCTTAAGGATAATGTGTAATCTTTTGATGTTAATCTTCTTGTTGGTGCCAAAACGTCCGGCGCCAAAACGGCCGACGCCAAAACATCCAAGTGCCAATACGGTCGCGCCAAACTGGCGGTGTGAAAACGTCACGGACCGCTCGTGTAGAGTGGGTGTGGATTTTCAACTGCAGCAGCTCGTGTTACCTTTACTTTAATATACCGAACGTGTTCAGCATGATTAGTTATATCTTTTGCAAACATCATAGATGGAATTCACATGGTGTATCAGCTGTAACACTTCTTACAAGTTAACCCTTCCACTTCAATAAATGCTTCAGTGGGTAGAAAGTATTTACTTGTATACTGAACTTGAAGTTCAGTTCTCCCTCGTTCATTTTGTTGTACTGCGTTATAGGAATAAAAACTGATAATTGTGTACTGAATCATCCTTGAGCACCGATGCGTCCATATCTAATGCTGGGTCATATTAAAATTTGAACATTTTATTATATATTTCTCGATCTAAATCGTAATCTCAAACTGCTTCCCGCTATTAAATTTGCAGTTATATTTCTTTGTTATTGTTCAGATTCTTGATTCATCAGCGCTTCTGGTTTTTGATCCTCGGCATGGTTTAATATTTTACTGACATTCGCGGGCATAATTTCCGTGGATGGCAATTTTAGTGGCTGTGGGTTTCGTCGTATTAATCGTGTTAGTCTTTATTTGGCTGTAGAAAACGCCTTACTACCAATAGCACCAGGAGTTTTTTCACCGATAACATTAATAGCTTTCATCGATAATTGTTTTGCGATTGTTGCTATTTTTGGAGCCATCCTTGCAAATAACCCTTGAATAACATTACCAAGACCATCTCCAAAAATCGTTCTATAAACAGGTAATCGCAAGTTAACTACTCTGGCCATGACAAATTTATAATAGTGATAGTGTATGATCATCTTATTAGTTATCGTTATATCTAATCGTGGTGAAGATCAGTCACTGTGATAACCATCAACGAGTTCATCAATAAAGTCTCGTTATACGCCGATATCCATGATACCACCTTGTAAAAACCGTTGACAAATAGTAGCGGCTTCATTAATTATTTCCGGTGAGTTATTTCCAGCTCGTTTAGCCCCTATGAGAATTTCTAATCGTGCTATGTCGTAGAGAATAGTATTAGGACAGGCAACAATACCATCCCGTGAGTTCCACTCGGAGAAATACCTTTTCCTGTAGTAGTACCTTCCACTAATCCCAAACTTTCTAAAAAAATCATAATCTTCTTTTTCAGGTTGTTGAGGTGAGAAATGTTCTTGTTTTGAAGATTTTTGTCTCTTCGTTTGTTGTTTTCGCTGTTTTAATTCTTCTTCTCGCTCTTTAAGTTCTTCTTTTCTCTGTTTTTTTTCTTCCACTTTTTGCCGTTTTTATTCCTTTTTTTGCTGTTTTTGTTTTCCTATTCTTGATCTTTTAGTGTTTCATATCGATCATATACTTTATTTACCGCATCAATATAACCTATATACGGTTCATTTTTTTTATCAACTCGACTTGTTTTAGTTTTAATTTTATAAAGTACATCAACTCAATGTTTGCATATCTCTAACATATGTTTTATGTCCCGGTTTCAACATTCTTTTCTATCTTCGTAACGCGTAGCAACAATATCAATCAAATCATCGGAATATACTTTTATCTATTGTTCTGAAAGTATCCTCAGTAAACTTATTACGTAATTCTTCGACTATTTCTTCATCGGTTTTTTAGGACCAGATTGATACCTTGCCGGTCGAGATACTTGACCAGGAAGATTTTGTAAAAGTCTTGATGTTTCTCCGGTTCTCTCTGTGACTTTTTCAAGTTCATCAAGAACACCCTTTATTACTTTTTCTCCTTCTCTCTTTCCATATATAGCTTCTTTAGTGGTTGTAGTAACGGGGTTGAATAATTGTTCTTTGCACTCTACAAAATCAATTTGAGAATATTGTCGCTGTTGTAAATTTTGTCTGACAGGATCAAGGACGGGTACACATGTCTTAATCGCTGTTAGTCTTTCTCGTGATAATCTAGTTGTTAATGATTCTCCTACCATTATTGTTATATGATATGATTTAATTCGTAGCAGCAGAGAGGGTGTGACAACGAATATGCGTCTCGAAAGTTAGAAGCCTTATTTCTGTTTTTTCACATTTTTTTCGGTTTCGTAGGAGGCCTTGGTTTGACAAATAGATGCCTCTAAAAGTTATAGTGTTCACCGTCTCTGCTGCTAAGTGAGACAGAATTCTAAATAATAATGATATAATTAACAGCCAGAAAAAATTGACCTGATTTAGTTATGTCCATTCTCTGCCACCATAACAATTAACTAATTTAGAGGTTACTCACCTGAAATGCTGTCTCTCCATCATAAATTAGAAAAAATCTATTGTCGGAACAATTTAATTTTATTACAAATTTATATGACGATCTATTTACAGAACATTAACTAGGAGGAAATAATTTATATCAATTTTGGTCTTTCTCAATCAATATGGACTCCGAGATCTATACCTAGAAGTGCATCCATCGTTCACGTATACAGGTGGAAAAGAAACAGAACACGCTGCTAAAACCATCGGAGCAGTTCCTTGCACTGATTGCCGTGAAAATCCTCGACAATTCTACGTTCAATGTGTGGTTGTGCACAGGAATCAGTCTTCAAAGCGATCATGTTGTATGCTTGTGAAAACTGGATTGTGTCACGCCAAAAAGCTGAACCATTTTCCCATGGGTTGAGTGACAAAACTGATCGAGTAATATGGCAGGATTTTGCCCAAGACATTGATTTTCTCATACAGGCATATCTTATATGCATCCACACTCATCTGAGACTATATAATCAGAATACAGGCTCAACGTATTATATTATTTAGCCTGTACCAGTTCTTTAAGGGTAACTGTGAAGAAATCGTTATTTATTTACAATAGTTCTTCTCCTGCTTGGTTTCTAGTGTTGCTTAATCTGTAAAAAGCCATCCTATCAGCAAGTTTAATTTTCAATTTTTTAAATTCAATTGATGCTAGACTTCCAGCTGGATGTTTAGGGTATGGCTAAGACGACCCTGTTTAGAGTTTCCAATATATTTACGGCTTACAGTTTTACTATACTGGGCATCATACATTGTACATGTTTTGTATTTAATGAAATTCAATGACGTTTGATGTGTTTATATATTTAACTGATAATTACTCCAAAGACTTAGTCTAAAACGTTAAGGAAAATTTTGTAAGAATATTCACTTCAAATATTGCATATATAGATTATGAGGTGTTATCGCCAATTCCAAATTAAAAATATGGTCAGAATTTTATATAAACTATATGCAGAGTTTCTAATATCATTTGCTCAAAATATATTGCATTCATAAATCTTCTACTGAGAGATTTAATGTGATATATCGATATATTTCTAAAATAATATAATTATTAATAGCTTTATATCACAGTAACGTCCAACTGTTCAGCGTCAACCCAGTGTAATATAATCAATAACCACACTTTCCAAATGTCATGTACAATAATAATACTCCGCCTCGCAAATAAGGAAGCATATGCAATATAACCAATAACCACTCTCTCCAAATATCATGTAAATAATACACTGCCTCGAAAATGATGAAGCCCAATGTAAAAGTCAATGTATGGTCAAGTTGTATAGGACGATTACTTTAAGCATGCATGTGTGTGATTTGGATTTTTAACGTAGCTTTAACAATTTTTCAGTCATATCGCTACAATGTCTGCAGTGAGACAGTTTATAGTGATGTCTGACATTATGCCGCAGACATGTAGCATGATGTCCCACCGAGTCACATTATCCTGATACCAAGCCGACCAGTCCTAACACTAACATCTTAATGCTGAGCGCCAAGCAAGGCAGCTGTTAGTACTATTTGTGTAAGTCTTTGGTATGCCTCAGCCAGGGATCGAACCCACGACCTCCCGCTTCCGCGGCAGATGCTCTAACCACTCAGCCATCGGACGTCCGTGAATTTGTATGTTGCATATTGGAAGCGTCAGATCAATAGATATGATAATATGACTAAATGTTAATTTGAAGTAACAGTGACAGAACGTATGCTAAATTGTATATATTTTTTGGAATCATACTTAACCTGGCATTTACGCACTTTTAGTCACGATTATCAAAACTGACCCCATCCTTATCCGATTGCTGTCGTGAAAAACGTTGTTGGAAGGTATGCATGTAAAATCAGTTGCTACTAGTTTCCATCTGCCTGTTTCTCTTTTTATCCAATAATAAGTATAATCTTTCATCATTCAAGATTTTAAACCTGGCACCAAAATGCGGACTTTATATTTTAATAACTAAATTATTCTTGTCAGCTAGTTAAGCAATTGTATTCTTCAGCAGGTTTCCATCTGCATGTCATCTATGGAGTCTTATCATTTCAATAAAATTCAAAATTGAACTTCGCATCTGATTATAAGTTTGTAAAGTTTATTCAATCTAAATAATTCGATTCATCTAAGGAAACAATATTATCGTTTAAGTGTAGTTAAACGATAAATGAATAAAACGATTTCATAAATAGATTAATGAAACAAAAGTCAACAATAAAGAAAACTCAGAAGGAACAAACATCACGCACGAGCTTGAAGATGAAAGCGAGAAGAAAAGAGAAAGTATAGAGATGAAGACGGTAATTATTGTGGACAGTCTAAATGCCTCCACAAATACTTCCCAGTTCATTATTATGCCTGTTTCATTGTGTTATTATTCAGTACAGCAAGGGATCTATATTTTGTTGACAAACACATGAGAGATAACAATTCAATGTTCAGAGAATACATTTAGTATTGTGGTTGAGTGGGTTTTGACCATCCAGCTTGTAGGGATAGGTTGGCAAATGGCGTATGTCAGAAAGAACTTGTTAAAAACCAAAATAATGAAAGAAATTGAATATATATATATATATATATATATATATATATATATATATATATATATATATATATTAATTTCCATCGCCTTGGGAAAAAGTGTTCTTATAGATCAACCAAACAATACTTGAATTGGTAAACAAACATCTGTTCTAATGATTTCTGTATTCTGTAATTATTGATCATCAAGAAAAGTTTATTTCAAATCACTCTGAAGTCCCTTTAAGGATTTTAATTGAATGTGTATTCATCCAAACTAAATCGATTGTCTTAGACTTGTATCAATTTCTTTCCGCTCAGTTTCCATAGTATCCAGAAAAAATACAGTACGTGACTACAAAAACAAAGATACATTTATTTACATTTTTACACTTTTAATCAATTTTGAGATTATCAACGTTGATCTGTATTTCAAATCAAAGACTATATAAAATAATAACGATACTACTAAGAAAAACAGCAAAATACAATAATAAAAACATTCGTGTTCAATATATATAAATATATATATATATATATATATATATATATATATATATATATATATATATATATATATATATATATATTAATATCCATCGCCTTGGGAAAAAGTGTTCTTATAGATCAACCAAACAATACTTGAATTGGTAAACAAACATCTGTTCTAATGATTTCTGTATTCTGTAATTATTGATCATCAAGAAAAGTTTATTTCAAATCACTCTGAAGTCCCTTTAAGGATTTTAATTGAATGTGTATTCATCCAAACTAAATCGATTGTCTTAGACTTGTATCAATTTCTTTCCGCTCAGTTTCCATAGTATCCAGAAAAAATACAGTACGTGACTAAAAAAACAAAGATACATTTATTTACATTTTTACACTTTTAATCAATTTTGAGATTATCAACGTTGATCTGTATTTCAAATCAAAGACTATATAAAATAATAACGATACTACTAAGAAAAACAGCAAAATACAATAATAAAAACATTCGTGTTCACTATATATATATATATATATATATATATATATATATATATATATATATATATATATATATATCTTTCTCATTTCTCTCTCATCCTAAACGAAATACACGATGTATTCGAAACTAGAAAAATAACCACTTATCACTCACAGTTTTTAACAACAACGACCACATATATAGCATATATCATATTCATCTCTCTCTCTCTCTCTCTCTCTCTCTCTCTCTCTCTCTCTCTCTCTCTCTCTTTGAATTTGGAAAAGTTAAAAACAGTTATTGTTCATAAAAACTGCTGGCAGCCAAGGTTGAAGGAATCAAAGATTCTTTCACGCTAATGTTCCTCAAATATAGCTTATGACAATTTCAGGCAATAAATGTCCTTTTCATTAGCTGACGAACATTAACTGAAATCAATAATGTCAAGTGTTTGAGGTTTTATTAAACCTTGAAATTTTACTTGCGAAAGGTACAGTGGATTGGCTTCGATTAGACATTCAAAGCACATAAATTACAGTCTCCAGTGTTCACGAATAGTTTTATAAACATTTGGGTAAGTGATAACGAATCTGTACGTTGTCTCTCTGACATGGACTGAGTTTTGGCGGACATACTTGATGTACAGTAGTACAAAATATGAAATAGCACATGTAAAGCAACATTAACAAAGAAACCAAACGTGAATCAGACACAGAACATTATTGTTTGACTAATGTTAGCAATGCTATCATTTACAGCTTTACCTGATGAGACCATATTTCAGAAGCCTGTTCCCCGAGAGGAGGAAACTGATTTTGATCGATGGTGTTCAGTCGTACAGAAATACCTATCAGTTCTATAGAATTATTCGCGTGGTTCTTTTTGCAAGAAGTAACAATCAACTTTCTCCTAAGCTTTGAATGGAGACACACATATGTTACTGCATTAAAAGCTGTGCTCATTTTCGCGAAGACTCCCGGGAGGATTGATACTAAAGGTGTAATCAACGAGGCATTACCAAACTGACCAATTATGGCAACGAAACAATATGGCGTCCAGGACAGAAGAAACATGACGATGGTAAAAAGCGTTATTTTTGCTACTCTTTTCTCAAAGTTCAATATTTTCTTGCCCCTGAATCGGACCAGCCCGCCCTGTTTGAAGTGTTTCTTTTCAAACAGGTAAACTTTGATAACGATGAAAATGTAGCATGTGGTAATTAATACCACTGGAATGATGTATAACGTAACCGCCATAAATATAATGTACGACCTAATGAGTGTTGTCCTTGTAAAGAAGTCAAAAGTACACGATAAACCATCTGACTCGAACACATAAGACCCCCATCCCATAAATGGTAGCGTGGCTGCCACTACTGCCAGTGTCCAGATAAGACAGCTGATCTTGTACATGGATTGAGTGGACCTATTAATGGTCCAGGAGAAGTCTTTTCCAAAGACATGGAAACGGTTCAGCGCCATGGCAATAAATGTATATATGGTTACGAAGCCGACGAGAGCAGCAATGAATCCGTAGAATCTGCAGCCTGTAAAGGATGTAAGGAGACTGAAATTAACAATGTTAGCAACAATATATATATATATATATATATATATATATATATATATATATATATATATATATATATATATATATATATATATATATATATATATCGGAGTGGAATTAACAACAATGTCGGTGCACTGGTGTTTGTTAACATTGTTCGAAGCAGTAAAAACGTTAAAACTACAATAGTTCACAACAAAATAAGTAGAATAATGACTTTAGAAATTAGATAGATGAATGTTATGTCTGGCATTTTTTATATATTTTCATCAGTATGTTTTATAGATCTTGTATACTTTGGCAAATCAATATAACTTTGGAAATGGAAAGCGAGTCCTAACTGACAGAGTCGTCTCGTGCGCTTGCCTTTTTACATTTTTCAGATCACTACCGTCTCTACTGTCAGGAGGTCAAGTCTCGATTTGTTTATATGTGAGAAAACTGCATGTAGCTACACGTGGGATGGTGGTTCTTACCGGGATTTTCCCTGAAGTCTTCATCCACCAGTTAAACTGACCTCATTTTATAGCATGTGATTGGCTTGGAAATTGTATTACACCAAAAACAACATCTTCTACGAAACACCTAACTTGATAACTTGATTTCACCATGACACAAGCGCTCTTTAAACATGTTTCAAGGACTTCTCCCTTAAAACGTATCTCATTGAAAAGTTCTTGAGGATTACGTAGGGTCCAATTATATGTACAACCGGCAGTGCGCCTCACCAAATAAACTGGGAATGAAATACATGTTGTATCCCATTCATCTTTAAATTTAAGTGTGTTTTTACATCTCAAGACATTTTGCCGTCTCTTATTAGATATTATTTAGAGAATATCTTATTTATATCTACCTTCAAGACATTGTTTTGTTTATAGGAATTAAATGGAAACTGCACTAATGTATTGAAATGATACGCTTAAAAGAATTTTATTTTGAAGAAAGTAAAAGTTGACATTAATTCCAATACAGGAAAGGAGATTGAGGTAATTTACACTCTAAAGATCACTGGTTATTTCTTGAACTGCAACTTTATGCAGATGCAGGAGCTATCTTGTATTACAAATTTCATACAAACCAGAAACTTTCTTTCGAAAATCTTAAACTAAGATAAAACCTATGATGCGTTGCAAATTTTAGACAACTGCAGAAAATACCTTGCGTTGCAGAATTTACAAAAGGACAAAAACTAATTTGCTGTGAAAATTGTATGCAAAGATAAAAACTGCGCTAAGCATCTAAGAAAAATAATAATAATAATAATAATAATAATAATAATAATAATCATCATCATCATCATCAAATAATAATAATAATAATCATCATCATAACAACAACACCAATAATAATAGTAATCATCATCACAACAACAACAACAATACTACTACTACTAATAATAATAATAATAATCATGATCATCACAACAACAACAAAAATAATAATAATAATAATAATAATAATAATAATAATAATAATAATCACGATCATCATAACAACAACAACAACAATAATAATAATAATCATCATCACAACAACAACAACAACAACAATAATAATAATAATAATAATAATCACCATCATCATCACAACAACAACAGCAACAACAACAGCAATAATAATAATAATAATAATAATAATAATCCAATTCATTTCGCTTACTATTAGACAGTTTTACACGAGGATCCTAGGGATATGCAACATTATATGCATGCTCACAATGATAATACAAGAAAAAATATTGTATTTTAATTTGTAAATTAATGACAAAATTAGTTTATATAAAACGTCTATAATGTACATACATGCACATTGTTTTTTTTACGCTTTCTTATTAATGCAAACCCATAATCAGTTATTACAAACGTGCGAATGAAATTCGGAAGAAAATCTTCCTTTTCTCAGTTTTGTTTCGTTTATCTTCACCCCATGAATAGGCACACTACCCAAACCCAATGACCACCTTGGTTATTTAGGAAACGCGGATTGACCAAGACGTGCAAATGCATCCAACTATTTGTTCTTTATCAACTTCTCGGTAAATCCTGCGGTCAATCATATCACATGAATAGTCGAGGTGGCAAAATAGTAAGGGATCACCTTTCAGGGCCAGACATGGACCTTCTGCAGTCCACCCCTATGATTCTTTCAAAAGATTCTTTTATTTCAACCCTTGATTGGCATATATATATATATATATATATATATATATATATATATATATATATATATATATATATATATATATATATATATATATATAGAGAGAGAGAGAGAGAGAGAGAGAGAGAGAGAGAGAGAGATACATGGAAGAAATGAAATAAACCAATGGTATGTGCTATATTTGTATTTATGTCTCGGTTTAATCCTTTCTTACCTTTTCATGATTATTTGTTGTTTCTTTACGGGGACTCGATGTAGGGTTAGAAGATATTTCTCAAACCGAGTACTTGGTCACATGGATAGTTTCGTAAGATGGACCCTCCACAATTTATTAACGCAAAGACATCACGTGCTTAGTAATTTGAGATAGGAATTATTGTGTTATAAGTATAGGTCGTTACTCGTAGTGCATGGCGTGAAGAATTAATAATTGGCTTTGAAACGTTTACTAATTAGTCATACAACTGTGAAACAAGAAATATCATGCACATGTGAAATTAGAGCTGCATGATGTATAGTTATAATGTGCTAAAATAGGATTGTTTGTCGTATTTCCTTTTGATTTGCTATAGTATCTGCTACAATACTTGGGGCTTTGATTATATCAATACGTTATACTAACTGAACCTCTGCTTAGAGGATTTCCGGACAGTTTCAAGTCAGGGACTTTTTCAAATACTAGTAAACGTGTAATGACAAATAGGGAGCGTAAAACACAACCAGATAGAAAATTACTTCTGCAATCCTTATGAGGATCCTACAGCTCAACCCTAAATGATTTTAACATGTATCGCTATTTGATAACTCATATTTAGGGATATATTTGACTACCAATATAAGAATTGGCAAAGTACCTCGAGAGCAATCAGATGGATAGGATGGTCTTTAAGGATATATGAAGCATGCAGAGTAGCAGTCTTAGGACAGATTGTAGGCAAACATTGTTATGCGTGAAACCCTGCTTAGAGAATGTTTACTTCTACCCGTACTTCAAAGTTCGTTCCTAAGGATCTGTTCCAACAGTTACAAAAATATTCGTCTAGCCAATTTCGAGAAATTGGTGGTTAAATATGGGGGGGGGGGTCAACACTTGCCTTAAAAAGGGCTAACTCTTAACGTATTCACATGGTCCGCTCTTAAAACTGCTTTACATTCAACCTTCTATGCTATATTTTCTCATGGGATATTTTTGATCCCCGAATGAAGTCTTAACCAGTTTCGTCTAGAAGATTCACTGCAATAAGGGGTACATTATTTGTATAGTACGAAAAATACCGATACTGTGGATCGAATTTATTAATATTTTGTACTGGCTGATCCCCTAGTTATAGGGTGTTGATTTCAACACCTCCTGGACAATTTCTAGTCAAGAATCTATTCCAATCAATGTGAAATCTTAAAGAAAATTCTTCGCGGCGAGATCGAGAAATAGGTAACTCAGTATGTGGTAGATATAATCAAAATCCAAAAGAGATTACCTCATACAGCCATATGAATGCACTGTAATTCTAAAATGATTTTGCACGGGTCCTCATTGATAGTGATTATGACAGAACCCGTGATAATATTAAGGTTGCATTCTACAGTTTTGTATTGCATAGGGTTCAGTTTTTAAAGACATAGAACTTCCCATGTGTTATCACAGATTAAACTCACCTTGTATATCTTAGACATTATTAAAATAACCTTAATTCCTTTCCTCTGGTGTATGATTGATTGGTATAGTTTGGATATAGATTATTCAGATTGGCATTGCTTCAAAACACTGCTAGCTCCGTTTAGTTATTTTCATTTCCTGGTCTTCAGAAATCATTGTAACGAAAATAGCGTCGATAACATTTTGCTTACTCAACAAGCCGCACGGGTCATAGCTGAGAAGTTGGGAAACATTCGCCTACAGCATAACCCAGTGTGTCAAGTGATTTTGCGTTGTTAGGTTCTTGACAATGACGACCTCGTGTCCACCTCATCCAGTTTTCCTTGCATGTAGACACCACAAAACTGCTTTAGAGGGTTGGCGAGCTGCAGCCGGTCTAAGCTTGAGATTTTGCTAATGGATCTTTTAACGGATGTCCTTGCAACTAGCGATGCGACTGATAGTCTTTTGGGTCGTAATAGGCCAAAACCTTTAACTGAGTCAAACTGCGCAGCCATGACTGCACCTGCATGATCTACGATTGCCTCCGGCCTGGCAGCCAATGCTCGGGACGCTTGAAGGGCACAAATTTTAAACAGGGGACAATGCCGCCTAGGTGTGATAGGGTACATAGCAGAAAGATCGATGTCGGTAACTTACAGCGTCTTGCGGGCAACACATGGTATGGGCAGACGTGATCATGACTAAATGGCGATTTCAAAGGAATCAAGGGCTGCATCGCCGCGTGGTCTTTCAGTCAGCCTTCCATGCTGCTAAGAGCAATTTTTGATGGCCGGGAGAGGGGTAATACTTAAAGGTGCATTTACACGACATTTGCGTGCATGTGTATGTTGTTGACATACTTCAAATCATGTTTATGCGTTAATTGAACCACCTTCATTAGTTCGCCACAACTTAGCCCAGCAGTGGCAATCGGACGGTGTGCCACCCACGCTTTGAAGAACATGTCCACGACTAATCGATTGATCAAGTTGATGTGCATTAGGCTGAAGAAATAAATTGGGGATGGGCGAGCAAATTATTTATGGCCGTTATGTTTGAAGGCCCGTGTCAACTTTATGGTTGCGGATTATGAAGTCTACATTGATGAGTGGTGAGCTTACCCATCGAGCATTTCTTATATATTTGCATCAGTATGTTTTATAGATCTTATATACTTTGGCAAATCCATATAACTTGTTATTTATGCTAAAGGTATGGCAGCTATATGACAGATACAGGCGCGTTCTAATCTCCTATGCCTTATCCGAGTCCATTCAAACCTTCGCCGGGTCTATGCTATTTTGGACCACACGTAGCTTTGTGGTTTGGTGGTTGATGCCTCATACAAAAAGGTTGTGGAACTCGCATCAATCCCTGTCACAGTCGCATCATGAGATATTTACATTCCAAAAGTATTGCGGTGAGAAGAACCATATTGGAGTTGATGTGGATCACCTCCGGGATCTTGCAGTACGGTCCGGCCAGTTATAGCACGGAAGAGGTATATTATTTACCATGGATCAAGAAGCTGCTCAAGATGTCTCCAGTATCACATTGTTGTAAATGGTGTGTGTTTTTTCTTTTCCGTCGAGTGCGATTGGGAACTACCGACCATGTAGGACACTCTATATGTATGCCGTGTCAGTGGTCCACCTTAAGCGTTGCTCAATCACCTCTTGACTTTCTTGATGGTAGTGCTCTCAGCCGACAGGATCGAGTAGAGTTTGTGTCTCTGGTCTACAAACTAGTCTATTTGGGTGCCGTTGTATTCATGTTTGAACTTTGCTGAGAACCTTTTTGTGGGAATCGATTTCAAAGGATGTGTGTGTTGCTGGCTATACGCTCGTGTCCTAAGAGTGGAAATATTGGCCATGTTTCGATACGTGTCCTCCGTTTAGAATGAACATATCATTTTGCCATTATTGGTGCACAGGAGTCCCGATTCTTCCATTTAGCTCGTCTTTACTCTTTTGAGGTCAAAGTCATGCATAAGTTCCTTGCCTTAAAACTATAATAATGTCTGTGCTATAATCATGTACATACTTGCAGGGCGTCGACAAAGCGCACATGCTTGGCTTATGTGTTTCCCTTCGACGGTCTTAACGCACAATAATCTATTCATAGTTTTAGTTTATATTTGTAGAAAAATACTAACTTGGCAACTGTTGCACATAACTCAAGTATTATTTTGGGCAAATAAAATATTAAACTGAAACATATTTAGAATACTATTACCTTCATGCAAACATCGACCAGAGATATCAATCACACCAGTTTCAAAATTATTTAAAGATTGACTTCATTGTAGTGAATCGTTTAGAAGCAGTTGAGCGACATTACACACACACACACACACACACACACACACACACACACACATGACTTGCAGTAGCTTACAATCACCGCCTTTGTCTTTGACGAATGTGGTGACTCTTATTGTTAGACATTTTACCTATATAAACCAATTCTGTTATTAAAGCCAATAGCTTTACTCAAAAATGCCAGAGACAAGTTGTCTAAGAATACACGTTTTCACGTGTCAGATAGGCATACATTGAGACCTGATGTTATACGTTTAGCACACATCACTGAGACAATTTAGTTTCTCCATGTTCTGTATGATGACAGTTTCAATGTGACTAGGATCAGTTCTCCACCGCCCAACGTAAAGATCAGAATGTGGTCACTTCGGTTCATTTTCTGGTGGCATTATAATCAACCAGACAAAATGCAGTTTTCAGAAATCCGAAAGTTACTTATATCGTTCAGCACGCATTGATGCTCTTCATCGATATTTCTAAGTCTCCAAAACACAAAGATATTGTACTTCATGAGATTGATTGATAGCATTAACAAGTATGGTAATAAAATAGACCACAGAACATGATAGCTAAGCGATCTTTATCAGGTTTTCAAGTAGGATAGAGTAGATCTAATTTTAATCAGATAGACTATAATTCAATCCGGTCCACACCAGATATAAGCAAATACATTAATCGAACCATTAACGAATGAACACTAATTCTTTTATGGCGATTTCATTAAATGTCTCTTTAGATCCCAGTTTGTTGATACCTTTATCAAGGTGAAAACATTTTAGTCTTTTCATCCATCGTATCACTATCCAGTACTAAAAATAAGTTATGTAATAAAAATAAGTTATGTAATAAAAATAAGTTTTGTAATAAGAATAAGTTTTGTAATAAGAATAAGTTATGTAATAAGAATAAGTTATGTAATAAGAATGTTATGTAATAAGAATAAGTTATGTAATAAAAATAAGTTATGTAATAAAAATAAGTTTTGTAATAAGAATGTTATGTAATAAGAATAAGTTATGTAATAATGGGCATTTTAGACTTTGGTGGTTGCGATAAATCTGCTCGTTCTGTACCCCATTCTTTTTCCTCCAAAAAAAAAATGCATGTAAACCTCTGGATTGTAAACATGTTACCTGCAGGCGCCCATGCAAGAGATAGTCATGTGGGGTAATGATACTTGATCTATATCAGCAAATAACAAACCTGTTATAATAATACTAAAAGTATATTCGTTTCGTTATTACGATTATGATTTGCATTTCGCATGGTAATGTATACACAACCTTTGTACGTGACTGAATTGCATACTCAACCTATGCACGTGCGTTTAGTTTCCAGTTATCAGCGCAGTTATTGATAAGCAGCAGACAAATCGATATTGATATCTGGCATACAATCTGCTTGTATTGATTGTACATAGTCAGGAAGCTATTTTATGAAGTAAGTCATGAAAGATAGCTTATACTGCGTGCCTATCTCAAAGAAAAAAAGTTTCTTAACTTAATCAGTGTAGTAATTTAAGCGTGCCTGCTTCTCAACGCTAAAATATACATTTCTTTTCCAAACTAAAGAGCAGGTCACGATCGACACTCGGCAATATATCATCTAATTGAAATACTAGAAGACAAAAGCAAGGATTACTATTTCAACATTATTTATACTAACCATTACACGGTACTATGTATGGATACGCATATACTAAGTCAGGAAATAGTATTTAAAAAATATGAATTTGATTTGCTGTTAAGCTTGGACAATGGTTGAGACTTAATCCGTCCTACTACAGTATAGAATATTGCCAGTTCGAGTCCTAATGTCGGAAAATAATATTGTTCTTAATAATTGAGAAAACGTCGATTCCTTAGCTGGTTGTATATCGACAAATCAAAGTAAAAACACTGATGTACAGTTGATGTCAATTACAAGTATAAGCTCGCGTGCAATCTTTGAGATATGCCTTAAATAATCCCTTGGTCTGGTCATATTTCGTTTAGCAATTTATGTAATTAATATGCACTGCACAAATCAGCGTTATCGTAACAAAATTTATGCATAATAATAACAGATAACACGTGGTAGCGTGCCTATAATCTCGAAGAAACAAAGTCACAAGCGAAATTGGAGCTGTGATATTTACTTTATATCAAACAATCATCAAGCTATATAGATGGCTAAACATTATCAAATTGATCTGTATGTATCTTGAAAGAATTTATAGATATTTCTAATTGTGGCATCGTTCTATCTGATCAGTGGATTATGTGCAATGTTACAGAAAAGATTAAATCGCTGTTTTGTTTAAATACATATTTGTCAAGGAGTCCCAATATATTTATGTTTTTTTCCTCTAAATTGATAAATCATTCAACTAAGGAACTGTGACGGAGTATTAATGATGTACATCTCATAAATGTCATGCGAAAATAAAACTAAATGGTCATTCTTTGATTTGGTGCAATAAAATTAAAGTTGCTGTTGTTGACTAGAGTCTTAAATGGGAGAAAAGTATCGTACTGATAAAGTCTATAAACACTGTTAGTATTCTCTCCTCTTCGATACAGAAATACATAAAGGAAATAATAAGAAAGAGTCTAATAATGTTAATAAATAGATGTCGATTAAACAAAATAGCGAGGATTAACACTATTGCAGATTCTGATTCAGACCGAATATAAATTTAACAGCAAATTATTGATTATTGATTGATTGATTGATTTTCCTTTACATACCAGTATGACGAGTATGATTCGACTAAGGTAGCTCGAGATTTAGCGTGGAAAACAAACATAAATACTCGAAAAGTTGACATAAGTCTGTTTTAGCACCATAGATACGTCTGCCCTATCAACCACAACTAGTTACCCCGGATCAACTAAAGTCATTTGTAAATGCACGAACAGCAGAATACAAACTGGACAGTCTGTCGTATTTCAACAGCTGATGCTGTCGAGGCTGCTGCGAATGTTCGTGAACACGACTGCTTTATTCATATTACACATACCAATGCTACAATGACTTCTTCAAGTTAAATTATCCGAATGTAAACTTCGCCAGCGTCTTAAAGAATTACAAAAAATATCAATCAATCATCACGGTATAATACATACGAAGTCAAACTTGTAGACATTCTTATCAAATATGCGTCCATGAATAGTATCAACATTAGTAGAACCTGGCTTAAAGCAAAGCTTGTTTTTTTATATGCATTTAAGCTAGACAAGGATGGAATAAAAGTTCTAACGCTGTGGTTATATGGTGATCCACTTATAATTTTAAAACCCAAAGGCCCCGAAGCTATTAATTATTAAATCGGAAGCAAACAACGCATGAACTAGATGAACTCTTCAAAGATGAGTGCTAATTGAAGCGAGTGCATTCTTCACCGTAAAAACCTATTCAAGGATAGGTTTATTTACTAAAATAAAAAGTAGGTTCGTCCTCGATCAGTGATAAATGTGAATACAGATGACAATATATATTTTACATGGGTGATTGTATCCGCTCTACTTCCTATGTGTGATAACAGAGACCAGCCGCGTAAATACCAGCAATACTACTATGCCATACACAAAATCTGGATATATTTAGCACATAATATTGCCATAACAACCGTTGCTCTTAATACCGTGGAACTAGTGCAAATCTGTAGCCTACGATTATATCAGAATAATGGAAAACCATTCAAGCGTTTTTGACGGTGCAGCGAAAAATAAAAGTATTGCATATTATCTATACTGACTGTGAATTATTCAATGTTACAGCGGAATATTCAGCATTCAAACTGCGGAGACGTAGAATACGGATTTAGTTACACAATTGGCAAATGCGACGTGCAAATATTGCAGCCAATGTTACATCGTCACAAAAACTTGGTTAAGATGTATCTTTTATCACTCGAGGTTACAACGAAATATATCAAACAACATATATATTGCCGGATGAAGATATTTTTAAAAACAATAGTGTGGACCTGTCATGTCACTTTAGCTCCACTGATTTCAATATTCATGATCGCTGTCATGGTCACTTTAGCTCCACTGATTTCAATATGCATGGTCGCTGTCACATCACTGGCACTTGTAGAACATCTGCACAACACATATGAAATTTGCAGTTGCAAAAAAAAGTAAATAAAATAAAATATGCTGTAGGGTTTCATAACCTGCTCGGGAATGATAATCACTTACTAATGTAACCAGAAGCATCAATACGCGTCACTCAAATAAATATGAATAATATATGATGTTTAGGCTTAAAAAATTGAAATATATTGACTAGCATCAGTTTACGAATTGCAGTCTTGATACGATACCAGGTAACCATGATTAGCATCAATATCAAAGACTTATAATTGGAAACCCTGACTATAAAGCAGTGATATACAGAAACACCTGCAAAATGACTGTATCAGTGGCTGTTAGACAAAGCGTCTGAGTATTGATTGTGATAATTTATTGAACATAACACATGTAGCAAAAATAGTTCGATGTCAGAAATGTATTTATCATTGTTTTAGTGTTAATGCCATGTTGCATTTTTAAGAACTTTTGATGAACACGACAACCAAACAACATGAGAACAAAGTTCGTTATTTCACGTTTATAAAATAAAGACCTTTATCTTATTAAAACAATAATTGTTGTAGAATATAATTTGAGATGTTGTACCTCTCTAAGCCTAATGCAAATGAAAATCCATTAAGTTTAAATTACACTTAAATCTGGTAAATCACATCAGGCATTGATCAAAGTAATATATGATAATTTGGCTTAAAAAATGTTAAGGGATTAAAATGTTGATATTATATACTTTGTATGTTTCATTTTTTTACTACTACATGTCATACTGCATTTACCTGCATCACCAGCTATCCAGACACCCTTGATGTGGGAGAGGGAAAATAACGGCAATGCAACACCTGCCATTAAAAGGTCCGCAACAGATAGGTTCAAAGCTAAAATCGTGGAGGAAGACCTCAAGCTCCGGTATCTGAAATTCACATTTTGAACCATCATATAAGACCACCAGCCGAAAATAAAGCAATTGGTACAATGACAAGCAAGTCATACTTTTGTATTGCTTGTCTCAAGGATAAACAGATGCACCATTAAAGTCCTCGCTGTTCGAACTGGAATTGGTCCCTATAAAGCAGTAAAGAATCTTGAATTGGAGCTGCTGAGAAAGAGTTTTATTGGAGCTGCTGATAAAGAGTTTTGTATGTGATGAAGCAGGGCAGACATGTCGCCTGATTCCGATAAAAATACAAATGCAGTGGTGTTTAGTATCAGATAGAATAATGAAATAGCCTGTAATGGACTGGAGTTCAATTCAGCGTCATGTAAGCAAAATTAATATATATATATATATATATATATATATATATATATATATATATATATATATATATATATATATATATATATATATATATATATATATATATATATATATATATATAGATGGACCACATTTCAATCTCATTGGAATTGACCCAAGATACTTTACCGTTGCCTGCACTAATGAATGTGTGTGGTATGTGAACGCTTATTTGGTAACTTAACTTCATCTACCTTTTCACCAGCCACAGCTAATATGTATAATTTTTACATCATTTGAAGACCAACTGCTTGGTTTTAAACGATTGGCCTTTTTTGAATAAAATATTTATGATATATTTAAATAGTATCAGCTCTATTTTGTTTACCCTCTTTTACATGAGACCTGGGTTAGTTTGATCAGACGAAAGTAGCAATGGGATTTACAGTGTAACATTACATTTCGAAATAAACTATACTTGAGTAGTTTGCTCCTGGAACTAATTATCTAAACAAAAGGCGCTAAATATGCTTTCTTAGCAAACTGGCCGTAATATTTGAATATAGTTGAAAATAAAACTAAACCCACTCCTAGTATGTTTTCGATATTATTAGTTCTGTATGTTAAATTGAATTTCAATGATTACCAGAATAAGTCTCATAAATGGTATTGAACACTTCTGTAGGGAGCAATCTAAGGAAAAGCCACTATGTTTTTATCAGGGGTAAAAACAGCCAGAAACAAAACTCACCTAATGAAAGAGGTTATTATGAATGTATTGGCACCGGATGCTACTATCAGCACGCTCATGGTGAGAACGCCCAGAGCCAGACTTATATCCTTCTGAATTGGCGGGAACTTCGCCCAGTGCTCTAGATGAAGTTCTTCTACACCATGAAAACTGCTGGAAGCGTTTGTGCAAATATTTCTTTCCATGTTGACGACTCAGTAGAAATCTTGCCTGAAGCTGAATCAAAATACAATATGGAAGTTATTTCATTACCACCAGTACCGTATGAGGGTTCTTTGGAAAGATGCAGCTCGACTATTTCAATGAAATGTTGTAGTACAATGACAAAAGAGGTTCGTAAAATTGTAAATGTCCAGTTGGCATTTTGATACCCGTGTTTTTAATGACAGATAAATGAATAAGAAGCATAATACAGGATTTTACATGATTTACTCTGGTGTTCCCTTGGAACTTAATTTTGTCCAGTCTCATCCGATTTCACCTTGAAAAAGACACACATACACGAGTATAACATGGACAGTAATGGGCTAATAAATTAATAAGGTAATCAAATTCAAAACATTATATATACAAACTTGGCCTTTATCAATTTCAAGAAGCTAAGAATAGGACTGATAGATTTGAACATCTACGTTCAAAGATGCTGTCAGTTGTCAATTTGTAATGTCATACCACTAAATATGTTATTGGACATATATCATTTTATGAAGTACCTTGCGTAATGAAAGAATTATATATTATTTATTCAATATTATAGTATTCTTCAATGCACTTTTCTTTGCATCAATATTGCTTTTGTTTGTAATAGTTTCTTGAGATTAACACGTAACTTTGATTTGAATAAATTAAACGCATTGATTCCCCCTTTGATATGTTGTGTTTCCCTTTCCGTCAGATCGGATGGATTTGTCCCCTGCCATATCTGATTGAACGAGTCTGTAAATGTTATTACAACAAGATCTGAGTTTGGTTTTGCTCTTTAACGAGTGGTATACATGTCATTTAAAGTTTGTAATTCAGTTTCGTCTTGTAAATCCGTTAAAGCGTTAAATTGCAAAATAATAAAGCAATTTTCTCCAGCAATTTTCGTCAGGTTCTTTACAAAATCTATCTCTTTGCAAATACCCGTGCCGAAACATTCAATCTTTCCATTTATTATGGAAATTCTATTCTACAATTCTATAATACGTTTTTAGTAGAGCTGACGTCATATAATTTATTTTCGGATCTTTTTTATATTGAAAATCTAAACTTATTAAATGCATTCAGAAATTAAATGAATAACTTAAAATAATTTTCTGACAATGTACAACGCACCTTTATACCATAGTGTTATATATATATATATATATATATATATATATATATATATATATATATATATATATATATATATATATATATATATATTTAATTTGCAATGTTTCTTAGTGTATTTTAGTTTTTAAATTTCATTTCATGCTATTTTAATGTAACCATGTATGTTGGACTTGACTTTGTCCACAATTGAGTTCATTTCTACTTAACCTGAATTGTCTTTTAACTTTATTCTGTAAACAACTAATACATATATTATTCTATATGTGTATGTGTTTAAAATGAGAATTATTATTAATATAAACAAATATGTCTAGGTCTAAATTTTAGAATTGCATCAGTATATTTTGACATAGTCCAGGTTCTTATTTCTAAAAATGACTAATATTTATATTTTGTACACATGATGATCATTATAGAAAGTTCTTTTTATTTTATTAGATAATAGTTTTGTTTTTGGAAAATGCTAATTGTGACCTGGCGTCAAGTAGAGAACTATATAATCTTGTAACTGAGAGGAATATTCATTTGTCCTTTAAAGATCTAGCACAATCAAGTTACATTATATTTTGTGACCAGTAATACAGTTTGGGCTTGAATCTATTTCTTGACATTATTGAATTCAAGTGATTATTTTATCTGGAATCACAAATGAGAATTGATGACATTCTTGAACAGAGACATTCATTGGAATTTATAGGATGTCAAACCAGAAATTATATTACTGTGATTCAGCAAAGGACTACACATTAGCGTTACACATGTTATAACAGGCACGGAAACATCGTCAGCTTAAGACTTTTTTTTGGACTGCTATTGAATTTAATTCAGGACTTTAAATTATTAGGACTTGTGCCTGTAATTCTAACTTTCTTTTGGAATTATTTCTCAATACCGTAAGTTCTTTTTTCTCTCCGTTTTTACCTTATATTCTAGTGAAATAGATTATTTGATTAATATTTACAAAAATGGATGTGTTTCACTTTATTATGTTACCTGATTTTAAGACTATACCATTCGTAACACTATCTGCAAAGAAACTGACTAAAAGTCAAAAGATTGCTTTCTTTTTGGGCAAAAGATAAATATTATAGCATTTCCCTGTGTGTGTTAAATGTATCATCCAATAAATGACATATATCCTATCTGACACATTCCGTGTAATCAATTAACTGTACATTGCAAGTGTAGAAACATACGTTTCTATGAAACTCAAGAAACAATTTATTCAGTTCTTGAGAAACACACATTTGTTTTAGTTCCAGCCCATCACACTTTTGTGACTGGTTTGTGCCGACATTGTGCGAAACAAGGAAAGAACCATAAAACACGCATCAGTTTTATGGTGATATTTCACCAAGTTTGATATAATGTTCTTTCCAATTGAATTTGCAACTGTTTTGTGTCTACAGTCCTTTCAACCTTTCTACCAATTGATATATTCAAGTGGCTTGAATGCAGGCATTACGCATTTGCGGCTTGTTAACTGATATTCTGCCTTTTACAATGTTTAAATGTTTCTTTCAAAACTAAATATGTAAAAACAAAACATATTTTGTAGTTTTCCTCCCTATTTGTTGAGGTATACAAACGTAGAAATAATTTTCACCGTTTAAAGTGCTGTAAAAAAAACTATACCTACCTTATAAGAATATATAATCTTTTTTTATACAAGATAATGAAAATTACCCTTATGTAATAATTTTGGTGTCTGAAGATCAAAAATAATTTAGAAGCCTCAACATTGAAAACAGTTATGTTTCAATTCATTTAGAAAGTACCTCGCCGAGAGCAGCTCTAACGTTTACAATGAACGTACTAGTCTCAGTACAACCCTAAGATAATGATCTTCATTTTTTTGATGGATTATCGGCTTATCCATGATATTTTAGAGCAGCTTAATAGTATTTTCTTCTGCTTTAAAACATATTCTCATTTTCTTAAACAAATTAATATGATCGATAATGATCATTTGTAAATTGGAAAGTTCTTACTGCTGTATATCATTCAAATTCAACGATCAAGTGTAGCAAAGTGAAACAAGGTGAATAATAATCTTGACATTAGAATGCGGAATGAATGTTATCTCTTCAATCTCAGTCCAACCTAATATTAATGAATTAATATACTTGTGTAATCGTCAATACCATAGCATTTCGCTGGAGTATTCTTACAAGCATATCAACTAGTTAAACCCGAGACAAAACTTGACAATTAAACACACCTCTTTAATACAACCCTATAGCATTCATCCCTTCTATATCAAAATTATTTTAAAATCATGTTGTGCGCCATTTTCTTAGTTACCATAACAAATATCGCATTTTATATCAAAACAATTTGCTGTTAGAGTTCTTTTCAAACTGTATTGATTTTAACTAGTAAATGAATGTACTAACTCATAAATGATCACTTTCGGCTATCTTTTGGTTTAGATCACATATTCATAACCATGAAATAGCTGTCATTCGGCATTCTAATGTCAAGAGTATTATTCTCTTTGTTACAAGATTTCTAATTTCATTCTATTCTAGCTCTAATTAATATAAATGATCTGATATTCCGTAACACTTAGCACAACACTGTTTTTTATTTGTTGATGACACAAGAATTTATTCCTCTGGGAAATCAACATACAATGTTAAAATCAAACACCTGAAGGACATGGTTTCTGTTTCCAAACTGTGTACATATAATCAGACAATAATCAATTCATTTGTCACATAATGCTCAACAACAAGTGGGTGATAAACTGAGCATACAAGGATCTCTGGAATTTTTTAAACCTGATATTATGTTTATTGATAAAATGTTCTTAGCGTACTGAAAGATGAAAATCTACATTTGAACATTCATATTGATAAGCTTTGTTCAATAGTTTAAATTAAAAGTATTCATTTGAAACATATATTCTCATATATTCGAACTATACTTCTATAATATCTACTTTCAATATATTATTGACTACAAATGCATCATGTTGGCCGTAAAATCTGACACTGAACGAATGAATAGAGAAAGAAACGACTAGCCCAAATAAAGGCAAACTCATTACATCTCTTGTAGAAAAATAGTCCAGGAAATTGATTCGTTTCCTGTTTATGACACAATCAGACATCATAGATCTATCTTAATTACATTTGCACGGCATTAAAAATCTTATCTAGCTAGTCGAATTTATATCATTCATGGAAGCTCTTCGTACACCTTTACTGAAGGTCTGCTACCTATTCCAATATTTGCAGAATTGTAGCTAAATTTCGGTTTCGTATTCGAGACCATTCTGTGTAATATTATCTTCTTTTTCTGAGAAACGCTCTTTGAAATACAATTCATTTCCTACTCGTGGAACACTGTGTAATATATTTCATTTTTTATTCGCAGACAACTCTGTGTACTATAATTCGTTTTATTTCGGGGACTACTCTTTGTATTATAATTCAATTTCTTATTCCCTGAATACGTTTTTATTAATATAATTCATTTTTTTATTCCCTGATAATTATTTGCAATATAATTCATTTCTGTCCAACATTCAGCTCCTTTGAATTTTTAAGCGTTTGTTAATTATTATTGAGGGACCCTTATTTCGTATGCAGCGTACCACAAGATATTTCCCTGTACGTGCAAAATCGTAACAATCCTATGAACACGACGACACTTTTTCCGCTAATATGCCAATATGATATGATTGAATATGCGTTTCGTTTGCTTCTGATTATGTTTTGACAAAATTTTTTGTGTATTACCTACCAAACCCTATTGTTTCAAGCGAGCATTGAGATGATAGTGTTAAGACTGGTCGGCCTGGTATTAGGATAATGTGACTGGCTGGGACATCATACTACATGTCTGCGCAACGGTACCCCAGTGTTAAACATCACAATAAAATGTCACACTGCCGACGTCGTAGCGATATGACTGAACAATTGTTAAAGCTACGTTCAAACCCCAAATCACAAATACATACACATACACATACAGAGACAGACTTCCAAAATTTCATTATTATTTAGATTATATTAAATCCACACCAATAACTTCCATAAATTAACATCTTGGTTGGATGTGTATTGAATCCACTAGGCTAACTTAAATAAATTACTGTATTGATTCGATATCTATCAAATTGGTTTACTAAAATATAATCATTAAGCACATTTCTTGCTTGGGTATGCAGGGCTGACAAAAGGGGCAGAGGTAACCGGTGATATATCTCCAGTGCTGAGGTCCGTAAGGAATCCCGGATGGAAATTTTTTAATTTTATAAAAGAACATATTTGTTTGAACTTGGAGAAAGAAGATCGAGTGTTTCTGATTGTACCCGTGATCGCTCTGTACGGCACTGTGGGTATGAACTGAATCCACTTCACTAAACATATACTCATCAATTATATACGTGGTTGGATATGTATTGAAGGCATACTATTAAAAATATAATACTAAATTATCTTCTTGATTTGGCTATGTACTGAATCCACTCTTTTAACTATGTAATCATTAATTAATGTTTTGGTGGGGTATGTTTTGAATTCACACCACTAACGTCCAAAAATTACCTTTGTTGGATATTTAGCTTCCATGTAAGTTGAGGTTTCATGTATTTTTCCTGAAATATGCCATGCCATTAAAAGCATGTCTTGGTTTTTCCATTAACATAATATGCCATTTTATTCTGTTTTATCTCATGCAACTTATTATCATGGATATTTCTATTTTGACTTTGATACAACAGCACAATACATTGCCACTGAAGAAGAAAAAACCTTTTCGAGGTAATCTGAATGTTTAATTAATTAATTTTTCTTTTAGCTGTATTATATTGCATGAAACTAGTAAAACGCATTTGTTTCCTTCATTGGCTGCTTTTTATATGACTTCGTGGGCTATGGTTGCGGTGCAAACACAAACTTTAAGGCTTGAATTTCCAATCTGGATGATTTTGTACTTGATATAATAACAATTAACATGCGTCTATGTTCATGAAAAGAAAATATGCTAATAACCAGATTAAATCCCCAGCACAACATTCTGAAATGGTTGTATTGTATTGTTCGAGTCCATCAATATAAAGCAGAAAGAAGCTAAAAGCCTAAAACTAGGTTGTGTCAAAGTAACGACTGTTGTATGTTATCACACAGCTAGTTATGGAATGCGCCGAGTGACTAATTCTTCTCGACACAATTTCCCTTTTTTTCAAATTTCCAATTTATTTAGAAATTTTAAACCAGTAAGGTCGTCGTTCAATAATTTTCGTCGAAATAGGATCCCTGTAGAATACCATTTAGTCTGTAAAACTCTTCAGCTCAAAAAGGTCACATTTGACCAGTTCCATCCAAAATATAGTCGATCGATAGAATTTTACTTTATAGCGAATATATTCTTAAATTGATCCTTACCTGAATAGTGTTCTTGCGAGAATTCATTGATCCTCTAAATTTCACATCAATCTGCTAGATTTGCTCTTCTCGGTCCATCAACATTAGGTGGTCTTGAATTCGTCAGTAGTGTTTTCCTAGCCAGGTCAAATCAAGAATGAGGAAAAGTGAGTGATACACTGTATATTTACTGCATGTTTGCGATGCCACCTAAGATAATGAAATGCAAAATCGATAGTTTTATAAGTATTGCTGCTAATGAATAATTTCAATTGCCAAAGGCCAGAATATGTTGTTTCGCTAAAATTGACATTATCGTTTCATTTGCCATACAAAGGTGCGGAAAAACGGGCGCACACAAGTAAGAATCGGAAAGACGTATAAAATAATTGTTTCTAACTGATCACTGAGATAAATTCTTATATCAGGCATGGACAGCTTATGCAGTCAATATGGACCTCATCGTTCTTCAGAAAATGCTTCTTGATATAATTTTGCTTTCATAGTCATTACTTTTAATATTTCAAATCAATGAATTTTGAGGTATGTATACCAAAACAGACGGTTATGTGTACAGCACCAAAACATATATTTTGTGTCATATATCCATCGGGACATAAATTGGCATAAGACAACATCATAGGCTTTTCAAGCACGAAACATCTTATTTATTTTCTCGTCCAGTCTTTAGATTCTATAAAACCAGCCTGTTCTGTCTTCCAACGACACCCTAGCTTCTCACATAGAAACATAGTGTTAATTGTAGGACACTGACATAACATTTGTCCATCATTACATCAAATGCTTCATGTCAAACAAATTGTGTATACAAGATAGTATTATGCATGAATTATTTTGGAAAGTCGAGCATATAAAAGCAAGAAGAAATTTATTCTTCCTGGAAATCTAGATTACCTATCCCGAATGGACAAATAGAACATACTCAATGTCCACTCTTCTAATCTAATGTATCAACAATCATTACACGAGTTATTTGGATGATTTAAAATCTTAGATACTAGGGTAATATAAAGGAAATAATATCAACGATATGTTCATAAAATAATCTTTCATTCCTTTTCATATTCACACAAGTGCTGTTTCAGATAAGCAGTGCGTATATTTCAGGCTTTAATTGTTGTGCATAACTCGTAAACTTTAAATGAACATGCATTACCAAACGACGGATTTCGTCCGTTCAGAAAACATGTTGATTACAAGCACGTGACATACATTAAACTGATCACTGACGAAAACATAAGACAAGACATGCTTACTTGTCGGTGCTATATCAGACTTTTGATAATGATTTTTTACTTTCTTGTTCAGAAAGTAATTTCACTTGTTTTTTTCCTATTTCATTTCATATCATCAAACAAAATACACATAAAGCAATGAAATTTCATGAGAGATTCTTTCATTTCACAATATAAAACAAGTTTCATTGTATTAAAATAATACACACTTATGACTTAAACATGAAGGTTGGTTTTAGTAAATAAAGTAGAGCATTATCAACACTTAGCTCCGCTAAGCCATTCACATACCGGCGCATGAAAATTATTGTTGAATATAAACTAAGCCAAATGACGAACCAAAAAAGAGGTATGCAGTTTATATTTACATAACTCTCTCTACAATTCTCCTCCACATTTGGTCGGTTTGACTATAAAACTCTCTCTCTCTCTCTCTCTCTCTCTCTCTCTCTCTCTCTCTCTCTCTCTCTCTCTCTCTCTCTCTCTCTCTCTCATCCTTTGGTTGGTTCGACATAACCTTTACCTTCAGTCATATGTCCAGATGACACCAAAAAAATTCTCTACGCTCTGATTGTCATAGATTTTCGCGGGTATCTTGCTACGATGGTCAATCGAGAGAGAGAGAGAGAGAGAGAGAGAGAGAGAGAGAGAGAGAGAGAGAGAGAGAGAGAGAGAGAGAGAGAGAGAGAGAGAGAGAGAGATGGTGGCCTTTACTTTTTTAATTCATACTTTTTAGAAAATTGCAATAGTTTTAAGAAACAACAACAAAACATTACATACAACACACTGCTCCGTTGACTGAGTGGTTAGAGCGTTCGCCCCGGATGCGGGAGGTGGTGAATTCGATCCACGGCCGAGTCATACCAGGTAATTACAAAAATGGTACTAACAGCTGCCTCGCTTGACACTCAGCATTAAGAGGTTAGATTTAAAAACCGGTCAGCCTGGTGTCAGGATAATGTGATTGGGTCTTTGGCATGATGCCCCAGTGCTAGACATCACTGTAAACTGTCACACTGCAGACATCCCAGTGATATGACTGAACAATTATGGCTACGTTACAAAAAAAATCACACACACACACACACACACACACACACGTGCACACACACACACACACACACACACACTAAATACGTCACAGTATGTGTACCACGTAACAGAGAATTTTACCTTATAATGTAGACATGGTTTGCCACTACCTTTTGTTGATTATAAACGCTTTGTAGATAAATTCCAAGGAAAGTGCACACGCACCATTACCATAAGCTATACTCTTCTCTGTTACTTGTTGTAAGTTCAATTTGAAGGTTATAATCCAACCCAAAATCTTTTTCTCTCTAACTCCAGATTCCTGCTGTTTCCGTTATGCATGAGAGAGGAGGAAGAATATGAATCAGAAAGGACTTAGAAACTAATTAACACTTTTTATCGTTAATTTTATAAGTCACTAATGATTAATATGTCGAAATTCCTCATTTGTCTAGAATCAAGAGCACACGGTTGCGAGAATATTTATATCTGTGTATTATTGCGCCATGGGAGGCTCACAATTTCCATGAGAGTATTGGTATATGAATTTGCTTTATACGAACTCTTTAAATGGCATGTTATTATATATATATATATATATATATATATATATATATATATATATATATATATATATATATATATATCGCAAAATGGTGCTTCTTTGGCATAATATTCATGCTAAATTTTGCAGGACTGGAATGTTGGAATGTACAGGCTTCCTATTTTAGCAGAAACATATCCATTATACAATATTTATTATTTTATGTCTCATATTATCTTTTCAAAATTGAAGATGATTTGAAGATTTTGGTATTGATGAAAGTTGTTGCATTCAGTGAAAGTAGTGACTTTGTAATGGCATTTTAACCTCTATGTGATTCTTTAACTAAATGATGTGGGCACTCAAACACATGTATTAAATGCACATGTAGTTACACATGTATGTTAGTATTCGACAAAATGTATTGTACAAGTACTAGATCAGTTGATATGTCCAAGGTAAATTCATAAATATCCAAAAATAAACAAATAATTTACAATTTCACTTCGAATAGAAAGTAATTGTATTTAATGAATCGTGGATAGAGCAAAATTTGATATCAATCTAACATGGGTTGTGCGTTTGAAATGACTAAATAAATATGGCAGATTGTTCAAAACTAACGTTACCGTAGTGGTTGGGTGTCCTGTTGGCTTGATGGTTAGCATAAAGACAATTTCTCAAACGTTGCAGCTATGCCAAAGGTGGACGTTGAAGAGCACGAGAAAGAATGATATTTGGGACACCTTTACTATAATCCTGATTATACAATTGCATATACAAATATATCAAGTAATTGTTGAAAAAAAAGTAATGGGACAGCAATAGAAAATTACTAGGCATGTATAAAGTATGCTAAATAAGCTTAATTAGAATGGAGCAGTCTTACTACGTATTACACATATTAACTTAAAAATAGAATGATCTATGTTAAGTTTATGGATTACCAGTAACTTTTGAAATAGAAGCATACGAAAAATACGACAGATACAAATATTTCTTGTCAGTACTTGGCGTAGTTTCAAAATACGCTTTGGACAAGAGTTTCAGATTGAAAGACAGATGGTTTACACAAGGTTTTAATATAATTATTTAAAGATCGAAACCTTTATAATTAATTTTGACGAGAAAAAATAGTTTTACAACTTATAATTAACAATCTTTTAGAACAAATATAAAAACACAATGAAAACATTAAACTTGAAAGGCATCTTCAGTAAATTGGCAATTACAATTGCGAAGCATCTCTGAAGTAACCTGATACTAGAAACATGGGCTAACGTTTTACTCAGGCAAGTAGCTTTAGGTTATCTGATAGTTTCAAAGGGCGAAGACTTGACGGGAGACGATATCGAGAGTATTTGTTACGGACTAAAGTTAACGAGATACAAAATGACCCATACAAAGGTGAAAACATAAGACTGAAGGAATAAAAGCCATGTACGAAGTATTCATAGGAAAGGATTTAATAATTTGTTTAACTGCTTACAACCAGCGGAGAACATTATTCAATTAAACGAATTTCCTGGAATCGAAGTAGATTGACTGTAGCATCAAGAAGCTCTACGAAGTTTGGATTTTCGAACATGAGGAGCTTGTGTGTAGTGATTATGTGGTTAAAACAGATCAAAAGAACATGAAGTAGCTAAACAATGTGTAAGATGAAATATGAGAATTTGTATTAATCACAAAACTGAATTTAAATAACTTCCATTGTGTTACGTGCTTAGGCTCGAATAAGCAGCAACATAGAAAGAAGTGAAAATAACAGGCTTGTAAAAATTTAACAAACAATTTATTGAGTACAAATATTTTCATAAAAGAAAATAATAAACTTACGGTTTTAGAGAATCAAGTCCAAAAATTAATCCAAAAAGAATTCACAACATAATCCACTAGTGGAATTGCAAGCGTCCTGATAATAAAATGTCCTAATAGTTCCCGGTTCGAATCTTGACGATGTAATCCAATATGGACGACGATGTCACTTGATATAGTCACTTCTTGTGAATGAAACTCTATGAGCACATATTATTTTCCAGTACACGGTAATTAAAAATAACTCAAAAAGAAGACACAACTTAATATTATAAAAACCCAACTTCTATTGAACTGTTCTCTCCCAAACAATAATTTAAATACCTGTTTTTACGTAAACAGGAAAGGGGTCACGACCTTCCAGAATATCTCAGAACAATCTAACCAGCATGATCTAGAAAGATGTCCTTGGAATCAACCAATCATTTTTAAAATAAAGCTCTAATGTCCTTGGAATCAACAAATCATTTTAGAAGCTTGTTTACACTCTGAAGCAAGGTCAGAAAATGTGGTTAACATCTGTTGTTTACTTGTAGAGTGTATAGGTCATCCATTTCTAGAAAATCTCTCCCAACTAACGAATTTTAAACCCAAAATGTCAAATTTGAATCTGACAAACAAAATTAAATGATTTAAATCAAATATACGTAACAATTGCAAGACATTACACTTAAATAACAAAATAGTACACATAACAAAACGTGATAATGAAATTATCATGTAGACAATGATCTTGCTACTGATACATTACATGGCAGAAGAAATAAAAAAGAAGACATTCAATAATCTGACGTTCTTTCAAACTGCATTTTTAAAACGCTGCAAAATAAATCCAATATAAAAGTCTACAAGTTGGTCTATGAGACGTTGAACTAGATAAAGGGTATAGATAATTACACAGATATTGATACAATCATAGATCATTTAAACTACTTTCAAATTTCATTTAAAGAATCTGTAGCAGCAACTCACACAAACACGTAACTAACCATGCATTGTTCTGGATAAATATTTAGCATGAAGAAATTTAACACATCCATAAAACTTCGATCACAAATGATTACGAAATCTTTTTTCGTACATTTGTTGTTTGATGCACATTTGTTGATTTACTCCAGTCCAAACGTTTACAAATTTTTACATCTTGCATGTCCACACTCCAGAGATTACAGCACCTTACCCATGCCAATGCCAGCCAACTCAGCAATTGCTAACCTTTATAGTAAACAAGTACTTAAAGATCTCAAAATATTCTTCACCTAGGTATTTCCACTTCAGAAGTTTTGATGTGTTTCAAAACCATAGTTTAATTTTTTACCAGTGATGACAATACAAGAATTCAGATAACACAGGTATATAGGATTCACAAAGAATAATATAAGCCTGGCAGCGTTTGGGAAGCAGCAACTTATTGTCAGAGAGTCCTACTGGTATATGATGGACATAAATGAACCACATATTTACTCTCGGTTCAGAGTCAGATGTCTGTCATGCGGTATAGATATCCTAGAAGAAAAATTACCAAAGTCTATAGCCAAAATGTCGTGTTTATTGTCCTATGCAGACATCATCTGTCACAATGTAAAATACGTTTACTGAATGAGAATGAGTTCAATCGAATAACAGCAACCTTGGTGTAAGTCAATAATAATTTGATCCACAACATTTGTAAACTTCAACCAAAACATGGCTGCATATATCTACGAGGGAACACCAAATAGCAATATATGGGACTTGTTTTTACTAGAAAGGGAAATAGGTGAGGAAACGAAATAGGTAGTAGATAATGCTTTAAAAGACTATTTTGTACATTAAAATTATTGATGCGTTAAATCTACCGTACTGAATGTGTTCTTTCTATACGATATCAAAGCTTTGAGAGATCAATGCATTTCAACTTTTAAACAAACCGTCAGTTTATACTTAATCTGCATGTTCATAGTACAAAACAAAGCACATTTTATGCAATCTGCTTCGACAGTAGCAGACGATGTTATTGAGATAATGAAGCTGTTCATTCTAGAAAAACAAGGTTACTACACAGACGAAACTATCGGTGCTCAATTTTAAAAGCATTTCGAAAGTGAAATTGCACTATATTGCCGGCGCTGACAGCATTCTGTTTTTCTTAAATGACATGGTAATAAAAAGAGTAGTGTCATTAAAAGCAAAAAAACAATTTACATTAATCAAGATATACGTTTAATTTGAGTTGACAGCTATCACCAACATAAAAGTAACTTGGAGAACAATTTCAGCGTTCAACAAACATCAAATGACAGAATGATGAAAGAAAACTGTGGAGGTTAAAACCTTAGAAAAAGTATGTACAAGTTATGTCGAGAACAAAGACTAACAGCAGCAAAGTCCTGCCGTCAGATCTAATATCGTTCCGTGGATAGCCACAAGGACATTATAATGTAGGCCGTTCAAATAAACAAAGGTAATTTATAAACTAAAAAGTGCAACAAACAACCAACCCAACCCCCAGCCCATCAACTTCCCCCCCCCCCCAAAAAAAAAACGTGATCATGAACAAAATATACTTGTTATTCTACGAGTTTTTAAGAGATTTTTTTAAAAACAGATTACTAACCTTGAATTGATCTTAATGATTTATTTTCTACTATTATACGAACAGGATAAACACGGTTGATAAGGACAAGATAAATAAAATGTTTATAATGGAAATAAACAATTTGTCACAAGCTTGAATATACAGACGGTCATAATTATGAGTATGCTGCCGTTATGTTGGCAAACTCTGATAAATCAATGTCTATTAAAGCCAATCGATTCTCCTGGAGTTCCACAAGGATGTGAACAAAATATTACGGAGTATGGATTTCACAAAGAGTATTTGTAGGAAAAGCAGCACAAAAATAAACTTTATATACATTAACCAATGAAATTAAATTTCGACCCCACCATCTTCAGGAAGTTTTATAGCTTTCAGAAGTATGAATGTAGAAGTGTTTATCGTCACAACGGCAACAAAGTAGCTTTACAAAATATTTAACATTGCGTTTTAACTTTTATATTTGAACTGGAGAAGAGTTGCCAAATATACGCACCATTTCTTGGTATTACTATGGCTGGTGTTCATCACAGAGGCCACATACCAGCATGTGACAAGAGTTTAAATTACTTGCCAGATATTAAGGAGGGGAGAGGTAATTTAAGGAGAGGTAATTAAAAAGAAAAAGGAGAGGTAATTTAAGTGCCGAAAACTTAAATGTTAAGGAAACAATCTGGAGGTTATTACATCTGAGCGAATGATGCAATCAAAACCCACTTCAATGTATTCAGTAAAACTTCAATTATAGACATTATAAATTCAATCATTGAGCCTGGTTTTAGGAAAGACATATTAGAATATCGACTTTAACATATGATATGTCTACCTTTAACAAGAATTGTTTGAATGATTATGTAACTGTATATGGTTTAGTAAATATATTGTTACGTGTATTTGATTTGGGTCATTTGTTTTTATTTTAATTGTTTGTCAGATTCCAATTTGACATTTTAAGTTTAAGAGTCATTCATTGGGAGATTTTTTGTTTAGAAAGTGGGATGACATGTACTCTACGAATAAACACCAGGTGTTGACCTCATTTCTGACCTGGCTTCAGAGTTGTAAAATGATTGGTTGATTCCAAGGACATTATGGAGCTTTGTTATAAACATCTTTCTATTTTTAGTTGGGTCATACGGTGTGTACGAGATTGTTGGAACGTAAATTTATTCTAAAAGATTCTAGAAGATCATGTGACCCCTTTCTTGTTTACGTAAAAACAGGTATATAAATTATGTTTTAGAGCGCACTATTTAGTAGAAGTTGGGCTGGTAGAATATTAAGTTCTATTGTTTTGAGTTATTTTAAATTACCTTGTACTGCAAATTATTTCAATTCGTTTGGATCAAGAGGATTTATTTTGTTATTTATCTAGAAAATAATTGTGCTCATTGAATTTTATAACACCAGAACTGACTTCATCACGTGACATCGTCTTCCACCTTGGATGCTTCACTAAGATTCTAACTGGGAATTATTAGGACATTTTATTACCAGGACTTTTGCAATTTCACTAGTACATTATATTTTTAATTATTTTTGGATTAATTTTGGAAATGATTCTTAAAACCGTAAGTTTATTTTTCTTTTCTGGAAAATATTTGTGCTCAATAAATTGTTTATTAAGTTTTTACAAGCTTGTTATTTTCACTCTTTCTATGTTACTGTTTATTCGAGCCTAAGCACGTAACAATATAATTTCTTGGATTAATACGTGCCTTTCTCTCACTGAAGTTGATATTCGAACAATATCGAGCTGCTTAGGAACGTATATAGTACATTTTAAGGTAATCTTTGGAACTGACAAGAACGCCAAATCTTCTGATACAAGGTTAGATTATAGTCATGCTTTTTAAAATATTTTTGTGGCATGCAATTAAAGGAAATGTTGAATTCATGCATTTACAGTCTAAATTTTCACATTTTCTCGAAGCCATAAATTGATGTCAATTATGATTATTTGTGTTCTGTCTCGTATAATGTATCTTTATACAACATCAAAATTAATTAAAGTACATGAAAGAATATAAATCAGTTAAAAAGAGATCTTAAATATATTGAATAACTACATTTTCTAAACATTAGTAAAGATCAGTAATTAGTGTGGTGTTTAACCATTTGTCACAATGATTGTATGTTCTATGCATTCGGCCTGATAAATTTATACACGTATTAAGTATTTAGAGGTGACGTTGCTAATTGTCACGTACGTCTGATACAATGAATTCACTTTATAACTTTAATACAAAACTGTTATGCATTTTAGGAACATTTCATTAATATTTGAGCATACATAAGTACTGGGCTGAAATGTTAGACATGAGATAAAACCTATTCTTGTCATCTAGATTTAAGAATGCAATGAGAAATTCGATGAAATTTTCTCAGATATAAAATGTAGATTCATTTTAAGCATGTGTTCATGTTCATGGTAAATTTCTGAAACTCTTTTATGGATATAAATTCACACTTTGTTATATTCTTTGACATACGATACAAATTTGGTAATTCACGTATTTCATTCCGGCAATAATCATCTATACACTTTATACTATAACAAAATTACTTTTCATGCATGACAACAAACGTATCGTTAAACATTGTCAATTTTGTAGTTGCATATGAAACCACTTTAGTTTCTCGAAGAACATTGTTTTATGAAACTTATGAACGACCAATATAGGCCAGAGGTTCTTAATAATACCATAGATATTCAGCTCATGTTGTCTTTAATATGGTCGACATTCATAAACCTTTCATTCAAACATAACCGACGAAATGACTACATTTTCGAGTGAATTTAAATTGTTAAGCATCCACTGGTTCTAATATTCGAAATGTTGAAACACTTCCTGCACGATTAAACCTTTGGTTTCCTAATAAAGCCAAGTGTATTTGGGGCATGTGTGTTTTATGTTCCATCGAAATCGTATAAAATGGTTTATCATTACATATCTTTTGATCGTTTATTTCCTTAATTTATAAATTAGATTTCCTTCTCTTATTGATTGTAATATAGTTATCTTAAGTTGCAGTTGAGTTTCATACGAAAAATTAACGATGCAAAGAATTGAAGTTTGATTTATTTTTACTTGCCTCGCACTTTAAAACAAGTATTTTCATTTAGTTTTATCTTTCATTTTCCTCTTCTTTATTTTTTTTTCGCAGTAATTGTTTTCATGATTACGTTATCTGTATGCATCTGTTATATTGGTTGATGCCTAAAATAAATCTTTCATGGTTGCTTTAATATCTAATGATCACTTTGCTTGTTCGGTCAAAATCGAATATATATTGGTATTTGCTTTGAGGCTTGTTGTAAATCAATTTCCTTAAAAGAGTCAAAATACAGTCCCATAACTGACTAGCTAAATCTGGTTATGATTAGTGGAATACCTGTACCAGTAGCTATTCCCAATAAACACAATCCAAACGCATAAACAACTGCACCAG
Organism: Unio pictorum; assembly: GCA_030141615.1. Lineage (NCBI taxonomy): Eukaryota > Metazoa > Mollusca > Bivalvia > Unionida > Unionidae > Unio > Unio pictorum. Next base: position 24,486,705 of record JARLTB010000044.1, read on the forward strand.
ATACAATTGTTTATAGACATGCCTCGAGCTAGTTAAAGACTTTTAAATACTTTTGCATTCATACAATTTACTGAAGTTAATTAATAACAGTATTTCATTTACAAATCTATGTTCCAAAACGTTAATGATACAATTTAGAATGTTCTTAAAAATATATTGATAATGGTGGGCATGTATAAACCTTAATATTTGTATATGCATGCTCTGTAAATAGTTGAAATTGTTGGAGCAGATATTAAATATTACACAGCAAACAGTGTTATAGATTTTTTGTTTGTTTGTTTTTTTTTGTTTTGAATTTTATTTCGGTTTGTTTGTATTCGTTTATCTGCATGTCGAATATGTTGTATGTAATACCTAATAAAGTTGTTCAACTGACGAGTAAACAACTCTGATAAAATATTTCTGGTAATTGGTACGACATAGACATTTCATGTTGGTGGAAAAAAGCAAGACCTGCCTGTTGGGACAGTGGCGCAGGATACGATTCTGACCTGGTTATATATGGTTGTTGTTGTTGGTATATTGTGTATTGCTAGTTTCAAATTCCTTTCACGGTGCTTTTTGATGAGTCTGTAAATAACACTATTATTGTTTTATACCAAATCAAGAGTATTAGCAACAGATACACATCCAATGCATCGTGCTATGTTATTCTGTTTGATTTCTTCCATATAGTGTGATTTGAGAATATTGTGATCTTCAGTCCCTTTTGTTAGACGTGCGGCCTCGGCATTTAAACTTTATTTAAACTTTATTTAAACTTTATTTAAACTTTATTTAAATGTTTTCAAAGTTGTCTAACAAGTCAAACTGTAGGTCAAAGATCTAGATTCTGTGAAATTAACTTTTCAAGTTGTTTACTAACTTTGTTTTCATTTTGCTTTATCTTCGCTATCGTTCTTTCGTGAGTAAAATTGTATGAGAGGATAACAACAGTAAGGAGGACAGTAAGGAGGAAAGTAAGGAGGAAAGTAAAACTTTAACATAGTATGTGGTAAACAACTTAGATAAAATTCAGACCTGAATGTAAATTTGTAAACCATCAAACCAAAAACAATCCATTCTGGAGCTGAGGCCACCATTATGTACATGCAACATAAAGAACCATGACATTTCTTTAAGATTTGATTTGTTCAAATATATACAAATAACAAAAGATACATAGACATGAAATAAATGTGACGCTTGAATAGTTTGTGTAGTACAGGTGTGAACACCATCATACAATGTTACGGCTGATAAAGTCACATGAAACTGCAACACGTTATGCACATCTGATATAAAATACCTACAGTTATTTACAAAATAACTACAACATAGGAAGCTATACACCAAAGCGGTTAGGTTGGTGATGGTGGAAAATGAAGAAAAAAATTGCGATCTCTAAATATAAAACCTGTATCTCCAAAAATTCTTTTGCAAGTGACGCAAAAAATGCTTACTCAAATATTCTCACACCTTAAAACTATATTCAATTTTCTGAACGTGTCATGTGACCCCCTTCCTGATTTTGACTGGCCCCAAATGGTCTATATTGTTAAGTTTACAGTGCCCAACACGAACCATTCACACCTCATCACAAATATCCTTATCAAATATATCACATAGTTTTGTGATGAAGTGTGTATAAGAGAATAACAACAGTGGGGAGGAACGTAAGGTGGAAAGTAAGAATTTCTTTCGAATAACGCTGGAAAACAATTTGTTGATGAAGGCCAAATAAGTGACACATGAATAGAAATAAATTTGTGTTCATGTGATCTAACATTATAAAGATATTTACAAAATGATTTTAAGATAGTGTACTTAGTTGAAATTCAGACCTGAATGAAAATGTGTAAACCATCAAAACAAAAACAATTCATTTCGGAGCGCTGAGACCGCCATAACACAGAAACCATGCAAGGCACCTTTTTACATTGGGTCAGTGCAGTCCCAATATAGCCCGTGACCCACATCAACCATGTCTTTCGCATTCTCCTCACAGACATCTGAGTCTTCCAAATGAGAAGGATATTACTGCCAACTGTGAAGATTGCCAATAGTGAAAAATATCAATATGTCTGACTGGTGTAATTAATCGCCCGAGGTTCATCCTGTGTACTTTTCCTGTCATATTCATCTACAGTGTGTTCAGGTCAAGACCTGAATGGAATGCCAGATTGACGCGAGTATTTATGTGAACATGAAAGAACGTGATATATACATCTATAATACATACATATATATATATATATATATATATATATATATATATATATATATATATATATATATATATATATGTATATATATATATATATATATATATATATACATATACATATATATATATATACATATATATATATATACATATATATATATACATATATATATATATACATATATATATATATATATATATATATATATATATATATATATATATATATATATATATATATATATATATATATATATATATATATATATATATATATATATATATATATATATATAATGTAGGTATAAATGGTGAACCTGATATTTACCCAGATTATGATGGGAAAAGCGCTTGGAGGTGAAGTTTCATATAACTCATGATACTAGTTCAGCTCCCTTCGTAAACCAATGGATATAACATGACATCAACATTCAATAACTTTACATTTCTGAACGCTCATGGTTAAACCTTTATTAATAAATATAGATGTATCGATTATGACAACTTCTGTATAGAGAAACCCACATGAGCTTCAGCATTTTCTGCATCTAAATGTGCTTGAAACACGTGATTTTAATACCGCACGAAAGAGTCAGGAGCTAAATTCAGTAAAGATTTTTCAAAACTGATATCTGCAACAACAAAAAATTCTTCCAGAAAAGTAATATATTAGGTTTTTCAGTTGCAACTAGGATAAGCTCTAAAATTTTCGTTTTACTAAAATCGTTCATTATCATCCAGTCCTGGCCAGTCAAACCCATATCTACTCTATCTTTATCTTCATCCATTTCTAGATTGGTCCCCATTCTTCCATGACATTTATAATGTGGGTCCTATGTCAAGCTTTGATTTATATGATAACCTTGAAATAGTAATGAATGTATCACTTTTCACAGCATTGATCATCAAAGATTACATTAGTGATAATTAAATTATATTACAAACTGATGTATAGCAAGAGAAGCAATTGATCATTTCAGGCAACATTTTTATGTATATAAGCTTCATTTCAGAAAACCAGAAAAAGTATTAAAATAAATGTCTAATAAATTTCTAAAAGATTTACTATTTTTATAGTCACCGTTTATGTCTTCCCTTTAAGACTGACGTGTTTCATCATCATTGTCAAATTTTGCAATTGATGAGTAAAAGACCAGGGTGAACACCTATATGTGGATGAACTACTACAGAAAAGAGGCAGATATTACCTAAAATTCCTGGAGAACACATAATTTTAAATTAATGTCAGGTAGGCATAGGCCAATTAAAAATACAAAATAGGAAGTTCCAAAAAATTCTCTGAATGAAGTTGGTGGGACTCAAACTCATGTGAGGTCATCACCAGGAAGTATAGTGGTAAAGACCTAGGTGATCATTGCAGAAGCATAATGGTTCAGAATACAAAGAATGATAGCATTGCTAACCATAATAACTGTCTCAATACCGCACCAAAGTATCACGTGTTAACTTCAATAAAGAATTTTCCGAACTCAAGTCGGCAAAAGGAATTAAATTCCATCATAGAACATTGTCTGTATTTTTCAGTTACTATTAGGACAAATCTCTAAAGATTCTTTTTTCTAAAATCTTAATCTTGTTATCAACCATCCTGGCCAGTCAGTCCCATATGTATTTTTAATGCATGTCCGATTCACCTTAGAATGTTCTGGAAGCAAACTTACAACCCATATTCTGTCTATCTTATTGCTTTGGGGTTTTGAATAAGATTCTGATAAACAAAGTTATTAATTAATAATTTAATATCAGTCTGTGGGGAATGTATGGTCGGGCTTTTAGTTGTATTCATTTATAATATTAGTACAAACATTAAATTGTTAATTGGAATTACAACGTGCTCACTAACGTTTGGCCTAAAATAATATTTGTGGATGTTTGAAAACTCATTCAAAGTTATCATGGATTATATCATTGTGATTCCTTACTATTATTTGAACTGTTGCACATTAAAAACTATTGGCACATCAGCACATGTAAGATTATAATCCATATGGAATACTGCTAGAACCCATTGGAACACTATAATGTTGGACTTGCGGTATATTGTTTAAGATTTTTGTAATGTAATTCTCAATAATGTAAGGTTTTGTTTAAAATTTATTTTAAAAAAGACATTTTCAATTTGTTTTTTAGGGAAACAAAAACATTTTGTTCAACTGTAAGAAACTTGATAGTTTTACTTTTCTGTTATTTTTAGGGAATAGTTCGTAACAACTCTCATTCATACTTTCTTTAATTCCTAATGATTTTGCTTTCATTCATTCATTTGTAATTTGCGCTTGGTTTGTATCTGTTATGTAAAAAAAGTTTGTTGTCATTTGTTATGAATGTTTTTTCTTATGTATGTTGTGATTAGCTTTTCATAACCTTCTTCTCATTTCTTGCTATGAGAAGGAATTACTCGTTAGTTAAGTAACGTCAACGTCCATGGTGAGAGAGAGAGAAAAAAAAAGAAAGGAAGAGGTGTTGCCACGATGATAAGTCACAGCTACATCTGGAATGAGAAGTCAAACATCTATTTTCTGCTGATATGGAGAACTGATCTGACCCGACTGAGCATCTGTATTTATACACATTCGGCCAGATTCAGGGTTAGACAAGGTCATACCCTCCATGTACCAGTCAGAAATATGCTGACTCTCCCCCAAGCAAGAACCGGTTCCAACAGGTGGAAACCAATTTATTTTACGTCATAAGACTTAGTCTTGTTGTTTATTTATATTCGTTTGGCGACGTTACACCAAATATGGGTATCCGTTGTTGGAAGCCATCTTGTTTTTATGTGTTTAGAAGTTTCTAAGAGAAAGATTACTCCACTTTTATTAACTGAATTGGACTTCCGCCAATGTCTAGGTTACAGAATATATAGTTTTACTAATGGAACCTAGAGATTGTAGCTGAGTCGGCAAAATGGCATGTATTATGTTTTTCGTTATACATTTCCACACAACACTAAACATTAGCAAAACTCTTAGTTATTTTTATCGGTCTTATGCAGTATGGCTATATACATTGCCTTTTTTTTTCACTTGCGCAGCAACCATTTCTGTTCTATATAGTTGTGCTACAAAAACAAATGAAATTACCTTTAATATATTTTAGAAACTTACTTAAATATAAATAAATAAAACATTACTTTAATACAATTCAAAGATAATGGCAATCTTATTAATTTTACTAACAATTCTGTCCTAACATGTTATTGTTTCGCTAAATTTCTAACTGACATAACGCCACTGTTCTGAAGTGAACTAGTTAATATCGTGTTTGATCTGTCAGCATCCGAAATCGACAATATAATCTCTGAAGCTAAAATTGTATCGCCTATACGTTGACTATATAGTATTATTGAAATTTGAGATTTCTGCCGGACTTAATTCAGTTGCAGTGTCTACCTTTCTACCTGTAATAAAGCAAGAGCTCTCTCTCTCTCTCTCTCTCTCTCTCTCTCTCTCTCTCTCTCTCTCTCTCTCTCTCTCTCTCTCTCTCTCTCGTTCACACACAAACACACAACTAATAATAATAAAAATAATAAAAATAATAATAATAATAATAATAATAATAATAATAATAATAATAATAATAACTTATGCTTCCTGTGGAAATCCTAAAATCTCCGAGACCAAAAATCCAGATTAATATTCATATTGACTCAAAATTTTGGTGTTTAATTATCCTCTTTTGTAGGCCCAATTTCATGAACTCAACAGTGATATATTGCTGCAAACAGGGTTAAAGGTCAGTTAGCAATTAAAACAACCCTGTGAATGTGTAAGAGTTTGTTTGTCTGCGTAGGCTAATTGGTATCAACACTGCATAAATACATGTTGCCTTGGATTACAATACTGCCAGAACTTAATGGGTACATCAAGGAAGGTATAAAGTACAACCAGTCATTTTATGTCTAAAAAATCAAGAGGTCAAAGTCTCCTCGCGTGATAACATGACCCCTGCATTCCTGAATTTTATATGTATATCTGAGCCAGTTTTGCATTGTACTTAGTACATTATATATACTATTCAGTATATATATATATATATATATATATATATATATATATATATATATATATATATATATGTGTGTGTGTGTGTGTGTGTGTGTGTGTGTGTGTGTGTGTGTGCCTAGCTACCCTAATTTTAAAAGAAATGCAATAGGAAACATACATGGGGATGGGCTTAATTTCAATATTTGTTTCTCTGCAGTAGTTTGTTTAGGTGATGTACTAAAGTTTGGCATTGAGTAAATGGTAATCACTTGTGTCAAAAGCATAGAAACCAAGCACAGGATACTAAAACATCAATGTAATGTCTATAGAACTGTCTAGTATTTTGGAATAGGATGTATGTAATCAATCTTTTATAGTAATGGTACACTAGTTTCTCATATAAAAGTCTCTGGGAGACAAAGAAAAAGGAAGAATGGAGGCAGAAGTGTGATGGACTGAATGGAATTGGACTTCCAGTCCAGAGAAAGATCATACAGACAAGTAGGAACACAGGACAAGAGGAAAATCTATTACACTAAGTCAGATGATAAAATAGACCATAACTTGGTAGAGTTAAAGACGAATGATAGGGTTTTAATTTGAATTTCATTTGAGAGATGACTGTTATTTAATGAGATTAAATTGTTGTTTATTTGACTTTCACATTTTGTGCATTCATTAATTTAACTGTTGGCACCACTGACTGGGGGCTCTGAGCACTGCACCTGTCTATCACTACTTCAATTCCTCACAAAAACATGCCAAGAGGGTCTTTTGTAATAATTTAAATAATATTGGGAGCACCCCACCCAACCTAAATAACATGGAAAACCTCTATATATGCCATAATTATTCTTAGATGATATCCTTCAGTTTTTTATGCCTGACTGTACATGTACTCTTGAATTAAAGTTATACCTGTATGTGCACATTTGTACTTATATAAGTTTTGTACATTTCATAATATATAATAGTTAGTTTTACAGTGTATGCAGTTGTGTACATTCATCTGGGTATTCATATAAAGGGTATAATTATTTCTATGGTAAATGAACACATTTTAAAAAACTGAAAATTTGATGCTTTTAAATGGTGTCGAGTATATTTGATTTAGTTGTAATAAGATGGCTGATGATGCACATATGTGATATAAGCATTCAAGGTTGCTTTAGATGAACTAGTATTTTAGTCTTAAAAAACTTATTCTGTTTCCAGAGCCATTTTGTATTACATGATATTGTAATTAATGAGCAGTGTCTGGATAGAATAGTATCCTAGTGTTTGTAGTTCTGTTGATATTTGCAAGCCAATCTGTATTCATGAAACACTGCAACAAGTTTTGCTTTCTCAACTCAATATGAATATGCGTTATTTATCATTTAACTTAATGTGTTACTGTATATGCACGATTAAAATCATGTTCACCAGTGTACTTTTGTTTTTTATATTCTTTGCATCCCAAGACAATGCTAGTCAACTTCAATTCATCCTATGTTTTTAATAAATAGTCTCCTCACAGTTGCTTTCAAAACATAGCCATACATATAATCATTCTTTAGTGGGTAGGTAGCTAAAAAATGTTTAACAAAACATGTTCATGCAAAATAAACATTGCATACTACAAAAGAAATGTTTTATACAACAGAAAATCAACATAGATTATATTATTCACACATCACATATTTGGATAGATCATCCAAGTCTTCCTTGTGTAAAGCCATGGTACTGGCCAAAATTATTTATCCATTATACGCCATACACAACAGCTTGGAATGACATGTCTGTTGCCAGTACTTAGGTATCCGTTAAGTCCATAAAATAAACTGCCTATTAACAGTATGCCTTTTCTCCTGGTTGTAATCATTATCTTCTTCTGCTGCCAGGACATCTTGAATATACCTCTGTGCAATAAGGAGCACGACTTCATCTAAAACAACCAGGTCGAAGTCCTGCAGAATTTTTTTTTAAAAAATGTCAGTAAAAAAAATTCCAAATAAAATAAATCCTTTAAATATTATGTGGGAAAATATTAATTTTTGTGTTATGCAATGAAGCAAACGTGTAAATATACAAACCAATGCGCAAATCACATCGACTATCGGATACGTGAATGTGATGTGGTAATGCAACTGCCCAAGAAAATCAACTTTATTCTGAGCCAAAGAAGCTACTTTAGCGAGACCTTTTAATAGCGGTTCTGATTACAATGATACAAATTATCATATTTTTAGTTTGTTTATCTTACAACGTAACAGAATCACACAAACACGAGAAGTAAGCACTTTCAAGAATGGCCCCTTAGGAACCCCTTATTGTCAGGATTTTCCATCATATTGACTTTTTTGCCTACTTCTTGTAATTTATCATATATAATGAGAAATCTATAAGCAATACATATATTGTGGGTGACTATAAAGAACTAAGGGGAAGGACAAACGAAGAATAAGGCAATAATTACATCAAAAGAGAATCACGGGCTTACCTCGACTTCCATTATTTGTTGACGCGCGTCACTTGACACTGCAACTTCGGAGAAAATCGGTAAATTCCGTTTCTGCATAATTAATTAGCAATCCGTACAGAAAATCGTTATATTTTCATTGATTAAACTTACAGATGTACATTTTTTTAAACTGAATTACCTGTAATTACTCATTATTTCTACTATACTTTTCATAATATCATGCTTTTGCAAGAACAAAAAAGTAAAAATCTTAGGTTGTATGCCTTTAAGTTCTCTCTCTATTAACTGCCCTTTGGGGAGATCTGGTGTGCCAAGTACTAAATCGCGTTAGCTGCCTAGCATTTGCATCACACCATCATGCGCCACTTACTCAGTTCGGTCAATGCCCTGTACCATGTTTGACGTTGGTGTACCTATAATTATTAATAATGTGCAAATTCAACGAGATAGAAAAGTTAATAGTTAGTGTTATTTCTATCGTATTTTTATATGGTCTGCCTCCTTATTTGGAGAGGATAAAATCATGGAGTAGAGAAACAACTTAGGGAAGGAAAATAGAATTGGAATACATTTAGCAATTAAGAATTGGACGGTGAGGTGATTGACTTCTGGAGGGTGTGTGGGAGTGGATCTGGTATGCGCTCAGGCTGGAACACCCTGACGTAGGTGATTAACCAGTTCCATCTCCCACCAGTCCCCTGTCTCTTCCTTCATACTGCAGGCCCGCACCTAGGAAATTCTGGGCCCCAGGCAGCTGACAGAGTTCGGGCCCCTTTCGTGTTTCAAATTTGTGCGTATATTTTAAAACGGGGGCCCTATCTAGCTCGGGCCCCTGACAAGTGCCATGGTTGTTCCCCCTAGGTGCGGGCCTGCATACTGTATACATAAAATATAATATTTATTTTAATATATAATATCCTTCAATATATAACAGATTTGTGGGTAAATTTATTGAAGCGGATAGCGGGTATTAGGAAAGCATAAGGGTCTGAACTTGGCCCGCGCACCGACTGTAACCAACCCGAAGTAAATGGTAAACCAATGTCCATCCCCCACACGTCCCTCCATTCCAACTCTATACTTTTTATCTTAATCTTATATTTGAAGTAAGTATTTTGATTTTTGTAATATTTGTGATGAGTAACGTTAAATTCATTAACATAACAGATTTTTGTGCCCAGGCTGGAACCACACCTTCGTGGGTGGTCAACAAAAATTCTCCCACGCCCTTACCCCTTCCCACCTCTGCACTATATCCATTCAAGTGTAACTGTACTCAAAATAAATCTCTTCTCTCATATATATATATATATATATATATATATATATATATATATATATATATATATATATATATATATATATATATATATATATCGTTTATTATGTTTTAAAATCTTTATATATTTCGTCAACACAAATTTCGTAGTATAATAAAAATGGTTATCATGCTTTCCTCCCTGTTTCTTTTTAATAATTCGTCTTTTATTATGTCTTAAGCAGACGCCGTTCGGGGGAAATTGAGTAATATGTGTTGTTTTTTTTATCCAAATGTATTGAACTGACGAGTGTTAGCTGTTGTGGTTGTTGTTGTTTTAGGTTTTAACGCCATTATTCAGCACACGACAGGCTATACATGGCGGCCAGTATTATTGGTGAAGGAAGAACCCGAGAAAACCCCCAAAAATAACCACCAACCCACGAGAAGCTGCTGGCAAGCTTTCTCACATAACTACATTAGCCGAATCTGAGACTCGAACCCACGCAGACAAAGGTGAGATGGCAGTGATCCGTAACGGAGAGCGCTTTAGACCACTCGGCCACTCGGGGCCCATTGAGCGAGTGTTAGCTAGTGTTCCGTTTGAAATGCGACAATACTGTACATATTTTCATCTTGTAGTCAATGACAGGATCACTCGCGTTTTCTCGCACAGACGTGATACTGTTGGATATTCTAACCTATCAGTTACGTTTTAAAGTTTGTATATATATTCGGGATTAGCCGACCTTCAGGTCCCAAATCTAGCCTCGGGCAGATTGTTTGCAGGCTGAGTCTAAATGTAGCGATCCATAGACGTTAATTGTTAATAATATTACTTGTAAGATTTGATTGAATGTGTGATTGGAAAGTTTAGGTACTCGTCACTAACGATTTGCCGCTAGGATTTCATTCAAAGCACGATCGATGAACCTAAATTGTATTGTAACACCCAAACGCAGTATGTATGAGTTGTTGTGTATGTGGTATTATATAGAAGTCTCATACGTGAATACTTCTTCTTCTTCTTCTTCTCTCTCTCTCTCTCTCTCTCTCTCTCTCTCTCTCTCTCTCTCTCTCTCTCTCTCTCTCTCTCTCTCTCTCTCTCTCTCTCTCTCATGGCGCTCTGCATTAAAAGGTTAGTATTAGTACTGGTCAGCCTGGTATCAAGATAGTGTGACTGGGTAGGACATCATGCTACATGTCTGCGATATGATGTTCCAATGATAGGCATCACTGTAAATTGCATCACTGCAGACATCGTAGCGTTATAACTGAACCATTGTCACACACACACACACACACACACACACACACACACACGTGTCTTATATTGTAGAACTGTTGTATAGATGTAAATATAATATCGAAAGTCAGGAAAAAATAATGAACAAATTTTGGGATTTAAACATAAATATTGATATTACGTGCTTAATGTGTTGAAGAATATTACTATTCTTTGGAGGTAGATTAATTTGGTAGCTGAGAAAGACATGTAAAGGAGAAAGATACATTTAAAGGTTATCAACGCTACTTTTTGTACCAATAAAGATACTGGCTCTTACCAGTCTCATTTTATTAAATGATTTCGTAATTTGGAACAGAACATAATTCAGATAATGGATCAAAATACAATTTCTGGTCAGAGATTATCTTTAAGACTTGCTCCATGTTCCATTTTCAATCTCTTTGTATTAATGAGACAGTTAGGAAGCACTTGAAACACGAGAAATTGACGAACACAAATAAGGAAAACGGAGTCTTGGTGAAAATCTAATAATTGTGTTGTTGCTGCGAAACATTTTAAACAACACAGACTACTTACTGTTAGATACTAATGAAAATTTTGAAACGAGCTAGTCTAACCTAAATCAGTTATGTATCTATAGATATCGTGCAAAACTATTTAACATCAAGACCAGAGATAACTCTGCCTTTTGTGGTTTTATTGTACTAAAAGGAAATTCATATTCATAGCTCATTTCTGAAGTTTTATAGATATCAAATTCTAAGAACTCAAATATTAGCTTCTTTACTTTATGAAAGGAAATATCAATTATTTTAAATTATTCATGACTGATTGCAAAGCCAGAGACAAAGGTCGGTTTTAGCGAATCGGACACAAAACGCTGCCAAATGAAATACCGAAAATGTTCGAGAAACCTACGCACCATACTTATTTAGTCTCTTTCAGCTAAGACAAGGGTTGTGGTGATTTCTAGTAAGAGTTTTATAATAATATTCATTGGTTTACAGACAAGACAACAAATTAAAATAAGACGATAATTCGGGATGAAGTACATTTACGGCTTAACGGAATTACTATTATATCCCACAATTTACTGTTAGGGCGTCAGTTTACCTGTTAGGCGTGATTTAGCTGGGATTCGAAATAAAAGTAGAATGACATCTGCACGTTTCCCAAAACATGAAGTGCGTTATTATGTCTTTGATATTCTTTGGAAATAAATAAACATCGTTGTTTGTGTGGAGAGCAGACGTCCCTCCTATTTGAATCACACCTGACACTGAGGTGAACTGACGCCATAACAGTAAATTGCGGCATATAATAGTATTTTAGTTAAGCCGTAAATGTACTTCGTCCCAAACTCTCGTTCTATTTTACTTATTTGTCTTGTCTGTAAACCAATGGAGCTGAATATTATTGTGCAACTCTAGCTAGAAAGCAGAACAACCCTTGTCTTAGCTGAAAGAGACTAAATAAGTATGGTGCGTAGGTTTCTTGAACATTTTCGGTATTTAATTTAGCAGTTTTTTGTTTCCGATTCGCTGAAACCGATCTTTGTGTCTGGCTTTGCAGTCATGCATATTTAAAATAATTGATATTTCCTTAAATAAATAAAAAATGATGCTACTATTTGAGTTCTTGATATTTGATATCTATAAAACTTCAGAAGCAATCTATCAAGATGAATTTCCGTTTAGTACAATAGAACCACAAAAGGCAGAGTTGTCTCGGGTCTTAAATTAGAGTTTTGCACGATATCTATAGATACATAAATGATTAGGCTAGACTAGCTCGTTTTAAAGTTTTCATTAATATCAACCAGTCAATACTATGTGGTGTTTACGATGTTTCGCAGTAACAAAACAATTATTAGATTTCCACCAAGTATCCGTTTTTCTTATTTGTGTTCGTGAATTTCTCGTGTTTCAAGTGCTTCCTAACTGTCTCTTCATTGATAGCCATTAATGAGAAGGCGTTGTATGTAGCGTAGTGTACACGTATAATTTAATAGAAAATAAGCGAGCAAAGAGATTGAAAATGGAACATAGTGTAAGTCTGAAAGATCACTGACCAGCAATAAAATGAGACTGCTCAGAACCACTCTCTTTTGTGGTGCAAAAAGCAGCGTTGATAACCTTTTTATTTATCTTTCTCCGTTACATGTCTTTCTTAGTTACCAAATTAATCTATCTCCAATGGAAAGAACGGGCGTTCAAACAATAAATCGTTAATATAAATATTGATATTTAAATCCCAGAGATTGTTCATTAATTTTTCCTGACTTTCATCTATAAAAAAGTTTCACAATGTAAGGCTATTGACTGTGTGTATATGTGTATGAGAGAGAGATTTGGATTTTTAACATAGCTTTAACAATTGTTCAGGCATATGGCTACGACGTTTGCAGTGAGGCAGTTTATAATGAAACATATTTCTTGCGCATCATGTTGTAGACATCTAGCATGATCTCCTACCCAGTTACATTATCCTGACACCAGGCCGACCAGTCCTAACACTAATCACTTAATGCTGAACGCCAGGCGAGGCAGTGGTTAGTACCATTCTTGTGTCTTTGGTATGACAAGGCAGGTGATAGAACCCACGACTTCCCGTATCCGGCAATTGGCTGCAACTGTAACAATTTTCAGCCATAACGCAGATATGGCCATGAATCCTATTTCTTTAATCGATAACATATTTGTATTTCATCACAATGTAACTTCCATTACTATTATATGTAGCAGGGGTCCACAAGCCCCGGCCTGCGAACGTGTTTTGTCCGACCCTTAGCGCAAATTAAAACAACACATAAATTCGGCCCTCTAATGGTCTTAGAAAATGCAATCTGGCCCTTGGCTGAAAAAGGATGTGCACCCCTGATACATAGTGCTATATATTCCAAACGTCAGATTGCCATGGGCTAGCAGACTAAAAACATGAACTTGCCCTTTAGAATAATGAGCTTGCCCCCAAAATAGTCAGGTCGAAAATAGTTACATTTTTATGAGAGAGAGAGAGAGAGAGAGAGAGAGAGAGAGAGAGAGAGAGAGAGAGAGAGATTGTTTGGGTTTTACAATTTCGGTTCATCGATCGTGTTTTTAATGAAATCCTGGTGGCTAATCGTTGGAGACGAGTGCCTTTTATTTCCAATCAAATCTTACAAAAACATATTTTAACAATTAATGCCGTACTCGTCCATGGACTGCGACATGCACCAAAACAGTTTTTAGACTCAGCCGGCAAACAATTTGCCCGAGGTAAGGTTAGGGACCTCAATGTTGGCTAATCTCGAAAACGTACAAATATTCAAATGTAACTGATAGGTTAGAATATCCAACAATATCACGCCTGTGCGAAAAAACGCGAGTGACGCCGACAGTGACTACAAGATGAAAATATTGAAACAATCCTGTACCTGTCAACTTATATTCTTATAAAGCAAAATTTATTGTGAAATAATTATTTTTGTCGTTTGAAATCGGGCTCGGCTTTCCACTTGGACGCGCTCAGATTAATCTTTCCAAATTCTTCCATATATACTCATATTCGTGAAAACTTTGTCATGAATATCCCAAGTGGGTTCCCAAAACCTATAAGTAGTGGTGAGATTCGCTGTTTTGGCAGTTGTGGTTTTACCTTACTCCAGTAAATGTTGTTGTTGTTGTTATTGTTGTTGTTGTAAGGTTTAACGCCATTTTTCAGCACACGATAGGTTACACATGGTGGCCGGTATTATTGGTGGAGGAAAAACCCGGGAAAACTCCCGGAAAGAACCACCGACCCACGAGAAGCTACTGGCAAGCTTTCTCACATAACTACATTAGCCGAATCTTAGACTCGAACCCACGCAGACAGAGGTGAGATGGCAGTGATCCCTAACGGAGAGCGCTTTAGACCATCCGCGGCCCCTCCAGTAGAAGGTATCAAGACCAAGCAAACAGAACAAACGTCTCTAGTCATCTCAACTGATATTTCAAGCATTATTGTGAATAGCAATAGTAAGGTAGCCTATTTACTACCAAAACATTAAATTTAGTAATCATAATGAATACTATAATATTTCTCTGATATTGTTTCAACATTTATTTCCTTGTTATATCAAATACAAGTTTCCGTGAAGGAATTTAGATGACACTGTCAATGTGTCATCATCAACATAGTCGTCTGCTATTATTAGAAATTTAGTAATCATACTGACATTCTCGAATTTCCTACTCAATTTCATTTGTCAATTTGAAATAACAAATTTCCATTTTGTAATGGTTGTGTCATTTAGATGGCGAAATAATATACCCGACACAACGATACACTTTGTTGGTGTAAAACGACACACATTGTCGCATTCAATTCAAGCGACACACTATTGACACCCGGTTCCAGACTGTCGCTCAAAATGACAAACTGTGTCTCAGCCAACAAACGCGACACACCATTGACATCCGGTTCCAGACTGTGCCTCTATCAGATTTACCATTGGACTCTATAACAAAAACTTGGGTATGGTTCCAAACCTCTATATGATGCAGAGGGTCGTTACCTTTTCTGTACGTCATATGAAAATATTTTGAGACCTATTAAATTATTTTTCTGTGCAAGATTAGTTTGGGAACTGGAATTATCTGAGCAAAAGATTATGTGAATTAGGACACAGGGAATATTTATGCTGATTTTTACATACAATATACCACTGAAACTAGTGTCACTTCAACAGGCCTTATCAAACATTTGTTCTGAAAATTGGTAATTATAATATTTCACCATTTTTAGCACTTAATTTTGGGAGAAAACACATACAATCCTGAAAAGTAATCTAATAAACTGTGTTAACTATTTATATTTTTGTTTGTGCTTCTATTATTTAAATAAGAACGTTGATGTTGATCACACCATTTCATGACACTATATTATACTGGAGAGATCTAATAACTGAGAAAGTCCTGAGCTGTCCATATGTTCCATTTTAATTGATCTTGACCTTTGACACGTTAGAGAATGTACAGTATTGTGGCATTTCATACCAACACTAACACTCGACAGTTCAATACATTTCGATTCCAAACAACACCTATCACTCGACTGACTCCGAACGGCATCTGCTTAAGACATAGTGAGGAGTGCGAGATAACCATTTTTATACAATACGACCTTGGTGTTGACGAAATATATAAATATTTAACAACATACATAATAAACATTACAAAATCTAAGAGAAGAGCTTTAATTTGAGTAAAATTACAATTGAAGGGATAAAGTGTAGAGGTGGGAGGGGGAGGGATGGACTATGGTTGACTATTTCACAGAGAGATGGTTACAGCCTGAGCGTAAAAATCTGTTATGTTCCTGACGTTAACGTTACTCCTCCCATATATTACAAAAATAAAAATACTTACTCTAAATATAAGATTAAGCTAACACTATGGAGTTTGAATGGAGGGACGAGTGGGGGTGGACATTGGTTTACCACTTACTTAGGTGTTGTTATAGCGGATGCGCAGGCGAAATCCAGACCTTTATACCTTCCTGATACCTACTCTCCACTTTAATAACTTCACCTACAAATCTACGTATTAAAGAATAGTATATATTAAAATAATATATTATATTTCATGTATATAGTATGCTGACAGAGGCAGGGGACTTTTGGTGAGTATAAGTGGTTGACCACTTACGTAGGGGTGGTTACAGCCTAAGAACAGATCAGGTCCACTCCTCACACCCTCCTGAAGTCAATCACCTCACCTTTCCAATTCTTAATTGTTAAATATGTTCCAACCTTTTTTGATTCCCCAAGTTTTTCTACTCCATGATTTTTTCCTCTCCAAATAAGGAGGCAGAACATATTACAATTAAGATAGCAATAACACTATGAACATTACTATCTCGTTGAATTTTTTCAATGATATGTACCCTATGGTTAACACAAATGGAATAGGGCATTGACCGAACTGAGTATGGAGCGCGTGACGGTATGATGGAAATGCTACGCAGTTAGCTCGATTTAGTACGTTTCACGCCAGATCTCCCCAAAGGGGCGGTCAATAAAAAGAGAACTTAAGAAACACAAAAACACCGGGAAAACAAAAATAAATTACTAGCAACAACGAGATGGTAAATAACACACACAACATACTCATCAACTTTATTTTATTTGTAGTTTATTAATTTTGTGTTGTTGTTGCATTGATGTATATTTTTCTTTTAACTTCTTTAAAATAAATAAAGAAAACATGGTACTGGATAAGAAGACTTCCTACTATCAAGAATCCTGTCCAACACCAGAATATATTTCATGTCATTTTTTTAAATAGATAACCCTATTAAATAAAGACAACTTGAATGAAACTTTGATCCTTATCAATGTCATCCGAACAATAACACATGGATTACATACAAAACAATATAGCAACACATATTTAGCAAATACCGGACACTAATAATCCCTGGCAAGGATCACTGATTAAAAAAGGCTATAAAATAACAATTGAAGGGATAAAGTGTAGAGGTGGGAGGGGGAGGGATGGACTTTAGTTGACTATTTCACAGAGAGATGGTTACAGCCTGAGCGTAAAAATCTGTTATGTTCCTGACGTTAACGTTACTCCTCCCATATATTACAAAAATAAAAATACTTACTCCGAATATAAGATTAAGCTAACACTATGGAGTTGGAATGGAGGGACGAGTGGGGGTGGACATTGGTTTACCACTTACTTAGGTGTGGTTATAGCGGATGCGCAGGCGAAATCCAGACCTTTATACCTTCCTGATATCTACTCTCCACTTTAATAACTTTACCTACAAATCTACGTATTAAAGAATAGTATATATTAAAATAATATATTATATTTCATGTATATAGTATGCTGACAGAGGCAGGGGACTTTTGGTGAGTATAAGTGGTTGACCAGTTACGTCGGGGTGGTTACAGCCTAAGAACAGATCAGGTCCACTCCTCACACCCTCCTGAAGTCAATCACCTCACCTTTCCAATTCTTAATTGTTAAATATGTTCCAACCTTTTTTGATTCCCCAAGTTTTTCTACTCCATGATTTTTTCCTCTCCAAATAAGGAGGCAGAACATGTTACAATTAAGATAGCAATAACACTAACTATGAACATTACTATCTCGTTGAATTTTTTCAATGATATGTACCCTATGGTTAACACAAATGGAATAGGGCATTGACCGAACTGAGTATGGAGCGCGTGACGGTGTGATGGAAATGCTACGCAGATAACTCGATTTAGTACGTTTCACGCCAGATCTCCCCAAAGGGGCGGTCAATAAAAAGAGAACTTAAGAAACACAAAAGCACCGGGAAAACAAAAATAAAATTACTAGCAACAACGAGATGGTAAATAACACACACAACATACTCATCCACTTTATTTTATTTGTAGATTATTAATTTTGTGTTGTTGCATTGATGTATATTTTTCTTTTAACTTCTTTAAAATAAATAAAGAAAACATGGTACGGGAAAAGAAGACTTCCTACTATCAAGAATCCTGTCCAATACCAGAATATATTTCATGTCATTTTTTTAAAATAGATAACCCTATTAAATAAAGACAACTTGAATGAAACTTTGATCCTTATCAATGTCATCCGAACAATAACACATGGATTACATACAAAACAATATAGCAACACATATATAGCAAATACCGGACACTAATGATCCCTGGCAAGGATCACTGATTAAAAAAGGCTATAAAATAACCAGCCTGGGTTTTAGAAAACGTTCCTATATAAACATTATTTAAGGGAGTGCAGCACATTCTAATAACAATTTTATGAAATTATGACCAAATTGTATTTGAGTTTTCACAACGAACAACATCACAAATAGTGGGATTAACGTACAGATATAAAAACATTTAACCTTTCGGCAATAGGTGGTCATGTCATTGATGGAAACTGAGAGTCACCGCATCAATAACTAACTTGGAAACTTGAGCTTGCTCGATCCAAATATATTTACACGTGTGTGTGTGTGTGCGTGTGTGCGTGTGCGTGTGTTTTGACTGTCTTGAGAACTTTCCCCATAATATATATATGTATGCATTTTTACAGGCGTGTTTGTTTAAACAGTTACTATATCACTTATGTGGTGGGTCGAATGGCACCTTTTTTCGTTTGATTTTCTGAATGTATAAAGCTTTATAGCAACATAAGTAAAATGGAATTTATTTGCCTTTTGATATGACATGAAATGAATGACTTATAATTCACGAATAATGTGATATGTGCACAGGCTTATTTGGCTTAGTTCCATTCTCCATCTGTGCATATATATATATATATATATATATATATATATATATATATATATATATATATATATATATATATATATATATATATATTTATATATATATATATATATATATATATATATATATATATAATTCTCACTAACCACGAGGGTAAGGGCAGTTACGTATACAATTCTGAAAGTATCATTTATCTATCCTAATTTGAAAAGAATTAGTCACTAATTATTCGTATCTTCCTATTCCGCTGTGCAGACAAGTCAAATCTCATTTCAATGAACATAAACACGTATTAGCTTTTTCAAATGATTGTACTTGTTTCTTTGAAATTCGTATCAAAATAGCCTATGTAACAACTAAGCCTAGTTTATGTGAAGCCGTCGACACTAATCTCATAGATTAGGTTTCAATTCCATTAGACCTTATATATGTCACATCCCGTATTATTTGTGGACACATGTGTGTAATGTTTAGGTTTTATAATGAGAGAGGAAAAACGCTGCTTCTACAAACACTTCTTTATTCCATAACATACAGAGTATATCTGATTGTCTGACCTACATCTAACACCCTATCTGTCGTCAGCCTTGTCTCCAATTCCTAACATACTGATTCAGCAGTGGGAAAGTCTACAGTACCGTATAGCACTGCTTCTAGAACACTACATCCCTCCTTTTCTTTCAGATTTAAAATTTGTTCTTAAATTGAAAATCAGTTCACCATATTTCGAACTAGTCATAATGGTAATAATAATGTATGTCTTAACAACCGAAATTCATATAATAGAAATTCATGAGTGCAATAAAACTTGCGTCGTGATTTTTTTCTTCTTGTTGATAATGTACAAATGGTAAACTTAGAACTGGGTAAAGTAGGTTTTCAGTTCTCGCAGCATAGTCCTAATAATGGTCTGAGTTCTGAGTTATCTACTTCTACAGAACAGTTTACAGGTATAACAAATTACACGTGGTAAAGCTTCTAAAAGTTTTATATTATTTTTTTACACACATAATCCTTTAGATAGTCTGGTGGTTTTCTGATTCGGGATGATCTCCTTAACGCTAGGTCAGATGATGAATATGTGTCACATTTATCTCCATCTTTCTCTAGATTTATTGTATCATATGTCTGGTCGTCAGATGGTGGAATATGTGGTGAATTCTTTACTGTCTTGAAGAATGACGAGTTTCTAGTTATTTGACGGTCTTCTCTTCTCGCTGTTATCATTGATCCCTTTTTGTTAATAACTTCATATGGTTTGGGGTCGAATGGAGTTGACAACTTGTCTCGCGTTTCTTGTTTTACTAGAACACTGTCTCCAACTTTGAAATTTGATTTCTTAGCTTTCCTAGTTTGATCTGCATAACTCTTCATCTTTTCCTTTTTCTCCTTATCGGTTTTCCTTGTTTTGTTGTCATCTGGTTTTATTTGTATACTTGGGAGTTTAGTTCTCATTTTTCGTCCAAATATAATTTCTGCTGGAGATTTTGTTGTTGTTGCATGAGGTGTGGCTCTGTAATTGCGTAAAAAGTTGTATATTTCTTGTTTCCAGCTTTTGCATTCTGCATTAGCTGCTTTGATTATTTTTCCAATTGTCCTCATAAACCTTTCTGCTTCGCCATTAGCTTGAGGCCATAAAGGTGTGATTTTCCTATGCTTGAAACCCATGTATTCTGCAAACTTTGTAAATTCGTATCCATTGAATGGCGGTCCATTATCTGTCTTTACAACTTCTGGTATTCCGAACATTGAAAATATTTTGTCAAGTTGCGGAATGACTGTTTTTGCAGACGTTGAGTTAATAATTTCAACTACTGGATATCTTGAGTAGTCATCAACAAGTACCATTAAGTAGACTCCGGATGGAAAAGGGCCACTGAAGTCCATGCTAATATGACTCCAAGGGTTGTCTGGTAGAACTGTCATTTTTAGCGGCTCTGTCGTTTGTTTTGGCGTTGATGCAAGGCATGGTATACAACTTTGACAGAATTCCTCTACTTGTTTGTCAATACCTGGAAACCATACTTTCTCACGAAGAAGTTGTTTTGTCTTGACTATGCCCTGATGTCCTTCATGTGCTAGCTCTATCACTCTGTTTTGCAGCCCTTTTGGTATTACTAGTTTCTTGTCACACAGTAGTACAAAACCATTTGTAACTGGAACGATCGTGAGCTCATGTCTGAGTCTTGAAAATGTTTCCAAGGTTTTGTTTCGTTTGTAAGACTGTTTCCAATTTCCAGATTTTATTAATTTGAAAACTTGTTGAAGGTCCTGGTCCGCTAAAGTAGCTGTCCGAATTTCTTCAATGGTCATGGCTTTGGGTATGGCATTGACGAATATGAATTGAATATAAGCTTCTGCAACTTCAGAATGTTTACAGCATTCAGTTCCAGCCTTGGGATGTCGTGAAATATAATCTGCTGCATTTGTTTTACCTGGCTTGTAAACTACTTTGAAATTGTATGCTTGTAATCTCAATCTCCATCTCTCGATTCTTGCAGGGGGTCGTGATTTTGGATTGTTGAAAATGACTTCCAAGGGCTTGTGGTCACTAATTAGTTTAAACGTATGACCGAACAGATACAGATGGAAGTGCTCACAACTCCAGACTATTGCTAGTGCTTCACGTTCCGTCTGTGAATATCGTTTTTCCACATCTGAAAGTGCTCTACTGGCGTAAGCAATAACCTTTCCATTCTGGGTTAATAACGCGCCTAGACCCACAGGACTTGCATCTACAATTAAGTGTGTTTCCTTATTAGGGTCGAAATATGCTATTATGGTGCTACTAGCTAGGTCTTGTTTGAGTTTATCAAACGCTTTTTCGTGTTTTTCAGTCCATTCCCATGGTTGATTTTGCTTGGTTAAAGCTCGAAGAGGCTCATTAATTGTTGCATAATTTGGGATGAATCGCCCTACATAGTTTGTCATGCCTAGAAAACTGCGTACTTCTGATGTGTTTAATGGAGTACTTGCACTTTTGATTGCTTCCACTTTCTTTGGATCTGGAGAAATTCCGTCTTTGCTGAAAATGTATCCAAAAAACTCAATTTTGTCTTTGTTGAACTCGCATTTGTGTTTATTTAGTGTCAAACCCTTTTGCTGTATGCGAGTGAATGTAGCTTCTAGATTTTCGTCATGTTCTTCCTGCGTGCGACCAAATACTAAAATGTCATCACTAATATTCCTGGTGCCTTTTAGTCCTTCCAGTGTTGTACAGAGTGTATTTTGAAATATTTCCGCTGCAGATGATATTCCGAAAATGAGACGTTTATATCTTCGTAGTCCAATATGAGTTGAGAATGTTGTAATATTTCTTGATTTTTCATCCAATTCTAGTTGATGGTAACCTGAATTTAGGTCAAGCTTGGAGAATATAGTTGCACCATTGAGATCTGCTATAAGGTCGTCTATTGTTGGTGTGATGTGTCTCTGGCGAAGTACTGCTTCATTGGGCAAACGCATATCAACACAGATTCTAATTTCGTCAGGGTTTTTGGGTTTGGGAGCAACCACAATTGGAGATACCCATGGAGTTGGTCCGTCCACCTTTTCGATAATGTCTAATTCTTCAAGTCTTGCCAACTCTTTTTCAACTTTCTTCCTAATGTGGAATGGAATACGTCGATGGGGTTGAGTTACAGGGATTACAGTATCATCAGTGTGAAGGTGTATCTTCACGTCTTTTAGTTTACCAATTCCTTTGAAGATATCTGGGTACTTTCTACACAATTCTTCAGACTTGCTCTTCACTGTAGCACAGATTCTTGGAATTATTTGCAACTGTATGCTTGTTTCATAACTCAATAGGTTTCCAAAACTTCCTTTGGTTACATAGAATGGAGCTGTAGTTATCCTATATTTTGTCTCAATGTTGGCTTGAAATTTGCCAACTATATTTAGTTTCGTTTCGGATCCATAGGCAAATACGTTTGTGTCTGTTTTCTGCAGTTTAGGTTTAGATTTCAGCTTTGCAAATGTATGTTCATCCATGACATTAATGCTTGATCCTGTGTCAATCAGTACCTCTATTTTTGTTCCATCTACTTCTACCATTGTGTGAGGTTGTTTTGGTTTTAGCGAATTGACCTTATCTCGAGTTCGCAGGCCAAAAGTGTATTCTTCATCTGAGTTCTCAGACGTAGTACTTCTATCTTGCTGGCTTTCTACTTGATTAACTTTGCTTTCTGCCCTGAGTCTTGATCTACATACTTTAGCAAAATGGTTTCTCTTCTTGCAAAAATTGCATTGTCTCCCTTTTGCAGGACACTGTCTATCTTTGTGTGGATATTCACCACCACAATTTCTGCATGTTTGGCTTTTGAATTGTTGTTTGTTGGTGCCTTTTGCTGTCTCCATGAAATGCCTCTTGTTTCTACGATGACTCGGTGTCCTTCGTTTCGTTATGGCATTGGCATTCTCTCTTTCGGATTTTTCTATTTCTGTTGCTTGTCTGTCCGAGAGTTCCATGGCACGGGCAAGTGTAAGAAGATGTGTTAGGTCCATCTCTTCACGAAGTGCACGACGTCTAAGACGTGTTGACAAACATCCTTGAATTATTTGTGATTTTATTTCTTTGTCGACATCATTGAAATCACACGTTGCTGAAAGCTGCCTTAGCTTGGTGTGGAAATCATCAATCGATTGTCCATTTTGTTGTTTTTCTTGCCGAAATTTGTAGATTTCAAATTCGTTGTTTCTCTTTGGTGCGAAATAGTTTGTCAACTTTTCTACGGCGGTTGGATAATCTTCTCCTGTCTCTTGGAGGGTTTCAAAAATGTCGTTTACTTCCTCTCCTGCATAGTGCAAAAGTAATGCACGTCGACGTTTTGTGTCTCTAATGTCCATTCCAATCAGAAGGTTATCAAGTCGTTTCACCCACTTCTTCCATCGAACATCAGGTGCGTTTTCATGGACAGAGAATGGTGGGAAAATGGGCAAACTTGCTGCCATTGTCAGAGATATAGACGTTCACTACAAGTGTGCAACACGGTATCAGGTCTGTAATAATTCTCTGAGTAGAATGACTCAGTTGTCCTTATTCTTCCCCTGTTATCCTCAGCTTTGTTTTTAGCAATATCCTCGTCGCCATTGTAATGTTTAGGTTTTATAATGAGAGAGGAAAAACGCTGCTTCTACAAACACTTCTTTATTCCATAACATACAGAGTATATCTGATTGTCTGACCTACATCTAACACCCTATCTGTCGTCAGCCTTGTCTCCAATTCCTAACATACTGATTCAGCAGTGGGAAAGTCTACAGTACCGTATAGCACTGTTTCTAGAACACTACAATGTGTTATGTCATCGTTTGTTATATTATAAAAAGGAATGTTTAATTATTCTTCTACAACTTTTTGGCAATGCTCTTGCATGAAACATATTCTTGTACAGAGAGAGAGAGAGAGAGAGAGAGAGAGAGAGAGAGAGAGGGGGGGGGGGGCTGGAGGAAGAAAAACTTTAATACTTATGGCGATGAATTTACATAAATCGGATTAAAATCTAAGCGTCGAGACAGACCAGATGCCACGTATCAGTTTACGGAGGAAACCTGTCCTGTTGTTCGTCCGTAGAAGACCGCTCTAGTCATCCGAGTGTTGGAGGGTTTTTCTGTTCTGTGCGTGCATAGGTAGCTGATAAGGCCAACTATTTATTGCACGGAATGTTCATTTGCATAAAGGACAGGGATGAGTATGATATCTCCAGGAGAGTTTATGGCATGTTTGTTCTGGCTTGCCTCTTCAGATCTGCAGCTACTGTCCTGCTAGATTCGCACAACTTTGAGCCTTGGTACACAGAGGAACGCGAAGTGATTCTATCGCTTGATGTTTGCTCTCATGAATCAGAGTTTATGGTGAACGTTTTTAATGCAGCTTTCAGATTTACTTTTAAGCGTTTCGTCTGATGTCCGTGGGATCGCTGTCCTTGATGTAGCTAGCAACAGAAGAGTCTTTTAGGCAGCCTGATTCTCGATCGTTTTCAGACATAATTACGATTGCTGTGCAAGTTAAAATCGCTACTTAAACACTTTCATTGATATCTATAATCAAGAGTTTAAATTTCATCTTAAGGGTTCGAACTCACTTTCGTTATTCTGACAATGACCTGTGTAAGATGAATCAAGAACATCATAAATCTAGACGTTGTAGTAAAATGGTACGCATACAATAAATTCAGGTTGATTCATAATTAGGTTCCAAATTAACGGTATGGAGAACGGTTTTAATATATCATAGACAGGAACACACTATATTAAATACAAGAAATATAAGGAAAATCCAGGCACAAAGTTCATGTATCATCTTCCAACTGAATAATTAATGAGCATGCCTTTCAGCGACAAAGTTCGTGTTCTTATTTACTGTATTTCGTTTAATTAAAAATGTATTAGTAAATTACGAGGAGAATATTTCGATGAAACTTAGGTGTACCTTCTTAAGGAAGTGATATGAATTCCAGAGTTTTAAAATAAAAACCATAGGGTATCCTTTTAGGCCAATGTTTACAGCCAATGTATAAGCAGTAATGAGTGTACAACTTTCTTTTCACAGCAATGTGCACTTGGCGTTCAGCATTTTGAATCAATCTTTGTATTTGTAATGCATTCATCTCAAACCCATACGTATCATATTTCCAATAAGATTTATTTGCAATCAAGCTTGTAAAGATTTTATTTACTGTATCCTAAGCGGAAAGAACTATATTGTATAGTAATGCTTTATAGAATGGAAGCAATATCTCTTACATGGATTAAAATACTCGGAGTGGCTTTAGACATATTCAATCATGAACAATTAACATTGTGTTTGTTAGCTACCGGAATTTAATTTGTTCCTCAAGAAAATAGCCCATTTCCGAAATACGCATTTCGTGTCTTTTTAAACTTATACCGTATGGTCTTATCTTGTTGAACGTTTCAATATCAACACAATTAAGGGTTTTCTAACAGTACGAGACACACTTGCGCGGTGAGGATGATCGACGACAAAACATTTTGTAAAAACATTCTTCAGAGTCAAACATCTTATAACCCGAACAAATCTATAGCTTGTTCAACATGTTTTTGCAGAAAGCTGACAGAATGTAATAATAACAATAATTATAAACATATTCATGTCTATATTTCATTGGCAACAAAATAAAATACATCCCATACGAATTTCAATAGATCAGCTCATGTAATTTGCCGCCAAAAGAATCCGGCAGTACAATAAAAGCTGTCATGCGAGATAATTGTGCTGAACAAGTTTTGCAGTGATTTCAAGTCTTATTTCATAGTAAACATGCACTTTATATATAATATCTATACAATGGCATTTATTTCAGCGTGTTATTGCCTAATGCGCTTATCATGTTTTGCCCCGGTTGACTCCTGACCTATGATGCTGTTCATTCATATTTAATTAGTCATTCATGCTACAGATGGAAGGAGTGCAATATATTAAGCGATGATAATTTTCTCTTAATCCAAAAATGAATATTCGTAATGTGGGAGATTTCTAGTAAAGCATTAAGCCGTGACAATTTTCATTGTATCCGATTTATAACAAACTGGATCAGGGCAGGAATTATTTCGGACATCAAGGTTCATAATTGGTTCATGACTTTGTGAATTGTTGTTACTTTCGACAGAATAAAATCACATGTTTTTACAGTTTGTATGAACAAAACAACCGAGTTTCGAGGTTTGAAACACTTCATCAACAGAACGCAGAAACATGATGACAATAAAAACAATAAAAACAAAAGAATTAGTTAATTTATTTGGCTCTCTTCTTCAAAAATGTTTCCTTTTTTTTGTAAACACCTAACAGTTCAGTTTTTGTGCGAACTATAATTAGAGGATGATAGCAGTTTTTACAAGTTTGAAACAGTGACACAAAATGTTTCTCATGTAGTAAATTCAGGCAAAAACGGTTTCGTATCTATATCATGGATTTCTTGGACCTAATAAAACTTTCATTTGTTGATATTTTATCTTCCATTAAAAAGATTAGGTTTGAGATCGTGTAGAATTATAATGTTTTAGGCCATCATTTTGCTGAGGATTTTTTCTACTGGTAATTAATTAGCTCAAACAACAGAATAAAATCTATTGTTAAGATAAGCTTTGGAGATGAAAATTAGAATTAAATTTAAATAAAATTTAATTTTGTTATAAATAATTAAGCACACTTAAATATAGCCATACTATAGCAAATACCATTCCGCATAGACTTGGGAGTAAAATAAAAACATTAAAACAATTTGGAATACAAATAAAATGATTGTTTTTTAAATCATATCACAAGAAATATATTATTTTTAAAATACATGCTAATAGATCACTTTTGTTTTATGAGTAATTATGTTATCTAAACTTGCTGTTAGAATAAAAACATGTTCTTCATTTCCAGCCGCCCAACAAATCCTAAAGATACGTATAAACATGTTTAATTGTCACAGTATTATTCAATTGGATTGGGTGCACATATTAACAGCATAAACTAACCATCTCCCTATATAATACAATTATATCAACATATTCAACACGACAACAGTGACTAATAATGTAAAATAATTAAAAATGATTGCAGAGAGAGAGAGACAGTTATACTCGTACAAAGTTTTCATTAAAAAGAAACTCGTCAAGTCTCGTTTCCTTTAAATGAAAAATGTATATATCTCGCGATATATCGCTGTTACAGCTTACATAATAAAACAACTAGTTTCTTTTTGAGAGCTGCTTATTTCTAAGTGATAAGATCACTTCTATGAGTGATTTTCCTCCGTACCTACGTTTGATGTAACAGATGCAGTACAATTCACTCGTGCATTCGTATACGTCTTGAAGCTGTACCGAGTTGTATATTGCTCTTTTATGTTGGTATCTGATGTAACTCGTAACCTCAGCTGGTGGAGATAACCCAAACGAATCGAAATAGCTGTAACGTGTATCGTTCACCACTGTCACCAACTGAGTGCCATGGCCATCATAAGAAGTTTGCAGGTTAATCATGCAGCTAGCATCGCGCTTGATTTGTTCAAAATCTGATACTTAGAAAGTACACCTCTGAAATTTCTAACACTAGGTCTCAATTATTTTCCAATGTTGATGTTGTACAGCGGATTTGTTTTAGAAAACTTTGTTTTGCTGCGTTAAAGTATTTTTGTCTCACGCCTTTACTGCAAAGTGTTTTACCCCGAGTGGTTCCACGTAATTCTGGAAGCAACCATCAAGGGAAGCCTGCTCACAGAGGTGTAAAGAATACTCATTGTTTGGACACTAAGTTAAGAACGATTGGTGGCGACTATCAACGACGTGGTCCACTGTGCCTTTGTAAACCGCTACATATAAATTTGGTTTTATTCAAAGTAAATTTTATTGGTGAATCTGGACAACGTTGATTCCAGTTCGAGCACGCGAGTCGTCAGTGGATTGAGTTAGGCATCCGCTGTGACAACCCACCCATAATGAATTGTCCATAAGCTTCAACTGCTGTTTCGTGCATATACTGCGCCGGATAATCCCTTTCAAGCACCAGCGTGTGCTTGACGCCTCTGAACACCGTTCAGATATCCATGCACACTCAAAAGATGCTGTTCAGAGGAAGCAGCATGAAGATCTCGTGGTTTGTATCGGTAAGAGCGCGTCGAGCTGTGAATCCTACACTGTAAATCAGCATTGGGTGCAAGCCGAAATACATCCTGTCACATTTGCATCATTAACCACTTCAGCAGGTAGAAGCATTTCTGAGCGTTGATGACAAATGTGGAAATGTCAGCGGCGTCAGTAGCTGTATCGCTGATACACTACAAGTTGGTGGCACATGTTCGCATGTATTTAGCACTACACATAATCAGATTCAGGATCGTGATGGCTTACGATAAAAAGCATATGATTTTTTCAACAGTCTGATTGTTGAGCAAGTATTGTGCCTACCTGAAAAAGCCACCCGTTGTCCTTCAGCATGACATGTGCGGCCGCCAAGTAGTTTCCTCCTGCATTAGTTTGTATTTCACACGGATTTCCAGAAAGGTCGTATGGGAAAGCAGATACAAATCTTTGTCACCTGTTTCTATTTTTGGTGCGTGTTTGCGTTGAGATTCGTGATGTTCGTGTCCTGGTATTCGACGTACTCGTAATCGGCCGTCTAGTCGCTGATGGGAGTGTCATCGTTCAGCATAATATATTGGGGAGTAAATCTCTGATACAAGACGTCGCTAGGTTATAACAATGTTACAAAAAGTGCAATGTTATTAACATACATTCAATGTTAAAATGTTTTGCATTTTCACATCAATATTTTTAATCCATGACAGTACATGATGTAAACTTTGGAAGTCATGGCTCCACTCACATTTTTCTCAAGAGCCTGAAACAAATATTTATAATCTTGATCTGATTAACGATGCAGATGTCTTAAAAACATGTTAACCTGCTTGGAAATACCGGACAGCTGCATTTCGTTTCCGGTGCTGATGTCGACTTTAATTTTGAATATGAGTTTCTAGATGGGGTAAACTGTGGCATGATTATGCTAGCTATTTTGTATCCCACTGCCGTTCCAGCTGCAGAAGTTGTTCCAGTGGCTCCCGCCTTATCTGCTCTGATGGAAAAATAATCTGCCGTTTATGCAATAAATAGGAAGATCTGCTTGTACCAAGGGAAACAGCTTGGATAAAAACCCACCTAGAATTTTTCGTCTTTGTACGCGTGATCGTTTCATTTCATCATTTTATCTGTGAACATTTTTTTGCACTCGTCGATGATTATTTTTTTCCTCACGTTTAGATAACATGTGATTATTTATGTGTTATTATCGACCGCGTTTCCGGACTGATCTGTGAGCCAATTGGTGATTTCGAAATCGATTACTTGTTAAGGACGAATTTTGCATGAGCGATCCCGGAGGCACTTTAATCGCGTTGGAATAAATCATGTTGGAGGCCAATCGAGTAGTTGATGGGGAGGCTTAAGTGGGCCGGCTTATTTTACCGTTTGTGTAAGAGAGATCAGTCTTGTTACGTCTAATGAGTTTATTAAGTCTTTTTTGTCTTCACTACAAGCATCATCGGTGGGGTCCAAAATCTATTCGGCAAAATTGGGAGGAGTACATGGTATCTAAACACTTATTTTTCTCTCGTCCATCTGGACTCTTGCTACAATTAGGACAATGAAACACATAGGTTGTTCTATACGCTTTTCATAAGTACGATGAACTGTGCAGAAATCAACGAGGTAATGTCAGTCTCTTGCATACATTTCATGTCAAAATATGAAGTCTGTCTTTTCCTTCCTGCGCTGGTCTTGTTCGAAATTATTATAATATTTCTAAATGCAGTATTGATGTTCAAAGTCAACGATTTGAGGACAAAGGGCTATCTTTACTTTGCTGGATGAACTTGTTGCATGCAATGGTGTTAGTAAGAAGAGGGACTGAAGCTTGTGCTTGCTGGTAGAGCAATGGATTTGTTCCTTCGGCAATGCATTCTCTCTCTCTCTCTCTCTCTCTCTCTCTCTCTCTCTCTCTCTCTCTCTCATTATTGTGGTCAAGATCATCGGTGATAACTGTATGGACATGTTATATTGTACTCGAGTGTATTTAATATGGTCCTAAAAATACAAGAGCTTCGCGAAAGACTTAAAGATTATAAATTGAATTTATAGTGAGGTAC
Source organism: Unio pictorum (assembly GCA_030141615.1). NCBI lineage: Eukaryota > Metazoa > Mollusca > Bivalvia > Unionida > Unionidae > Unio > Unio pictorum. Next base: position 24,517,830 of record JARLTB010000044.1, read on the forward strand.
CAAGACATCCTGAAGGATTTCTATTACAAAATGCCACAAACAAATGATCATAACATCAAGCAAAGGAAAGACAAGATTAGAGAGAGAGAGACAAAGGAAAAGAAAGATTTCTTTTATCATCGTCAAGAAATGGAATTTAGTCTTTATAGTGTCATAAGAAGAAACTATAGAACAAGCCGAAGAAGCGGGAAGATAAGCGTTCTTCAGAACCGGAAGAAAAAGTCATACTCTTCAAGAAATGCGATGAGGTATGAGAACTAGAAGACAGTGAAGAAGAGTCCATACCAGTGAAGAGATTTGAATATCAGACAAACTATGAAAGAAAGAAAGAAAGAAAGAAAGAAAGAAAGAAAGAAAGAACATGGACTAATGTGATGTCTTATTAAATTTTCATTGGGATGCTAATTCAGATGTGAGTAAAACAAAATCAATGTATGTGTCACTATGTCTTGATTTGTATAGCATTGATAAGATACGTAAATAGGTATTCATGCATGCATACATTAACCATAGCGATTTAATCATTTATCTTCTTCATCGTTTGCTTCTTCTTTTCCCCCTTTTAATCTTTTCACCTACTGCAACTGGTGAATAATAGTACTGCTTCTTTCTGTACTTGCAACAAGCTCTCCAAGTCTTACTACTCTCTCTTTCTGAGCGCGTGGTTTCTCGTCTGATCTTTATCTTAGAGTAAACCAGCTTCAATGGATTTTATAAAATTACAGTTCAGTTGACTACCATTGGAATATAAATAAATATTTCGCCTAAATCAGGGGCGTGCAACCTCTTTTGGCTGGTGTTAAAATACATAAAATTCTTAACTTGTGGGTCACAATAGCAACAACATTTCCTTATCACAAATAATGCATATTAATTAATATTTTCAAAAGGACTGTCAAATGGCCGCACAATGTGATAGACTGGACAGCGGCTGCATGCCTGTATTTGAACACGCCTGGTCAAAAGCATTTGTTTTTGTGTGTAGATTAGTACCATATTATAGAATTAAAAAATTCGGAGATGAAAAAGTGCGCTCTGCCAAGAGTTACGACTTTATGTTCTTAAACTAAGTAACAGAAAAGAGCAAAACTAACAAGTTCTGTAAACATTTAATTTTTTTTCCTCCCTATAATATAAAGTGAACATTTAAAACGAAATTACATTATTGCAAATTGAGTCCCAAATATATCGTCCTTTCTTTGGGTGTCATTTGTATTCTTTGCTGATGACAAATTGTTTCCAAAATTGATCCTTTAATTTTTTTTAATAATTATCCTTTATCGTTGATCAACGTCGAAAATTCGATACATAAGTATGATCTAAGATCTCAGAGCATTGCAAGAAACCTTATTTATCAATACAAATGGCTGTCAAAATAAATAAATAAATATTTCTTGCTTGTCCTATTTAAAGGTATTTTATTAGTAACAATACTACATTGTTAATTTCAAACCCACATAGAAACATTACCCTATTTACAAGTACAGAAATGTTGTGATCTCCAAAACTGGATGTTGTTGTAGGGTTTAACGCAGTGTTTCAGCACACGATAGGTTATACACGGCGGCCAGCATTATTGGTGGAGGAAAAACCCAGGATTACCCCGGGATAAAAGAACCACCGACCCACGAGAAGCTACTAGCAAGCCTTCGCACATACCCACATTGGCCGAATCTTGAAATCGAACCCACGCAGACAGAGATGAGATGGCGGTCTCTCTAAACAACCCAAGACACCCCAAGACCACCCCAAGACACCACAAGACCACCCCAAGACACCCCAATATTGCATATATTAGCACCAAATCTCGTTATGACGTACCAAGAAGCGGAAAAAAAGAAATGAAAACACACATACGGACATTGTTACTATCAATGATTTATAGTATTGGTAGATGGCCCTATTTCTGATAATCTACGGAAACGAACTCTATGCATCGCATATCTTTAATTATATATATTTTTTATATACAATAAATTTGCCATTTTGTTTAATTTTTTTAACGACTTATTTGTGGTATTGCTAATTATTAAATGTAAATTAATATTCACGTTACTGTACCGGAACACTCTTCATCAAAACGGGAGTTGTTTCCCTTGGCAACTCGCTACCTTACTAATTTTACTGTTACACAAAATATTGCTAAATATTCGCAGTTTTTATTTGTTTGTTTGTTTGGTTTTGTTTTTTTGTGCTGTTGTTGAAATTTTAAGTGAGGATTATGTAAGTTTAAAGTGTTCTTGGAGAGTCTTGGGGTGTCTTGGGGTGTTTAGAGAGACCCGGTGAGATGGTAGTGACCCGTAACGGATAGCGCTTTAGACCACTCGGCCACTTCCCCCCCCCCAAAAAAAAAAAACAAAAAAAAAAAAACAACTAGAATACTATATAGTTATTCACCCAAACCTATGTATTAACATTATCCTATTTCCAAGCATTGATCTGTGATCTCTGAATCCTGATGTAGTAACAATTAGGGCATAACCGATTGGCATTTTTCTACCGATTTCCAATTCCGGATTTTGGGCATGAAATTTTTCCGATTCCGGATACGATTCAATTAATCGGAAATGCTAAATCCGTATTTTTTTTCTAAAAAATTTCATCTTCCGTTTTCGGGTTTCCGGTATCTGGTTTTTCCGTGTCTAGCATGTTACTTAGTACTTTACCATATCTGGCTTCATTTCTGGTTTTCACCCGCCAGTTCAAATAGATTGTCTCACAGCGCGGATGTGTTGACCATATTGGACTTTTCTGACTTCTTATTTAACTTTATTAACGCACTATCGAATGACACGCAGTGTTAGACACGGTGCTATAGAAATTCAACTTTATTATTTTTATTATCCGAATCGGTCGTTCCTGCCTTGTCCGACTCCGATTAATCGGAAGTTCATACTATCCGGTGGAATCCGATTTCCGGATCAAAAGTCGGTTATGCCCTAGTAACAATACTACATAGTTATTCACCCAAACCTATGTAGTAACATGACTCTATTTCCAAGCACTGATTTGAGATCTCCAAAACTGATGTAGTAACACTACTACCTTGTAGTCGCAGCGAACGAGCAAGGACTAACATGGCATTATTGAGTACGCTAGCGGTGGAAGTCATACCTGCACAAGCCCTTTGCGCCATTTTTGGTGTAGGGCTTAAAGAGGCTACTAATTGGAGTCTCAAAGCGGCTGACAAAAGGACAACACTTCTTCTTGCCTGGGACAATGAAGATAATGAGGAATACAGGGGGAATTCAAAGTACAGGAGAAATCGAGGGAAAAAGCAGCGGCGACCTGCCAGCAGCACCCCACCCCCACCACATACGGTCAACGTGGAACCTGCCCTTCAAGCACCAGTAATGGAGGCGCCTGTACAGGAGGATGCAGTGCAACTTCCACGTGACCAGATAGCAGCGCTATCACAACAACTGGATGCTCATTTTATGACGGGGGTTGTGGACGTGGCCACTTCACCGATTCCTGAGCTCCAACCTACATCACCACCACCTCCCCCCCCCCACCACCAAAAAAGGGTTAGGCAACTAAAGGGAAGGTAATTAAGACCAGTACACCTACTACACCTATCCCTATGCAGTCACCAAGTTTGGCAGTAAACTTGGATAAAACGTTGGAGGCTGCCTCGCACTCGCCACAGGAGGAGGAGTCATTTAAGTCGCCAATAAAGGCCGTCAGGATGAAAACAAAAAGCGCTAAGGATCAAATCATGGGAAAATTGTGCAATGACCTGGGTCTTTCTAAACTACTTGAGGACAAAAAGAAAGCAGGGAATTTTTTGAACGCCATAACCTGTATAGGATTCAGGTCATTGCCAACATCGCCACCCAGGATGAACCAATGGAACTATGCCCTCAAACTAATGACGAGCTTATATTATGAAATTTTTGAAGACAGACCACTTCACCACCTCTACGATGCTGCGCAGCACATTGCCTCCCATCACGGGCTATACTTCTCAAGAGTAACGAGGGAGGAAGATAGAACAGCTGCCTTCATCGCAGAGTTAGAGGACAGAAGGGGCACCTTCTACCCAGCTGCATAACAGCCCTTTCAAGGGCTTCAATCACTGCCATTTATTTTTTAATAGAGCTCTCACTTGGCAAGAGAACTCTCTTCGAACAAGCTTTTTTGAAAAATCTAATACGATCTTTTTGAAACACCGCCTCAAAATTTACAATCAATTACAACCTAACAGTGACTCAACTATATACGTCGCATAGACATTTTAGTTTTAAAATTGTTAGGGCCTTACAATATATATACTATGTACTAGTAATATTGGTATGTGAAGTGTTAGGAAAATTCTACAACTCATAGAATTGGACTCAATTGCATAGGTGGCTGACACGTCATTGGTTTTATTTTTGTCCATTAGTAAAACTGGACTGAATTTGAAATAAGTATGGCTAGGGCGTTCCGGGGCATAAACGACATCCATCTACGACATCGGCTGGCCGACCTCCGGGACCTTTTCCTCCTTTTCCTCGTCCAGAGCCCATCAACATAGCAATATGAGAAGACTATTTTTCTCTCGCTATTTGGTGCCATTGCACCTCCATTTGCAACAAACTCACCGATTGGTTGATAGGGTTGAGTGTGTGTTGGGTCTATTCCCACTCACCCAGGGCCTTACATTCATGTCATTAGCCACTTCTTAGTGGTGTGACATGACGGCCAAATTAAATAGCGCACTATGTGCATTAAAAGCCCGTGGGGATGTGGCACCATTCCTTCCCCATGAGAAACCGACCACCATTAAAATAAGTGGTGGTTTAAACCAGTGGTCACATGACCCTTCGTTGCCGGCATCACTATAATTCAACTATCTATCTATACTACCTTGTCCATCACAAAGTCCATGGACCAGTAATAACATTTCTCTTTGTCAAAGTAACTGGTGAGGTTTTGACAAAATCTGTTGGAGTAATAATACTACATGCATCTCTAAACCCATGCAGTAATAATATCCTATTTCCAGGTGGCATTGTAAAACTGTTTTTGTGACTACCAAAACTTTATGTACTAACAATACTTTGCTTTCTCACCCAAGCAACTGAGAAATCTAGCTGTTTTGCTAACCTTACTTTGTTATCTCAATCTAGTCATCTCAGACCAATCGTCTCAGTCATGGTGTCCACACGCTGAGAAATACTTTTAACAAAAGAGACCTTCTTGACTTCAGCTGTGCCATAGTTCTCAAATAAAACAACAAAAACAACAACAACAAATAATATATAACCAAAACCAAAACATAGTCATTTAAGGTCAATCTGTCTTAGAAAACAAACAAAAATAACATTTTGATAGAGACAAATGCACACTCGCATACTATTTCGAGATTTTGATATTGTGTTAGTTCGTTCTAACTAGCATGGTCAAGTTTATCCTATATGCAGGACTAGCTCAGTACATTTTCAGATATTAAATGTAGCTAAAGCAGCTGAACTAGTTGTAAACACATCGCATGAAACATCGTATATACTGTTAGCTACATTTAATGAAGCTGACCTGAAAATGTACTCTGCTACAGATAGGATAAAATTCTCAATGGTGTTTGAAATGAGCTATGTCAGAAAACACTGATCCATGCACATAAGACTATATACCTATACATTTCATAGCATCCCAACTCTCTAAACAACAACGGAAAACTTAGCAACATCCAGAAATGTGTTATGTCAAACATGCTCTATTATAATTTTGTTAAGCATCTCCGTTGTGCTCCAGCTGAATATACCTGCAATATTTATTGACAAATAATACACTTACCAGCCAGAAGGAATAATTTATCCCTCAACACACTAATCCATAAGCAAATTGCACTGCATCACTTGCCATATTTCCAAGACAGAAATATAAATTTTCAAAGAATCTGTGAACTTGAAAGTTTAGCACATTGTTATCCTCTGGGGACTGCACATTTGGAGGGTGACGAGTGTCTTTTATAAGGGAGAGTGGGGTACTCAAAATTGGAAATGATGAAAGGAAAAAGTTTCTTTCTAATAAATTATAACTATTTATTGTTAATTTCATAGAACATTCATATATTAAATATGGTAATACCTCATTACTATGCAACGTTTTATGTTGTTATTTTTTTTGCTCATGCGTATGAACTGTGTACTTCGGACTCAACTGTCACACCACAGCCCTCTTTAGCTTATTTGTATTCATGCGCCACATGTAAACATTGCGACGTGCACACTATTAAAGAGTTCTTCTTACTTTAAAGGATAATATTGGGTGAGAAAAATAATCTACGTTGGGGTTTACATTATATATCTCCCCACTCGGACAAGCCTCGTAGGGAGACAAATAATATAACCCCTAGGCTGTGATTTCATTGTCTCGGTCCAAACCCCAACATAGATTCTATATATCCCATCAAAGCCTAATGTAGTAATAAATTCTAGATTACTAAATATCAAACCCACATATAAAACAAATTACTTTTCGAAGGGAACAGTGCAATACTGAGTTTGTGATCTCCAATCTGTGCTGTATTAAGAATACTAAAAAATGGTAAACACTAAAATCCTGTAGTAATATTTTCCTATTTATATGTGAAAGTGTAGCACTCATATTGTGATATCCATATTCCTGATGTAGTTACAACACTATATTGGTAGTCACATAATCTATGTTGTAATATCACCATGTTTCCAAGGTAACAGTGTAACACTGATTATGTGATCTCCAAACCTGATAAAGTGATAATACTACATTGCCTCAAACCCAATAATTTTCCCGGCAATAGCAGAAAACTCATTTGATGTTCTCAAAATCCTGATGGAGTAATTCTTCTACAAGAATGAAGTTTAATGATACGCATTTTTGATTTTTGGTAATGGATATAATTACTCCTGAAAACCATCTTGTAGTGATAATTCTTGCTGACGATGCTTTACTACTTTATTAATATAAAACTCTTGCAATAATATCATCCCTATTTCCAACATAATAGCTCAGTACAATTGTTTTGATCTTCATTAGTTGTTACTATATGCATTAGTCCAAAATTTACTACATAAAACTACTTGGTAATGTAGCATTTACACATTGTTAATCTCAAAATCCTTTGGTAATTATATTCTGTTTTCAGGGAGAAATACCAGGAAATTATTATTTGGTTTTTCACCTTATATGACACTGAAACAATGAACCCTACCACATCCTTTATCCACCAACAACAAATCATGCCACAACCAATTATTAAAGCTTAGTATTAACAATACTTATCAAAATTAAATTATGGACAAAGGTTTTGTATACATCAAGATTATTTCAAAGAAATAAATGTACACCACTTTCAACAACCTTCTTTTTGGTCAATGTTCACGACATGTTGGAACATTTCATTCCTGACAAAGTTCAATTCATTAAAAATAGCTAATGACAACGCAATTTCAATTGACCTATTATCACCAGTTGTGTCACAGAATATAAACAGCAACCTTTAACAGCTTTTGAACCCGTCTCTATGGAGCTGGTACATACTATTGAGCCAAAAAGACAAATGTGTTGCCTACTGCACTGTTTTTAAAATCAGAATATATATATATATATATATATATATATATATTTAATGACTGTACTGTGCACTTAATGTATTGGGCTAAACCACTTCAGTTAGATACACAAATCAGTTATGTGAATTTTTTAAAAATGCTTTATCTTTTGTTTTTAAACATTATAAATATTATTATGATTAGTATATAAAATAATCTAAGTATTTTATGTACTGGGCAAAACCGGTATGACTGATTCATGGGATTCTTTTGGAAACATGTCATAAGTTACTTTTCTTAAACATATATATATATATATATATATATATATATATATATATATATATATATATATATATATATATATATATATATATATATATATATATATATATATATATATATATATATGTATATAAGTAAAACCTGTCTTGAAAGACCATTGCTATGTGAGACCACCTGTCTTGAGAGACCATATTCTCAAGGCACGAACTTAATGATTACCAGTATACAGCATTGTGACCTGTTACGAGAGACCACCTGTCTTGAGAGACCATAATTTTATGGCAGAAAGGGTGGTCTTTAAAATACAGGTTCTACTAGATAGATAGATAGATAGATAGATAGATAGATAGATAGATAGATAGATAGATAGATAGATAGATAGATAGATAGATAGATATCATAATGATTGGTATATGTAATATACTAAGCACTTCAAATATGGGACAAACCAGCTTAATTAGATGCACAAATCAATTTCTAAAAACTTTATGTTTATGGTGGACAGGAGTGAAGTGCTAGTGTCAGTAATGATTAGTGATAGTCTCCCAAACGAAAACACCTTTTATCTTTCTTGACCTTGCCATGAAGAGCACCCCAAATCCTTGTGATAAAGAGTGCCCCACAGTCATGTGAACTCAATCAGCCTCTGACATCACTGATGCTTAAGTGATTAGATTTTTAAAAAACTGCCTACACTAACTACTGCTATCAATACTTCTCTTTCAAGCAGGAAATTCTCATAATTTTTCAAAACTCCTGTTGTACAATTGTAAAATCTCTGGTAAAAAATTGACACTTCACTCTAATGATTTAAATAACCACCACACTGTTTCCTACCTCTCATTCTTTTAAAAATCTCAGAAAAGATTGTTCTATCCCAGCATGTATATCATTTGAATTACCATAATCAGTTATGATATTATCATTATATCAGATTGACTCAGGCAGTACTTGTGTGGATTTCAGACCAATGTATTCTTGTCATTTTTAAGAATTTTAGACCAAGCCATTAAACGTTTTGCATAACGTTATTATTAAAAGTTTATCTGTTCTGTTCCAACTTGTATCTCATATAAAAGCAAACAATCTTGTTAGCAATGCACATTCTGCATATTGCACTCATCACAGTACTAAAACTTAACCTCTGACCTTTTCTCTGCTCTGGATAGGGGGAAGATTACTGTGAGTCTTCATCCTCCTTGACTTGTCTGCAGCACAATAGACTATGATATATTATTTCACCATCTTCATCATGTATTGGTATTCACAATACAGCTTTACTAATTTAGGTCAACAGGGCACAGTTTCTGCCCAACAATGGAAACATTCCAGTCTAGTTGATCTATTTTGGTTCTCCACATAGCTCGCTTTCTTGGCCCTGTTCTCTTCATTTGATACACTCATCCACTCTACAGTGTCATGAATCAACTTCTGGTGTAAGCACCAATTTGTAAAATGATGACTGTCAAATATACAAATCTACTAGCCCAAAAGAAGTTGAGGCTACTATCCAAGGGATAGTAAAGTGTATTTCTGATGTAAAGTCATGGATGACATATAATAAGCTAGATATGAATGATGATAAAATTGAAAACATCCTGACCATCACGCAAAAATGTTCTCATCCACATCCTTTGCTTCAAACAATAAACATCAGCAATACCAACATTAAATTCAGTCAGTATGAAACCATAATGTCAGTACAGTAGGTGACCTCTCTTGAAAGACCTCCCTTTCTGCCATTGAATTGTGGTCTTTCAACACAGGTGGTCTCTCATGTCAGGTCACAATGCTATATAATCATATAAAAGTGTGCATTGAGAATTACTTTTTTTCCCTTAGTACTTTCAAGAATGGACCATTGTAATTCATTTATATATTTTTCATATCAGAATCTACTTTAAAAACCTTAAAAAGTTTAACACACGGCTGCCCAGATCATCCTTAGAATACAATGAAATGGAGCACACCTTCCTCATGTTTGTAGCCTTCACAGGCTACCCATTCAATCCCGGATAATAATAAAAAATTTGTTCAGTATGTTACATTTCATTTACCAACTCCAGTCCAATATACCTATATGACCCTCCCCAAATCCACATGTGTGTATGTTGTTCATCTGTCGATTTGACGAGGACCTCTCTAGTCATCTGAGGTTTGGAAGGACTGGTTCTCTTCTGTGCATGCACAGGTGGCTGATGAGGCCAACCTTTGCATGGAATGTTTGTTTCACAAAGGACAGGGAATGAGTAGGACAGCTCCAGAAGGATTGATGGCTTACCTCTTCAGCTCTGAGGCTGTTGTCCTGCTAGATTCGCACAACTTGGAGCCTTTGTGCACAGATTAATGCCAAGTGGCATGATCGCTTGCTGTTTGCTCCCAGGAATCAGGGTTTATGTTGAACACTTTCAAGGCAGGCTTTAGATTGTCTTTAAAGGGTTTCTTTTGACCTCATTAGAATCGCTCTCCTTGCTGTAGCTTACCATAGAAGAGTCTCTTAGGCAGCCGGTGGTCTGGCATGCATATAACATGTCCTGCCCAGCATAGCTGGCACTGCATCAGGATGATGTGGGTGCTGGGGAAACCTACTTGGGCATGTACCTCACTGCTTCGAACCTTGTCTGCCACTTAATTTTGAAGATTTTCCTGAGACTTGTGGTGTTAAAGTAGCTCAGCTTCCTGGCGTGGCATTGATACACCATACATGTTTTGCATGCGTAAAATATTGTGGGGAGCACAACTACCCTGTAGATCTTTAGTTTGATCTAGTTGCTAATACCTCTTCTATTCCAGACGTTGCCATATAATCTACCAAAAGTTTAAAAGTTGTGTTGGCTCTGGTAATGCAAAGGGTCACCTCGTCGTCAATAGTGACGCTCTGTGACAGTGTGATTTTTGGCCGCTGACGGTGATGTTGTGCTCAACATAGGGATTTGCAGGACTTTAGTCTTCTTGGTAATGATGGTGAGACAGAAGCTTGTGCAGGAGCTGAATGTCACAAGATGGACCGAGTCGGGACTGGATTAGTGAAGACACGGAACGCAACTGCGTTAATAAGATGTTTATTTTATAAACGCAGTTTTAAAAATCAACTCTGACACCAATATTTTACAAAATATAAGAAAAATCTATTTAAATAAATGTTCCTAACATGGAACTATGAATTTCAGTAACGTAATGACAAAAAAGAAGTATATGAATGAATTTACAAATATGAATATATATAAAAAGGCTCGTATAATGAGATAGATGCAAATATGAAAAGATAATGCATCGTCAATATGAGGAGACTAGAATGAAGATATTAAATAATTAATACGTCGTCCATATGACGAGACATATGCAATCGTGAACCCTAAATTCTGAAGTTCTCGTTCATGGGATGAGATTTGTGTAGAATGAAATTATGCAGGTGTCGTTCATATAACGAGACTGCAAAGAAGATATTAAATAAATAATACGTCGTCCATATGACGAGACATATGCAATTGTGAACCTTAAATTCTGAAGTTCTCGTTCACGGAACGAGATTTGTGTAGAATGAAATTATGCAGGTGTCGTTCATATAACGAGACTGCAAAGAAGATATTAAATAAATAATACGTCGTCAATATGACGAGACTGGAATGAATAAATGTAAACTACTTGCTGAGGTATTTTGCTACTAGCCTGGCGTCCGTTTGACGTCAGGAAGTACATCCGGTTACACAGAGTCAAACCTAACAGTTGTGACCTTCACCTCACGCAATCATATATAAATACCATATATCTATACATCTAACGCAGCATACATAAATGCAGCATACGTAAGCACCATACACAGGCACCACACACGGGCATTACATGGTCAGCATAGACAAGCCCACACACGTAGTCACCACAACATGGCACTACACACGGGCAGCATAGAGAAGCCTTACGGTCACTCCATGACCCTACGGTCACTCCAACATGGTACCGCACACTGGCACCACCGGACCCCACTCAGCTAAAATTAAAACAACCGAACCGTGTAATGCATATGACACGGTCAAGTATTCTCACACATATGTAGCACATGCGCGCACATGAAATAATTATCCATATACATGTACATTTAACGTTAAGCATGCAGTGTATAATTGAACTCAGTTATGTTCAGATACAAAAGAACTAATGAAACAAAATATAGTACTTCTGATATCATAATACAAATAGCAATGAGAACAAAGTTAAATCTATTGTTACCTCTTTTAGCTGATAGATTGCTCCGTTTAGGATGGAAGCATTTCCGACAAGACTACATTGTAATGTGATTTCTGTCTTATAATTTCGTCCTTATATACCCCTAGCTGTGACAGATATGCGCAGCTAGGTACTTTAAACTGCAGGCAATTTCGCACATGCAGCATGAGCTGGGTGTTCGCTCATTATGCCAATATAACTAAAAAGCCCAAAAAATAATAAACTACCCTCGGTAAGGCTGTACGCAGTAACGAAATCGAGACTAGATTTTTGACCACATATACATATTGAACATAGTCGTATACAATTCCGTGACACTGAAGAACTTGTCAACGCTGCATTGCAGGATGGCTTCTGAGTCAGCATTGAGGACGCAGACATCAGCAAATAAGAAATTTCTGATGATTTCTATCATAACCTCGGTTTTCGCTTGAAGCCTCCTGGGACTAAATAGTTTTCCATCTGTACGGTACCTGATGCCGACTCCAACCTCTCTGTCTCTGAAGCCTTAGTCAGCATGGCAGAGGACAACAGACTGAACAGTGTTGGTTCCAGAACACAACCCTGCTAGATGCCATTGGTTACTGGTAATGACTCAGATGTCTCTCCATTGTCCTGGACTCGTACCTGCATGCCTTCATAGAAATACTCTACAATGAATATAACTTTCTCGGAGATCTGTACTTGGCCAGTATCTTCCACAAGGACAGAAATAACGGCCTTTGTGAAGTCGATGTAGATGGAGAAAAGGTCGGTGTTTTGCTCTTGACATTTCTCTTGTAGCTGCCTCGCAGAAAACACAATGTTGATGGTTCTACGTTCTTTTCGGAATCCACACTGTTCTGGCAGTAGTCCCTGGTCAAGGTACATAGTGGGTAGAATCAGTAGGATTCTGGCGAGTATCGTTTCTTCAGTTGAGAATAACGATATGCCCTGGAGGTTGTCACAGGCCTATAGTGGTTCTCTTTGGAGGTGAACTATATAGAAGCAACTTTGAATTCCTGGGGGATCGTCATCCATTGCTTCGTTAATGGGTAATTGGGGGAGACGACCAATGCTTCATCATTGATGGATGAAGGGTGTTTGAGGTCGTTGTCAAAGTGTTCAGCCCATCGTTGAAGAATCTTCTAATTTGTCAGTAATTAGTGAATTCTCTTTTGGGGGAGGGGTATCTAGAGGATGTAGGTCCATACACTTCTTTCAGGGCATTGTAGAAGTTCTTCATGTCATGCTAGTCTGCCTGAACACTGAATTTCATCAGCTTTGCTGCTCAGCCATTTGTCTCGCATCTGAAGCGGATTCTGCTGTACAGTTCTGTGTAGTTGTATGCATATTTCCTAGAAGTGGACTTGGGGTCATTGAAATAGGTTTGAAGGAGGCGGTGTTTCTCATACTGCAACTGCTTGATCTCGTCGCAATTATCATCAAACGAGTCTTGATGCTTTCTGACGGAGGGTCCTAGGATTTCCGAAGATAATATCTCTGAATGCCACCCAGTCAGTCTCTACATTCCGGTTATCGAGAGGTGAAGACTTCAGATGTTCTTCCAGGGCATCCACGAGATAATTTGTGGTACTGGTGCATTTCAGCTTGATGATGTTCAGTGATTTACGAGCCTTCTTTCCCCGTGGGTATCTTTTGGGATGAATGCGAATGTTAAGTTTGGTGATGATTAGGCGCTGATATGTTCAGCAGTCAGCACCGCACAAGGGCTTGGTCACATGCACATTCTGCCTCTCCATCTTCTTTCCTGACAATGATGTAGTCGATGAGATACCAGTGCTTAGAGCGAGGGTACATCCATGACGTTTGGTTACGAGTCGGGAGAAAGAAGACTGTATTGGTAATCAGCAATTCATGCTCGGCGGAAATCTCGAGCAAAAGGATACCGTTACTGTTAAAGTGACCCACTCCGTGTTTCCTAGCACTCCACCCCATTCAACGTGATCACAGCTTACTCCTGCATTAAAATCGCCAACATGGACGAGCATATCTGCCATTGGAACGTCAACAATGACGAAGTGAAGATCCTCATAGAACAAGACTTTCACTTCATCTAGGTTGGTCATGTTTGGAGCATAGCAACTGATGATGGTAAGATGCTTTCTTGCAGACAAAAGGTGGAGTTTCATGGTCATGAGCCTGTTATTTAGTCACTTGGGATGTCCAGCCAATTTTCCAATCAGTGCAGTCTTCAATGCAAAAGCAGACACCAGCCTCACTACGTTCTTCACTTCCTCTGCCGCTCCAAAAGGAAGTGTATTCGGAGCTCCTTTCACAAAGTTTGCCTTTTCCTGCAAACCAGGTATCACTCAAGGCAGCAAAGTCATGTTGTAAGGTGCGCACATTCCATGCGCCAAGTGTGAGATGAACAATCCTGATTGTCGTTTTTGTGTTTTAACCACTGGAGTAGTAGGGTTCTTTCCAGCCGCGGTATGCTGGCTAGAGAAGTTTAGAGCAGACAATGTTTAGGGCACAGTTTCTTCATGTCAGAGAGGTGCTCAGTCGCTCAAGGGGGATGCTATTATCCACTTCTGCTCCATGTCAGTGGTGAACGACCCTAATGGCATGAGCCACCTATTTGCAAGTTTGTGGCTACGACTGCCAGTGTACCACACCTGACGCTTAGTCACTTGCCTGTCGCCTCAGAACTTTAGTGGGTGATGAGATGGGATGAGTGGATGTAAAGCATGACTTACGAATTGACTTTGTTTTAAGTGAGGAAGAGTTAGTCGACCTCACTCTTTCGCCCAAAACCATCTTAGTTCAGCAGCACAACAATGTCAAGATGGCCGGAGACGGAGTTGAGTGCAGTGGATGACCAGGACGTCCTACATGTGTCGATGAGCTCTTAGCGTTCCACAGCTCTTTGCTGCGAATCGCCTGTACCCGTTTACCAGCTGTTGGTTCCTCCGCACAGGCTACCGAATCTAGTCTTCACATGATATGTAGACAAAACATAGCTCACTGAGGGTTTAAGACCCGTCGGCTACCCTCAGCCTGGTTTAATCGGCCAGTCAATGCCGTTTTCCAGGACGTAGCCGCTGTGCATGCCACAGCTTTTTAGATCCACTGGTGAGAGCTAAGTGCCAAGTATTGACCAAAGGTTGGTGAGCTACCTGTGACGGAATACAACTGCTTTGCCAGCCAAGGGTGTTTCCCCCTCCCAGGACACCCATCCCCCACCCATACCCCTATTGACGAACTTAAACTCCTATTCCAACATGTGTTGTTATTATGGGGTTTAATGCCATTTTTCAGCACAAGCTAGGCTATATATTGTGGCCAGAAAAAATGGTGGAGGATGAATTTGGAAAAACTCAGGAAAGAACCACTGACACATACCCACATTGGCTGAGCCTGAGACTCAAACCCAAGCAGACAGAGGTGAGATGGCAGTGATCTGTAACGGTGATTACTTTAAACCACTCAGCCACTCAGGGACCCCTTCTGACACTTGTATTCTCATTGTTCCCCTTTGCTAAAATGAAATATTTACAACATTCTTTTGTGTCCCATGGCCCATCAATTATTATTATTATTATTATTATTATTATTATTATTTATTCAAGCCTTCTAAACATGGCTACTGCAGGAATTACATGAAGAAATTATTGAGAGCTGTTAATATATCAGCAATAGCAGACATCATACCTTTTAATATGATAATCAAAAGAAAAGTTAAGTTGATAAATGTATAATGTACATTAAGTTGTTTCCACATTCCTCATTTTGCTGGCTTGAAATGCATGCTAAAACCGAAAACTACAAAATGATAATAAGAAAATCTGATTTGTTTTAATGTGTGTAAGCTAATAGGTAAATAAATTACTTACACAAGAAAAATTGCTAAAGCTGAAATCAAGAATGAGAGATATTACAAATAACTAAAAGTAGAAATTACAAAAATCTACAAATTCATGGCATTTAAGGTTTAAGACATTTCTTGGCATATGTCATACTATGTACCATATATTTCACTTATGGGTCCAATTGTTAACTGCACAGACCCAGATCAAGTGTAACATTATGCAACAGCAGATCTTCATCTATGTAGTTTGATAGGAGTAATCAGTAGAACAAACAGCATAGACTCTGATCCACAAGTGCATTCTGCTATGACACACCAAGATCTTTGTTGTTTGCAGACTGAATTGACTTTTAAGTGGATACCATACCTTGATCCTTTCTTAATCAATGGCAGGTTTCTCATGTGTATTGACTGCTTTGGTTAGCTAGTGGTTAGAGAATCCACCTTGGATTTGGGAGATCCCAGGTTTGAATCCTGGTCAAGTCATACCAAAGACTTTTAAAAATGGTACATATAGCTGCCTTCTTTGGTGCTCAGCATTAAGAGGTTAGTGTTACAACTGATTGACCTGATGTCAGGATAACGTGACTGGGTGGGACATCATGCTACATGTCTGCAGCATCATACCCTGTGCATAAACTCTTAAACTGCAGATATCATAGTAATTTGATTAAAACTATATTAAAAAGCCAACACACACACACACACACACACACACACACACACAAGCACACACACCTTCTGTTTTGCTTCTTTATCCAGAAAGCAATTGCTTGAATCAGCTGTCATTGTAGGAGTTGCTGATAATCCAAATGCATCAACATCATCTTTCATAAAACTAATTAAATAAATTAAATTAATAATAATAAATATATAAAAGTATTGGTCTGTGAGGACAACACTCACATGATTGCATAACTGAGTTTCAAATAAGAAATGATGTAACAATATCTAGTTTGCTTGTAAAAATAAATTAGAAATGACTAGAATATATATAATTTTGGAAGAGAGAAATAATTAAACGAACCAACAAGATCCTCAAAAAAATATTGCTTTGTGCTTTAATAAACTTTATACAAACATTTACTGTCCAAAATATTGCAGAAAGTTACATAACTCTATAAACAAAACAAAATTTAAACATAAAGAAATAAAACATACAATAACAGTGATGTACCTAGTTCGATTGCTGCTAGGTGACTGAACCTTAAAAGCAGCCTACACAGCCTTATATACTCCTGGCAAAACCCACAACCAACAGCTACAAAGCCCACAAAACCCCATTCTAACAAAACCTTCAACCAATAAAGCCTACAAAACACACAATTGGTGTTGAAAGATTGAAACATGAGTTAGCTATGCATATGTGTATTGAGTCAATATTAACAATGATTATATATTAAATTATCAACTCGATGCCTAACACATTACTACATTCCGACTGAATTGCCCCAAGAACAAAATCAGTTTTGTATTTTGTGGCATTTTTGTAGTACTCACTCATAGCAATGTTTTGGAAACTGTGTTATACACTCTGGCAATATTACCGAGGTAGATGGCATGACAGGAGAGTCATCATGTGTATGTACCAAAGAAAAAAAGAAGAGAAAAACAAACTTAAATGCAATGATGCATACAAATTAAACATAAGGGGCTATAAACACATTGACTATGTATCATACATGTTACGGTAATTAGATTATAATCAAATTATCAAGGATGCCAGCCACCGGCATTGATACTCTAAATTAAGACCAAATTAGGTGGCATGTATGAAAAGTGTTTACCATGATACATGTATGTATTTTGCACTCAATAAATGCAGGTTTTTACAGTATGTATGTATGTATGTATGTATGTATGTATGTATGTATGTATGTATGTATGTATGTATGCATGTATGTATGTATGTATGTATGTTTGTATGTATGTATGTTTTTTTTAAAATCAAATTTCACTTTGTATTCAAAGGAAATACATTACTTGCTGAATTTGACTAAACTATATTCGATTGTGCTTTTTTCTGTTACTAATATTAAGACCATATAATCACAACAACATGAACAGTAAATTTAGCAATACCCACCGTAATTAGATTCTTCCAAGATGGACTGTTTATGACAAGGCCTTTGATCTTGTAGTTAAGTTCAGGTGAGGATATATATCTTCCAATTTGTGTTTAATCCTAGTTTGATTTGCAATCAATTAAAAAAGTAATTCAAGTAAATAATAATAGAAACTGTGACAGTCCTTTAGATTTTAGAGTTCAGATTATAACAAGACAATCATTCCTTACCACCTTGTTCAACTCAATTTCGTACTGATGAAATAAGTTTATATTCAGATTTAAGCAAATTCTTGATAATTGTTTGGAAGGACTGATATACCTCAATTTTAAATACTATATGCAATAACTTCCGATATAAGGAGTTCGGTCATAATGTTTAACTATTATGCAGATATAAACACCATCTCCCATCATATCTAGAGATTTCAGCGGTGTTGGAGGATTTGTGAAATATTTATTTAAGACAAGCATCCCTATTTCCACATGTAGTATCATGATTCATTTTTTCCTCCAAATTCTTCAGAGGAACTGGTAGTTTAACCTTGTGGGATTTCAGATAATGTTGAACAGCTGTAACATTTCAAAGTCTTTATTAAATCAGAAAAATATTCTTGTTGATAGTTAATTGAGGGAAAATTCTCTCTCTCTCTCTCTCTCTCTCTCTCTCTCTCTCTCTCTCTCTCTCTCTCTCTCTCTCTCTCTCTCTCTCTCTCTCTCTCTCTCTCTTAGTTACATAATTAAGTCACATTGGATTTTTACATCCTTTGGCTTGGCAACTAATAACTTGTTATGACCATCAACCAGCCTCCAACTTGCTAGCCAAGCCTACCTTCCTGTTTATAATTAGCAAATTAGCATTCTCCTTATCGTATCTATAAACAATCTAACATACTTGCTTCACTCCATGGAATTTTTTACCTTCATTTAATCCTTATGCTTTAAGGATAAACTCGAGATTGTAAAGTCTATTAACAATATAAACTGTTTTGTTCTTGATGTTGATTTTATTTGCGGTTGAAAACAATTTCACAGGGCAAAGTTAGGCTATTCTTGGCAGCCAGCATAACTAGTGATAAAGGAACATACGGAACATACGGAAAGCCAAATAAGAACCACCGACTCATGGGAAACTATTGGTAGCTTTCTTAAATACCCACACAACATGCACAAGAATCTAACCCAGTAGTGAGATGGCATTGAATATATATATATATATATATATATATATATATATATATATATATATATATATATATATATATATATATATATATATATATATATATATATATATATAATAATAATAATAATAATAATAATAATAATGAGGGCTTTGTATAGCACCTAATCTTTCGAAGCTCTAAGCGCTTTACACCATCAATAATGACAGAACAACAAATGACAAAAACAATGAAATTGGAAAACATAAAAACATGCTGAAAAAATATAAGATACAAAACATGATTAGATTGCTAACTTTGTCCCTGCAGTCGAAACAGGTGAGTCTTAAGAGCACTCTTAAAAGGGACCACTGTGTCTTTGTGTCTAATTTCAATGGACAATTCGTTCCACATCGCCGGGCCCTGGTGTGCAAATGAACGTTGTCCATATGACTTTGTTTTCACCTTGGGAACAATGAGTATATATATACATCTACATATCTCTCTCTCTCTCTCTCTCTCTCTCTCTCTCTCTCTATATATATATATATATATATATATATATATACATATATATATATATATATATATATATATATATATATATATATATATATATATATATATATATATATATATATATATGTATATGTGATAGTGTGTGTGTGTGTGTGTAATTTGGAGTTTTAGCATAGCTTTTAAAGTAATTTCAGTCATATCGCTATGATGTCTGCAGTGTCGCAGTTAGTAGTGATGTTTATCACTGGGGCATCAAAGTTATATTCATTTAGCTCTTAAACATAATTCTAAACAGTATATTTGATTAGTGATATAAATTATATATGTAAAATGTATTGACTTTAGCTTGGCTGCATATTTTGCTTAAAATCAATAATGACCCAATAGATAAAAAAAAATATGCTTTGAAGTTCATAGCATTTTAAATATGAATTTGCTGTATTGTAACAGTAGTAACACAATAAGAGGCCAAGGTGGACCTCCTACCACTCATTTGTCTTACTTTAGTCTAAAAGACAAATATTAGCATATTCTGGTGCAAAGTTCTCCCTCATAGCAGTAGTAAGATGGGTAGTTAATTGGATTTAGGATATGTTAACTAAGGGATGACCTCTATTGATATTATGACCTAATATGAGTTAAAGATAGAATATCAACAGAGAACTGGACAAGATTTTTGGGAAGAAATGATGCAATATGAGCCCTCTTAGGCAAGAAAAGAACGAATTTAATCAAACAAATTAATAGTGGTAATTTCAATTCAACTTAAAATGAAATCAACAGGATTTAATAGCAGTGTCTAATTTGGATTTATTGCATCATCATAGCATGTGGTGAAAAGATTGCAATGACCACGACTGATTGCATCACTTTCCTCATGACTGTTCCAATGTTTCCTATGTCTTTGAGTCTTCCCTTTCTTCACTGCCTTGTCCTTCGTGGACTTCCTAGATTTTATTCTCCACTTGTCACTTTCCCCTTTTGGACCTCACTTGACACTTTTCCATTTTCTTTTTTTCAGACTTCATTTCTGGACTGTTGAGTCCTCTCTTTCTCAGAAACTGTTTTCTTAAAGAATAAAATTATCCAGATATATGCCTTAATTTCACTTGGTCAATCATAAGCAGTGGTTTCTAAAATGTTTCCTAATACAACAATTTGTTTTATCAGTCAGAATCTCTGAACTAAATTATATTACTTTTCCCTTTGAAAAATGTCTATTTGACATGGATCGGAAGTTCAGCTGTCTCTTCCTCAAACCCATATTAGAATATCCAGTCAATTTCATTGAGTCAGAACACTGGCCCCTTTGAAGTTTTAACACTGTCATGGAAGAAATTAGAAATAAAGGTCAAAATGACACTTCCCATATACTGCACTGGTCCAAATGTGATGCAGATTTTAAGCTCAGAACATTCAACGTTAAGGTTCACTGCTTATCCAAAATGCGATACGTCACTTCTGGGTAATGTGATGTGAATGATATTCTCCATTTTATCATTATGATAGCCACACAGTTGCAAGAGTGGTTTTTAGTAGCCCAATCTTAGTAGAACATTCATTGTACATGTAATGTGAACCACTTATAGCACATTTGTATTCATATTGAAAGTATTTGAAGAGAATTAAGTTTTAAAAAATCACTTACATATGCTGCGAATACTGGATATTAGTTGAGAGATTTCATAGGCACAACTTTTGTCGAAATTGTTCTGAAATAAATTCCTGGAAACTGGTGGATTAGTGTTTGAAATGTCACAATAAAATTGTCAATATTATTGCCATTTTAAGCAGAAACCCATATGTTTCCAACTCTTATAATCCTGTTGACTGTACATGCAGTTATTCAAGCTGGACAAAAAATATTATGTTAAGAATATGTGTGTATGTACTATAAATGTGTAAATTGTTCACCTGTACCTTTTCTGTAAGATTGAATCCACATATGTATTATTAAAATGTACTCAAGGGACAATTTATTCTGGTATACTCTCTATGTGCTATAAAGTGTACGCTTCTCAGAAGTCACATACTTTATATTGTCTTCACAGTTGGTATGGAGCTGGTTTTCATATTAGTAGTAACCAATTCATTTGTATTGATTGTTTCATTGCAGGAAGGAGAGGGATCCAGAGTTAGCTCTGGTTAAATATAAAAACAAACAATTTATCTGGGCATTTTTCCAAAGAAACCACCTTTACATTTTGTAAAGCACCAACAGGAAAAGTGCAAAACAATGATTTAATACAAGACCAGCAATATGGCAATAAGACTTGATACTAATGACAGAGATATACATACTGTATAGAATAGCTGTTACATATATTCTCTGGACATGTTACAATAGGTAAATTATTTATGATAAATGTTTAACAAAGAAAGAGTGGAAAATTAAAAAAGAAATTATTAAAAAATAAGGTTGACAGTCTTGTTACATGTCACATAAATGGCCTTCGAGATGTGACACAAAACAAATTAAATTTGTAATATTCGCATGTTTTACTTTCCTTTGGACAATTTGATTCTTGCAAGACATCACTTTTTTGAGTAATATTTGAAAACCTTTTCAATTTTTAATGCTAAAATTAAAAAATTAGGACACACTGTTTAGAGGAATTTTTTACATTTTGTTTAGACACTATTTTGACACCTGCTGTAGTTGGGGCACTGAGTGGCAATGTCTAAAATGTGCATCAATTCAGATCATTGCCCTCTCACCTCTGTCTGCATTAGTTCAAGTCTCAGATTTAGCTAATGTTGGTATGTGAGAAAGCTTGCTAGTAGCTTCTTGCAGGTCAGTGATTCTTTCAGGGGTTTTCCAAGGCTTTTCCTCCGCAATTTATACTGGTTGCCATGTATAGCCTATCTTGTACTGAAAAACGGTTTTTAACCCTACAACAAGAACAACATCAACTACTACTTAAATATAACTTTGTCTTTCTTGATATAGGGTTTACACAATAGCTAAAATGTGAATGAAACACTGCAGGATTATTATGAATTCCTATCTTTGCTAGGCTGATCCAAGCATTAGAGTGTATTTCTGGCTGATCTCAGCTTATCTGATCCCAGCACAAAGAAGGTAATCTTGATTTTAAATTACATGTATTCTAAACCTCAGCTGACCCCAACTAAGCTATATGGTAATACCATCACATTCATATGTGGATGATTGTATTTTCCACTTCAGAAAACCAGTGCAAGATTTTTTGCTCATGCTTTACACTTGACCTTTATCATGGCTTCGGAATATATTGAAAATTTACTGGAAGCATAGTGCACAAAAAATATCAAAAGCTTGTTTGAATCATCACTTGAATATTTTTCTTCTGAATATTCAAATGAAACATTTTATTTGCAAGATATTTACATTTATAATTGAGCAGTGGTTTTAGTCCCACACTGACTGACCTAGCTACAAGAGCAGCATCTAGAATCCATTACGACTTGAAAAAGCTGCTGTTTATAATTTTTGTTTAAAAAATGTATATTCACAGTATTTGTTTTAAATTTTAAATCAATTCTTCCTCAAAGATGAATTGAAAATTATGTTGTTATTTGTCGGTCTTGATTAATCTAATCAATAAAAGTGGACTTCATCTTGTGATCTGTTGATAGCTGTATAATTGCATAATCTATATTCAATACACAATTCAAAGACTATGTATTGCAATTATTATAGCATTTTAATTACTGGTACTGTTCTTTGAAAGCTGAAATGTCATTGACAGTTACACTAAATATTTATGCTCTGTGTTATGGTAAGGAAATTTTCAGTGGTTGTTTTGCAGCTGGACAGTTGCAGCAGCATTCACAGTATGCATTTTTTACCTGGATTACCTGTGTAACCACAGAAATGTGAGAATAAGAATCCATCATTGTACTTTAGTTTAGAATTGCAAATCAAATCCTTAGGATTACAAATTTGCATTAAACTCACAGCACATCCTTGTGTAGGACTTAAAATTCTAAACTTGATGTTTAGCACTAGGGCATCATGCCACAGAAATGTAGCATGATGTCCCAGCCAGTCACATTATCCTGACACCAGACCGACCAGTCCTAAAACTAACCTCTTAATGCTGAGCACCTAGCAAGGTAGGTGTTATTACCATTTGTATAAATATTTGGTATGACTCAGCATGGTTTCGAACCTGTGATATCCTGCATCTGATGTGGATCATATATCCACTTAGGTCACCAGAATGGTAATACTGCTATGAAAAAAGGAATTATATTTAATATTAAATTACAAAGGTAATGTCCAATAAGAAAGACAACATTGAATTTTATTTTTTATTCTGCAGGCAGTGAGAGGCATAGCTGTAATAATGTTACTCCATCATATTTTTAAATCACAAAATGAATGTTAGACTGTTACCATGGAAATAAAGTAATGTTACTATATCTTGTTGGAGGGATAGCAGGAGAGCTATGTTCTGTTGATACTACATCAGGTGTTGTAGTCCCTGGAAAAAAGTTAATATTACTACATGGTTTTGGGGATAGCTATGTAATATTGTTACTACATCAGGTTTTGAAGATCACAAAAACAGTGCTTGGAAATAGATTAATGTTATTACATGGGTTTTGGGGGATGGCTATGATGTCTATGTAGTATTGCTACTACATCAAGTTTTGGTGGTCATAAATCAGTGCCTGGACATATAGTAATGTTACTACATTAGATATAGTAATGTTATTACATTGGTTTGGGGGATATCTTTAGAGCTATGTAATATTGTTACTACATCAGTTGTAGTAATGTTATTACATCAGGGCTTTGTAATCACAAAATCAGTGCCTGGGCAAAGGGTAATGTTAATACATGGGTTTGGGGGATATCTTTAGAGCTATGTAGTATTGTTACTACATAAGTTGTAAGATTGTTATTACATCAGGGTTTTTTAATCACAAAATCAGTGCCTGGGCAAAACGTAATGTTACTACATGGGTTTGGAATGTATAGCTTTGTAGTATTGTTACTATATCAGTTTAAGTATTATTACTGCATCAGGTTTTGGAGATCACAAAGTCAGTGCCTGGTTATAGAGTAATATTACAACATATGTTTGGGAATTAACAATGTAGCATTGTTACTATAGTCCAATTCCCTGATAAAGGTCAAGCAAACAATTTTTTATTCTGACAGTCATTTAATTTGACCCAACGATGTTTTGAATAGAAGATCTGTTGCTGAAGGTATTAGCCATTTTATTCACAGGGGCTCGTATCGTTGCTTACAATCGACCGGTCCTACATATACTATATAATAATTATATAGTATATGTAGGACCGGTCGATTGTAAGCAACGATACGAGCCCCTGTGGTTTAAACGGTTTCTCTACATTAAGACTACATAGTGTTTGGAAACTTGGTTTCAAAATATTGTAGCGTGTCCTCAGCCATGTTTCGAAATACTAAACTGTTTTACGTGTCTCAGTCTTAAAAACGCTAGTCTTGATTCAAAGCGCTCTCATTGTATGTGAATTGTACTGATGATATAACCTTCGATAAATAAAACCCACTGCTGATAAATTTCATTCATATTGTTTCATGATTGATTACGTGTGTAAACAACTTCAAATCAAACGCTCCGTGCACATCTCGTTAATACTAATTGTCTAGCTAATGAATATCCCTTACAAACTATACCTTTATCGATTTAAATGTGCGGGATATTCTGTGAGCGTTTTAAAACTTGAGAAAAATGTTAATATCTTTTATGGACGTTTTGAATCTAAGTTCATATTCTACAAGAGATAATTTAATCTTGGCTCCTATCCGTCTTTAACTCTTAAATCTAAGCATGTATCCAGCTTAAAATGTATTCCATCATGATACATTTCGAACTTGTGTGTATTCGATCCGGGTTCATACTTTTATTGTTATTACAGAATCGAGTTCAATATCCTACTTAGGTGTGTTGAATCAAGGTCCAAAACATGTTTGAATACATTGAATGTATGAATTTATCATCCTTAAATGTTTTAAATCTTTAATTTTATTTTATTTTAGTATTTTGAACTTAGTTATATAAACAACATGAATGTAATGAACCTAGGTTTATATCCAACCTTCGCATATTGAATATTGTTCCCAATCTACTTGAGCGTATTGTATCTGGGTCCACATCCTACCTGAGCGTATTGTATCTGGATCCACATCCTACTTGAGCGTATTGTATCTGGGTCCACATCCTACTTGAGCGTATTGTATCTGGGTCCACATCCTACTTGAGCGTATTGTATCCCGGTCCACATCCTACTTGAGCGTATTGTATCCCGGTCCACATCCTACTTGATCGTATTGTATCCCGGTCCACATCCTACTTGAGCGTATTGTATCCCGGTCCACATCCTACTTGAGCGTATTGTATCCCGGTCCACATCCTACTTGAACGTATTGTATCCCGGTCCACATCCTACTTGAGCGTATTGTATCCCGGTCCACATCCTACTTGAGCGTATTGTATCCCGGTCCACATCCTACTTGAGCGTATTGTATCCCGGTCCACATCCTACTTGAGCGTATTGTATCCCGGTCCACATCCTACTTGAGCGTTTACATTATAGGTTTATCTCCTTCAATAGTGTATTTAATTAAGTTTTGCATCCTACTGGAGCATTTTACATCTAGGTTCATATCCTATTTGAATGTTTTTAACCTAGGTTCATATCCTTCTTGAGTGCGTTGAATCCTTAGACAAGTTTGAAAATTAATTTTGCAATACTTAATACTTATGAAGTTCGGTTTAACATTAAAGTAACGATCTCAAGATACAATTCTGTCAAAGATTATTTATTTGCAATTCTGTTCGGATGTTGCCTTAACAGTTGTACACCGTACAAAACGTTTCATGGGTTGTTCAAAGAATATGTCTATTCAGTGAACTATAAATTTAGCCCATTAAAAGACTTAAATTCGAATAATTTCAAGAGGGTAAAGTTAGAGAATATTAATTTTAAATTAACAGAAAATAAATTAAAGGCTGGTGCATTTCAATGGTTTGAAAAATAGAAAATAACCGGTGGTAGTTTTTTAAAACACAAATGCAGTCAAATCAAAGACAATTTTGATTACTGACGCTCTCGTTTTAGATATGACAATATAATGAATGACACCGATTAACAAAATGCCAGTATTAAAATGTAAAGCAAATTCAGACAGTTTTAGGTTGATGATATCTCTTTCTATGATTTTTGCGAATAAGCTGATTTAGGAAAGAAGGCAATGTAACTAATTTATATATTGATTTTATATTTTGTTGGTACCATCGATAAAAATAACGGAACTTCGAATTCGTCAAAGAATGTTCATAGATGTTTCATACTTCATATACGTTTTAATTTTTCAAAACATTATTTGATATAAATAGTCAATGAATATATGTCCTGTCCATATTAGATTCATGTTGGGTCGAAGAAAAGTCACTTATAAAATTGACTTGATTGTTACGTGAAACGAAGCAGTTTCTTCTTTTTTATGGTTAAGTGGCAAATATAAATCTTTGGAAATAGATTGTCTGAGGTCACGCAATCACCATAAGATTTTATTTTTTATGAAAATATTCGAATAGTTAAAAGAATAAAAGCGTGCCTTTGGCGCCTACCTACGTGACGTGAAGTGTGTTATCAAATGAACTATTTCCACATTTCGTTAAATGATCATTGCAGTGAACAGTGAAAGCAACGAAATAATCACTAATAAAGAAAAAAACTAAAGATTTTTTTAATTGTCTACTTCTAAGTATATTATTATCATAATTTTTTTGTTCTATTTTCAAATAATTGTAGGGACATTTTCCAACTTGAATGTAAACGCATCAAAGAATCTAGAAAATCGAAGAAGAGCTCGTGTACGTTACATAGATTAAATCTAGTTAAATCCTCATGGAAAATCTGTCCTTAATTACATTGAATCTAATGGCTTGTTAGTTACTTTTAAAACCTGCAAATACGATTCCTTTTGCATCGCAGATGTGCAATAAAAAGGTTTTTTTTTTGCATTCTGATATATTTCAATACCTTATTTCAGTTCACGGACTTAAGACAGTAATTAAGCACACGGTGGATAATAATAATAATAATAATAATAATAATAATAATAATAATAATAATAATAATAATAATAATAATGACTTTGTATAGCGCCTAATCTTACGAAGCTCAAAGCGCTTTACACCATCAGTAATGATATGACTACACTACAGAACAACAAATGACAAAAACAATGAAATTGGAAAACATAAAAACATGCTGAAAATAGATAAGATACAAAACATGATTAGGTCGCTAAGTTTGTTCCTGCACTCGAAACAGGTGAGTCTTGAGAGCACTCTTAAAAGGAACCACTGTGTCTTTGTGTCTAATTTCAATGGGCAATTCGTTCCACGTCGCCAGGCCCTGGTGTGCAAACGAACGTTGTCCATATGACTTTGTTTTCACCTTCTGAACAATGAGTATACGATTATCAGAAGAAGAGCTTAAGGATCTAGCTGGTGTTTGAGTCTGTATCGAATTGATAGCCAGTGTAGGGTACAGAGCAGTGGTGAGGTGTGCTCTGGTCGAGGTACTCTAAAGATGATCCGTGCTGTATTTTGAATTTTTTGAAGTTTCTGGAGTAAATATTGTGATGAACCAGACAGAACTGAGTTATAATAGTCCAGTCTTGAAAGTACTAATGAACACACAAGTGTTTTCGTGGCATCAACAGAAAGATATTTACGAATGGAACTGATGCGTCTCAATTCAAGATATGCAGCCCTGCAGATGTTCATGACATGTTAGTGTAATGTGAGACTACTATCTAGAGTAACACCTAGATTCCGTACTGACTGTGAGAATTTAATGTTGGTGTTGCTGATATTTATTGTCTGAGGTAAAGGATGTGAATGAGAAAGTCTTTGTGTTGTGATCAGAATAGCCTCAGTTTTATGATCATTCATCTGCAACTTGTTACATGTCATCCATGATTTCACATCCGAAATGCACTTCTCTACTCCATGGATGACACTTTAGGACTATTTAAGAACGGAAGAGGAGCGTTATAAACATATACAAGTTGACAGACAAATACGGCAACAAATCAACATTATGTGTAGGGCGGGAAGTATTACATACTTAGGAAACAAATATTTATTTTCACAGATTAGCACTCGATTCCTGACAGAACCCTTGGAGTAACCATGAGACAGGATATTTTTAATAATCGCAAACGCCTTGGTGTGCACCACCCCCACCCTACCCCCAAGACCATGCACCAAAGAAGTCAATCCTCAACAGTTTTGTCCTGTAGTCTGCAGGCCGTTCGTTACGCGAAATGGCAATTTCCTTTTCGATTTTTACCTATCCCTTTTGAATCCACTCGTCCAAGGAGACCAAGAGTTAAAAGTGAGATCGTTGGCATCACTCATCTAATTCTTTTGGGATTAAAGTTATTCTTTATCTACAGTCGGTGGTTGCCGTTGTTCCATTGTTGCCATTCCTGAACAGGTATCATTGCCAATTTCAAAATTGATGCTTCTTTTGATCGTTCTATGACATCTCATCACTGCCTTTATCTGATGCGAAATCGATTCCCTACAAACAATACCTACCTGGAAGGCATAGTCGTAAATGCCGTGTGTATTGCTGGTATCAAATTGTCTGTTGGCTTCAAACAGGTAATATTTATACATCAAGTAAATCGTATCTTAATGGCTATGTTCAAAGGGGGTCTACTGCAGAAAGTCTGGCCATCCCGAATGAATTATTAAGTATGCATGCTTTTCGATCTGCATGTCCATTAGCAATTATAAATGTCTACACTTGCACTACTCGTATATGATACTGGGTCGTGGTTCTAGTCAGAGACTAATTGATTTCACAATCCGGTCGAGATATGACTTCCACATGTTGCACGTATATGTTTGCTTCTTCAACGCTGATTTTGCCTTTGTTAGCATATCACAGATTATCCAATGAAAGATGAATCAAGTCCAATTATGTCTAAGACGCAAATTCACTCCTTTCAACAATATTATATCCAAACACAAATGGTCCATCATTTCCTGATTGCAACAGTGTTTTATTTCTTTGATTTGTTAACTTCTACAGTGTAATCATTGTCATCTTCTGTGACCATGTCATTGAAAGTCTTGAATGTGTATAGTTTCCACACCTTTCAATAACCTAGCTGCGTGCTGCTATACTCTTTCTGTAAAGAAGTGATTTATTAAGGTATGCTCTGTAAGAATAAGTATTAAACTACTGGATAGCCTGTGGATCAGGGACAAATCTACTTCACTTTACAAAGAATGCATGGCATTGCTGCCAGGAGCTTTCTGGCATTAATGGGTATATTCATATTGTAGTTTTGATGACTTTATTTACAGGTATAATATAACGGGGTGGTCGTCGAAAAAAAAAACACTATACACCATGGTAATCTTGTAATGCCAGTTTTGTTAGTGGAATGGCTAAGAAATCAATTTCTATCTATGAATGTAGGATTGTTAGGGCATCAACTTTGCATTGTTATATTCAAAGTGTTGATTGCAGAAAGTCCGGATATTCCAAATAAATTTTGTTTAAAAAACGCTCCAAAAACTGATAGTCCTTTCCCTCATTGTTGCCTTTTATGTGTTGTCTTAACTTTCTATGTTTCTCTTCCTGTCTTAACATTCCTGCTAAAATGGTTTCAAAGCAACAATGTTTTTTTTTTTATAGATGTCCAAAGAATATGTTATTTCTCCGAAAGAGGACGTAATTCACAGACTTCAGAAACGCGTGTTTGGGATTCCATTTATCGATATGCATGTGTTTAATAAGTTTCTTTCTTTATGTAAGTGGAAGGTTTTTCAACCTAAGCTTTTTGTCTTTGGGAGATATAATGTTTCAAGACTGGCGTGACAATATGAAAGACCGATTTTAACAAACTCTCTCAATTCATGTCATTGTTGGCGAGTCACTCATCTATAGAATAGTTACATCAGATGCAATTCACTGAAGAATACGTATATTTTGCGAACGTGAAGTTATAACTTGTCTTTGTTTACAAGATACCTCGGTTTATACATTGGAACGAAACATCATGTTATCATGTCTATGATATCATTTTGTACTAATATTCTACGTGTTATAAAGACAATCTACTGACAGAAAAAAATGATAAATTATTAGCAGACGTGGTCTTTTGTTTCTTTTTTAGCATTGAGTTCACAATAAAGTCGATTACTGTCAGCAACGGCTTGACTTTGTTTCCTACCACATTCAACATAAGAAATACAACCACATTGGGCTAAATACCGACAACTCAGTTTTATATGTGTAAGGTGTCATGATATGTTAAAGGTGTCACGATATATTAAAGGTGCCATGATATGTTTAAGGTGCCATAATATGTTTAAGGTGCCATGATATGTTAAAGGTGCCATGATATGTTAAAGGTGCCATGATATGTTTAAGGTGCCATGATATGTTTAAGGTTCCATGATATGTTAAAGGTGCCATGATATGTTAAAGGTGCCATGATATGTTTAAGGTTCCATGATATGTTAAAGGTGCCATGATATGTTAAAGGTGCCATGATATGCTTAAGGTGCCGTGATATGTTAAAGGTGCCATGATATGTTAAAGGTGTCATGATATGTTAAAGGTGCCATGATATGTTTAAGGTGCCATGATATGTTAAAGGTGTCATGATATGTTAAAGGTGCCATGATATGCTTAAGGTGCCATGATATGTTAAAGGTGTCAATATATGTTAAAGGTGCCATGATATATTTAAGGTGTCATGATATGTTTAAGGTGCCATGATATGGTAAAGGTGCCATGATATGTTAAAGATGCCATGATATGTTAAAGGTGCCATGATATGATAAAGGTGCCATGATATGTTAAAGGTGCCATGATATGTTCAAGGTGTCATGATATGTTAAAGGTGCCATGATATGTTTAAGGTGCCATGATATGTTAAAGGTCTCATGATATGTTAAAGGTGCCATGATATATTTAAGGTGTCATGATATGCTAAAGGTGTCATGATATGTTAAAGGTGCCATGATATGGTAAAGCTGTCATGATATGTTTAAGGTGTCATGATATGTTAAAGGTGCCATGATATATTTAAGGTGTCATTATATGTTTAAGGTGCCATGATATGGTAAAGGTGCAATGATATGTTAAAGGTGCCATGATATGTTAAAGGTGCCTTGATATGTTAAAGGTGCCATGATATGTTAAAGGTGCCATGATATTTTAAGGTGCCATGATATGTTAAAGGTGTCATGATATGTTCAAGGTGCCATGATATATTTAAGGTGTCATGATATGCTAAAGGTGTCATGATATGTTAAAGGTGCACATATATGTTAAAGGTGTCATGATATGTTAAAGGTGCCATTATATGTTTAAGGTGCCATGATATGTTTAAGGTGCCATGATATGTTAAAGGTGTCATGATATGTTAAAGGTGCCATGATATGTTTAAGGTGCCATGATATGTTAAAGGTGTCATGATATGTTAAAGGTGCCATGATATATTTAAGGTGTCATGATATGCTAAAGGTGTCATGATATGTTAAAGGTGCCATGATATGTTAAAGGTGCCATGATATATTTAAGGTGTCATGATATGGTAAAGGTGCCATGATATGTTAAAGGTGCCATGATATGTTAAAGGTGCCTTGATATGTTAAAGGTGCCATGATATGTTAAAGGTGTCATGATATGTTTAAGGTGCCATGATATGTTTAAGGTGCCATGATATGTTAAAGGTGCCATGATATATTTAAGGTGTCATGATATGCTAAAGGTGTCATGATATGTTAAAGGTGCCATGATATGTTAAAGGTGTCATGATATGTTAAAGGTACCATTATATGTTTAAGGTGCCATGATATGTTAAAGGTGCCATGATATGTTAAAGGTGCCATGATATGTTAAAGTTGCCATGATATGTTAAAGGTGTCATGATATGTTAAAGGTGCCATGATATGTTTAAGGTGCCATGATATGTTAAAGGTGTCATGATATGTTAAAGGTGCCATGATATATTTAAGGTGTCATGATATGTCAAAGGTGTCATGATATGTTAAAGGTGCCATGATATGTTTAAGGTGCCTTGATATGTTAAAGGTGTCATGATATGTTAAAGGTGCCTTGATATATTCAATGTGTCATGATATGTTAAAGGTGTCATGATATGTTAAAAGTGCCATGATATGTTTAAGGTGCCATGATATGTTAAAGGTGTCATGATATGTTAAAGGTGCCATGATATATTTAAGGTGTCATGATATGTTAACGGTGTCATGATATGTTAAAGGTGCCATGATATGTTAAGGGTGCCTTGATATGTTAAAGGTGTCATGATATGTTAAAGGTGCCATGATATATTCAATGTGTCATGATATGTTAAAGGTGTCATGATATGTTAAAAGTGCCATGATCTGTTTAAGGTGCCATGATATGTTAAAGGTGTCATGATATGTTTAAGGTGCCATGATATATTCAATGTGCCATGATATGTTTAAGGTGCCATGATATGTTAAAGGTGTCATGATATGTTAAAGGTGCCATGCTATATTTAAGGTGTCATGATATGTTAAAGGTGTCATGATATGTTAAAGGTGCCATTATATGTTTAAGGTGCCATGATATGTTAAAGGTGCCATGATATGTTTAAGGTGCCATGATATGTTAAAGTTGCCATGATATGTTAAAGGTGTCATGATATGTTTAAGGTGCCATGATATGGTAAAGGTGCCATGATATGTTAAAGGTGCCATGATATGTTAAAGGTGTCATGATATGTTAAAGGTGCCATGATATGTTTAAGTTGCCATGATATGTTAAAGGTGTCATGATATGTTAAAGGTGCCATGATATATTTAAGGTGTCATGATATGCTAAAGGTGTCATGATATGTTAAAGGTGCACTGATATGTTAAAGGTGTCATGATATGTTAAAGGTGCCATTATATGTTTAAGGTGCCATGATATGTTAAAGGTGCCATGATATGTTTAAGGTGCTATGATATGTTAAAGTTGCCAGGATATGTTAAAGGTGTCATGATATGTTAAAAGTGCCATGATATGTTTAAGGTGCCATGATATGTTTAAGGTGCCATGATATGTTAAAGGTGTCATGATATGTTAAAGGTGCCATGATATATTTAAGGTGTCATGATATGTTAAAGGTGTCATGATATGTTAAAGGTGCCATGATATGTTTAAGGTGCCTTGATATGTTAAAGGTGTCATGATATGTTAAAGGTGCCATGATATATTCAATGTGTCATGATATGTTAAAGGTGTCATGATATGTTAAAGGTGCCATGATATGTTTAAGGTGCCATGATATGTTAAAGGTGTCATGATATGTTTAAGGTGCCATGATATATTTAAGGTGCCATAAGGTGCCATGATATGTTTAAGGTGCCATGATATGTTAAAGGTGCCATGATATGTTAAAGGTGCTAAAGATTTTAATGTGTTCCTTGTCGTGCAATTTTTTTCTGCAAAATTAATCGATAAGATTTTGCAACATTATATGCTTTCTTTAAATGATACTTTTGTATTCGATAAATAACTGGCAAACAATTCCACAACAACCTCATACAATGTAGTTATCGAACACAATTTGACTAATTGAGCAATTATGCTTGAAAATCAAAAGAGTCAGTCTGGTAATATGAGTAGAAAGTTTCCAACCGTGATCATTAGTAGCAAATAAGACTAAGAGCATGTTGATTTAATGCGTTGAAACAACGAGTAAAATGTCACATACATACATTCCATATGTCTAAACAGTTGTAAGTGCGGTCGATGACACACTTTGCTAATTCTAATTCGGGACGTATGTTAATTCCACGAAATACCTTTAAATGTATGCCTCCTGTCTACACCTTTGACAGTAATGACGCAAAGGTTTCTGAATACATTGATTGCACTATATGGTGAACAATCAAACTCAAAAACGAAAATAAATTCTACGGGGTGGTTCCTTTCTTCTGCTTTGGACATGGTGTGTCCATTCGTTTGTTATTTTTTTTGTTGTTGTTAAAAGTGATGATTAAAATCGCCTAGGTAATTTTCAGTTTCTATCCAGGACAAATATGAAAGTTTCTGGAATTGATAAGAACTTTCTGTTGGTGTTTTTACACACCTACAATAATTCACAAGTGTTTTTCTTTTATTGGAAATGCTTCATTTTATTTCGGCCATAACAAATCTGAGTTGCATCATGGCGTCCAGTATTGAACACGGAAAAATTAATTTAGTCCTCCAGGAAAGTAGGACCTTGAACTGTGGTACTTCTGTCCTCGAGGTAAATATCACAAGTCAAATAAGTCCTTTGATATTCATTTCACAAACTAATAAATTTCGTAATGAAAAAGATGAATAACATATTTTGTCCGAACATATCGTCCTTTATATAGCAAAGCTCAACGGAAGACATGCGGGGTTCTTTCAAAGCAAATAAAGGAGCTGGAACGTTTAGAATTTTAAGCATTACATGAGGTCCACACAAGGTCACTTTTAAATTCTAGTTATTCCAGAACTGTCTCTATTTCTCATCGTTGCTGGTATTCAAGTAATTCTCTAATGTAAGCCCATAGTCGCTTATGTAATGGAATATCGATTTTATATGCTTTACCTCTATTCACCAGGATAGCCACATCATGTCTTTAACAATGTCAACCCTCAAAATACTTCTTGTAAGAAAAGTAGCTGATCAACATATTAAATGTAGCGACTTAGCCAGCTACCCGAAGTTAGAAGTGAATCATACGCACAGCTGCTTTTCTATCAGTAATTTCAAGTTCGTCACTGACTTGCACTTGTTGAACTGTCAATAATATTGAAAGCTTGTAATTCACCATGTTTGCTAAAGTCAGTCCAGGCAGGAGATTTTAAATTGTCTTGGGTGATGAAATGTCGCTAGCGATCTTGATCTTCGGTCAGACATTATAGTGTTTATTAAAACAGCACAGAAGCATGCAAGTCCTTGATACACTTGCCTCTTATTTTACGGCGACTTTAGACTTAATCTCTGACTTGCTTGTTGAATATAACAATACTCCTTCCTCTAGGGTGACAGTGACTTTCATTCTTGAGTGATCTTCTCTCTCTCGAACTTGGTAAATAGTACTCGTCATTGTAAATTTGCTATAGGAAACTTTTACAAAGACTTATAGAGCTTCTTGGAGCATGGACAATACAGGAAGCTGGGTAACAGCAAAATATAAAACATGAAACTAAATCGAAAATTACATATTGTTACACAATAATTCTATAGAGACTCCAGCCTCTTCTGGAGACGAAAGAGAAGCCACATATTGCTTATGTAAAGCGAAAATGTGGACACCAGAATATTTACTAGTCAATATCGTCAAAATCGTGAAATCTCGTCCCAAGACAAGAGCAAACATGAATGTTGTGTGTGTCAAAAGAAAGTAGAGATATTAATGTCCTGTTTGTCCAAGCCTCAAAAGACAAGAGATAAAAAGAAAGTAAAAGTAAGAATAAAGTTGGGCGAAAGATAAGACGTTTCAGGATACGAAGAAGAACAACCCGTTTCCTTAACACAATTCAAAAAAGGCACTAACAAGACGTAGGAAGAGGTAGAAAATATGGACAGGAACTGGCTTAACATGTGATATTATTATTTATGTAATTCCGCTAAGAAATCATGGATATTGTGACAATACTATGTGTTTTCATACAGCTTATGGACACTGATCTGCATACACTAACAGTCGGGTATTGACAGTCAATGATTAGTACCACTTTTAAGAGCCAAATTGTTAATGCTAAAAAGGGTCTTTTCAACAAGTTTTGTCAACACCTAAGAGTTCCTTTCAAAGTCTTTCAGTATACTTGAACCAATGAATACATGCAATCGTCGGTATTATGGGTTCATTTGTTCCCATTTGCATGTTTTTGT
Organism: Unio pictorum; assembly: GCA_030141615.1. Taxonomy (NCBI): domain Eukaryota; kingdom Metazoa; phylum Mollusca; class Bivalvia; order Unionida; family Unionidae; genus Unio; species Unio pictorum. Next base: position 24,554,350 of record JARLTB010000044.1, read on the forward strand.
ATCGAAAACAAAACTTAAAATTCATTTATCTCATTGTATGTGTGAATTTTTATGTGTATATGTTGGAACCACCATTCCCTTTATATAGTACACAAGTATGTTAGCATTCATACTGTATTCTCCTTTTCTGTATGTGTGCATTAATATAAATGTACTGTACTAATCCTACCATTTTCCAAACTCTTTTTGTAAATGTACATGTACGTTGTAAAGTCAGTATAATCATGGTATTAATCTTAATCTCAAACAAAACTTTATCTATCTTTTTATGCATGTAACGACATAGGTTGCTTTTTGTCAAGATGTGTGATTGTTTGTAATTATATGTGTTCATTTCGTAAGTAACAAGATTTTTTTTCAGCCAAACACATTTCAGTTTGTTAAATTGTTTGTTTGTCATCATGCATGTGTTTTAGACACTCATATTTCTGTTTCAATGAGCCGTAAATTGTCATCTGCCAGGATAAATTCGTGCATGTCTTCATACAGGCCCTTACTATAAAATTAAAAGTGTTCCATTCTCATATGCCGCATACAGAGTGATACGTGTTGTTGAATTCTCGTTATGTACCGATGTTGATTTATTGCAAATGTTAAATCCCATATTGACCCATAATGTATCCACAACTATAAATATCGCCTCACTATCTAATGATACCAAATGTTAGCCTCATGCTTTTTTTGAAGAAATTACAGGTATTATATACAATGCTGCCCGTTCCGACGCAGATGTGCGAACCTGTGTCGGTATGTATTGTCGCACAGTTTATGAAAACAATAATAATGTTGTGTGACGCGCTTGGGTATGTGTAGCTAAGGAAGGTTTTGAGATGCTGATACATTGTTGCCGATTTCTATATCTTTTTAAATTTTTCTCATACGAGCAAAATAAACCTAAGCAAGTCTACTTTCCAGTGTTTCAATTGATTATCATATAATAATCCAATTCATTTCATAAAGTCATTTCTTCAAATTTTGCATAAAAAATAGACTGTAAAAGCTGCTTCACGATAGCGACCAATGGCAAAAACGTCATATATTATGCAGTTTTATTTATTCAACCTTAGAAAGCAGGACACGCGTCTTTAAAAAAACTACTCTGATATTTATCTGGACAGAAGTCGACATAGATTTTGCTAATTGTGTTTATGGTCAAATTTTAAAATATATTCAAATGTGTCAGTTATGTACTTTCACGTTCACGTCAAATTTAAGTATGCAAATTCGAAATTTCATCAAATATATTTTTATAGGCATTTTTATATATACAACTGGTCAAACACAAATAAAGATCTCTCATTTTGATGGCTTACTAAGGTATTCAAATATTCAACATACGGATGCTGTTCGTTCTATGCATTTGGTGATTATAGCTGGTTGGATTCTATCTAATGAAGGGCATTTGTCACATTAGCATGTTCATCTTACTGTATATGCAATTAATAGAAGATCGTTCATTTAATGCGTGCTTTGTGTATAGCTGAAAGAGAAAGTAAGTGGGTTGGATGTGAACAGGTCTGAATACTTATACTGATATGACTGTAATTCAACATTTGTTTTAAAAATGAAGCAGTATAAATTTTGCATCAATAGAAACTTTCTATTTGCTTCATTTTTATTTAACATTGTTCCTCAATTTCGATCTTTTAAAAAATGGATTTAAAATAATATGTGCCATAAGTTAATGTTGAACTATACAATCATTATCTCAGTTTAGAATTTGTAGGAACAGTACTGTATTATCAAAAGGCCGCAGTCATAATTTTAAACCTATATTTCACGAAGTGGCTGATTAATGCAGACGATACACTGCAAATATGGCCAGCACGACACTATCTCTTTGAATTTTATATAATACTGTATACTGTCTGGATTGAGTTAATTAACTTATTTTTATATTCCAGTTAGATTTTTATTTATTAAAGCTAAGAAGCATAAATACACAAAGAAGTGAAATGAGTTTAAACCGATGACTAAATGCAGTCTGTGGGAGCTACATTTTCACATAATTCCTATCGATGACTCTAGTAGTTGTTTGAATCAAACAGCGTAATCTAAACCAATGTCATTTAACGAGATGAAGGTTGACCTTAGTACAAAGCGCTTGAAAAAATAAGGTGTGCAACACGAAATGATTGCGGTGTAACACTGAAACTTTTTCTGCCAAAGTTAACTAGAAATATCCATGTGTGATTGACCAAAACATACAAATCAGTTTTAATCCAGCTTAACAAAAGAACACCTCCGTGACATTGAACATATAAGAGTCAGAGGTTGATAAATATAATAAATCAGTGGAATATTTCCCTTCTTTGTTGCCATTCTAACGATATTAATGGTTACGGCTCGAGCGGTTGCAAACGCGAGTACGCTAGGGGCTGTCGAAAATGACTCGGAGTTGTTCGGAAACGGATGTTCGTGGTCTAACAAACCAAACAAAACGGAAAAGGACTAGAGTTACCCATACATACTTACAGAATTTCATCAAGACGAGGTATTCTACTCCGCAGCACAGCTCGCAATAAGCCGCACTTCTAATGACCATTCTTGATTTACTCAGTTAAACAATTTTGTGTAATCTTGATAAGGAAAGAACTTGCATTGATGATCCCGTGCAAGTGTAAAACCGGCATCGCCAATCTGGAGTCAAAAACAAGAGCTGTCAATCATTGAGTTGCATACGTTGCGACATCTAGACATCATTTGTATTTTGATTTGAACCGCCACTAGAAGTTTTGATTTTATAACCCGAGTCGGTGGACGATAGCCAGCCACTGTTTTATTAAACTTTGCCGTTGCAACTTCGGCTAGACGGACGAGTATGTGAGCTTCTTCAAGCTGAAACACTGCATATACGTGAGGAGAGCGACGCTTCCCTTTCCCAATCCACTCAAGTATGTTTGACGTTTCTTTCTCACTTGATAGTATACAATGAGGCCTATTAATATTTACGGACTCTGCTCAAACCAACGAACAGCTCACCTGGATCAGGTAGAGTTACCATCAAAGCGAACAGAGTTTTCTATTCGAGTTGATGATGATGATGACCGGGGCGAACTTGTGATTTCCTAATACAAACCGAAAATGGTAACGTCAAAAAGTGGACATGTAAAAAAAAAGCTCTGAGACGCTATCGCAGAAAAAAGTATCATTGGCACTATAGTGTCAGTGAAATGTATCAAACAATATGTCGAAACAAATGGGAAATCGAATGTTAATATGTCTGGCGATGAAATGAGTGAAACACTTGTTGTGAATGGAAAACAAATTCAACTCGTTCAAAACCATATCGATGATGATAAATAAGTAGCGAAGCAAAATAAATATCAGTTATATCGAGACCGCTACTTGCAACGCTACATTGATTACAAATATATAATGACTGTTGATGGAGTAAATTGAGAAATAATTATTATAACAGATGCAAAGATCGACGGGGTTCATCCCTGTTGTGGCTTTATACTTGCTGCTAATTAATGTACGTACCTAATGCCACACGATGGGGGGATATATTACTATCCAATTAGTGGAACAAAGATAATCATTTGACGATCCTAATAATTGATAAAGCCAGAAAAATAGACCATACACATGCTCTCTTTATGACTGGTTCTGCTGTCAATTCCTTGAAAATGTATTTGGTTACAGGCTCATTTAAGGTTAATAGGTACGACATAATAGAGAGACATCATAATAAATGATAATGAAATATTGAAGTGATATTAACCGTCTTTGGCGACTGTGTAAAAGATTAAATCGATTATTTAATACAAGTGATGCGTTCTAACCAAAGATGATGATGTTGTTGAATCTGGACGGGTTTTTGGATCGGCTGACTAGTGATGCTAATATTAACTTTGTTCCAGTTTTCAAGGGGCCCCGAGTGGCTGTGTGGTCTAAAGCGCTCTCTGTTACCGGATCACTGCCGTCTCAGATTCGGCCAATGTGGGTATGTGAGAAAGCTTGCCAGTAGCTTCTCGTGGATCGGTGGTTCTTTCCGGGGGTTTTCCCGTGTTCTTCCTCCATCATTAATACTGGCCACCATTTATATCCTATCGTGTGCTGGAAAATGGCGTGAAACCATACAGCAACAACCAATTTTCGATGCTTATCTGCGTGCAAACGGCGTAATCCAACCATCATATACACTGAACTAAAGTCATGCTAAGGGCAAAAAATAAATCGACAGTTCGGATAACTCTTATGTACCTTTAATATTTGCATTAGCGTGTGAAAACCTGCAATCATGTTATGCACAACCAGATTTGAAAACACTCAGAAATGTTTCTGCAATGACGACGTAGAGTTCACCAATACATCTACTCCCCTTCATTCCCCGTTGAATTTGTTGCACCAACGTTATCTGTACCAAGAAGAGCAAAATATCGACTTATGTTAAATAAGGACGTATTTGTTCGTGTAACAGTGTTTGGACGCATACAATCAAATAGTGGTGTAATTGGTTTGTTTCAATCTCAGTGTGGTGTTAGGCTACCGCATCACACAATCGCTGGGGATTAAAATATTCCTCAGGCAGAGTTTTCTATAATTGTATGATAGTTGTACCAGTAAAAGGACTAATTGATTAGACGTGTGTGTTCGTGTTGCATTGAAGAAGACAAGGATTTCTAGCAATTGTACATGCGACCACATTATTATTCGAAGAACTAAGACAGACCATTAATATTACCGACGTGAGAGAATAATCGAAGCGGAACAACAACTGCAAGATAAAATAACTAAGAAAATAGCGTTACTCATAAAATATAACAGCTTGTGCTTGATGGTAGATGTTATCACCACTGCGACCACAGATGGTCTTTGTATTGTTCGAATTGTGACCACAATAACCATTATATTGTTACGAGTCTATGCTCTTAAAATAAGTAACAGACAAAAGTACAACTAGCAAGCTTTTGTAAATTCAACCAATAATTTATTTCTCTAGAATACCAGGTGAAAAGGAGAAAAATATAAACTTACGGTATTGCAAATTAAATCCAAAATTATAATAGAATTACAGACATATGTTACAATAATTTAAAGTCCTTATTAAAATTCAAGGGTAGTCCAAATTAAATCCCAAACTGTAAACGATGACGTATTTGTGATAGTTCGTAGAGTGTTAATGTACAGTCATTTGTTTAATCACAGTAATATAATTCCAGGTTTGAAAATTCATAATAAATGCCAGTGATTATCTGTATCCAAGAATTGTATCAGAGCACTATTGTATTTCCAGGGAAAATCATGACTTAAATTCAGTAATTTGAAGGAAAAAAAATTCAGCCCGATATGATCCTGGAAACAACATATATTACAACTTGATTGTGTTAGAACTTAAAGATTGAACGAATCGTCCCTTCCATGGCAAGATTATCTAGTCTTATACATGACCTCAGGTCACAATTAACATTTTATACAAATTAAAAAACCTATGACTTAATGGAAAATAACCTTTGTTTACAAAATAAAATGTTAGTTATTATTAGCAACCTATTACTAAATTAAAATATTGAACCTGGACTATGCCAGGTACACCAGGTAATTCCAATAATCTTGACGTAGACTCAAATAAACATATTTACTCTATTGATAATGATCATGATGTTAAGCCCATATTTTAGCTATATTAGTTGTTTGCAAACATAAAAAACTTTTAAAAAATCAATTCAGGTCAAGCAGAAATGCGCTCAATTTTGGACCGGTTGAAGTCCAACATACCATGTTACATTATAAAATTATGTAATGAAAGTTATTTTTTTAAAAACTTAAATAAAACTAATAAACAATGCAAATTAAATGTTCATCACTGTTTCATGTACAAACACAGATAATCAAGTAACGTTTGCTACTTACATGAATAAGTCTGACAACCTACATACACGTATGAAAAAATCTGACTTTCCAGTTGCAGCGTTATAAAAATTACAGCCAGTCATTAATTTTTAATCTCTTGTAAATCTTCACAAGTGATTCTAACATGTAGGAGTTAAAAATTCATTTCCTTGATTTTATGTTAAGAGTTTGTATTGTATGTTTCTCCTCTGACAAAGAGCTTGATTAGCACGAAACGTTGGGAAACATTTTCAAATTTGCGTTGTAATAAATGTTTTTGTCAATACATAAGGATCGGGTAAAATAAAGGCATATTGAGTACAGTCGAAGGAAATCGGGTACCCGTTCATCCCTAATATAAGCAAAAACATGCTGCGATTCTAGCTGATCTGTGTGTAGTGGTTTGGATTTTAATTTAATCACTCTTGGTATCTGCTTTCTTTGGTTATAATTATTCACAATATTCATAACCCAATAATATCTTTTTCTTAATTTTTTTAAATTTTACGTTAATATTTTGTTTTGTTGAATAATACGCGTTATATGATACCAGACTCGGAACTGAATAGAAGAGACCGTGTCAGAGAGAGAGAGAGAGAGAGAGAGAGAGAGAGAGAGAGAGAGAGAGAGTTATATCAGGTAGGTAATGATTCACTGGCTTTACTTTCCACTTTCCACGTTATTATACTCTTTGTGGTAAAACATGATGCAAGATGTGCCGAAACATGAAAGAAAGAAACAGTTTTAAGCCCATTCATTGGTACGAAGCTTAACATGTACAACCATACTATAACATGTCACACCGAAAAAATGTAATCCACCTCATAACATGCAGTTTAAATATTTTGGAGAAACAAAAATTAAATATTATAACGAATCTGCAGAGATAGCATCGGCATACAAATAAAGCCGTAAGAAGCCCAGTGCTGGAATGTGTCTTCAGGCCATATATTCAATGAAGGCTCATAACTCATAGAAAAAAGGAAATCCAAAGACGCTTTTTGGCTTCGCCGATAGTGTTCGCTCAAACTCAGCGGCTTTGATCAGGAAAGATCAAAGCAGGCATTTGTTATGCATAGGTAATGAAGTACTTACCGGTTATCAAAGTCATCATATTTTACTGGTCGTATAAGATTATATCAGGTTATATCAGTTCTCATATAAAAATATGAGCGTCTACGTGCTAGACTAGTCACGTGTATTGTGCAACAATCTACCACCTGTGTTTGATTTATGTATAATAATAGTTCTGTTTTGATATTGATTGTGCTGAAAGAATGAAATGCCGAATAGGGTAAGTATTGTTACATGCGGAGAACGTTTTTGTTTTGTTTTTGTTGTTGTTGTTGCATGAAATCTATTAAACGAGTCAAAAAAGTTTTTGTTGCGATTCTTAGTGAGCCATTTTTGTAAATTAAAATTACTAGCATTGCACTACTCCAAAGGTTTAGTTCCACTCACGGAAAATAAAATAAATATGTTATACACCACACAAAAAGCTTCATGCTGTCATAACTACAAATTTCCCCAATAAATTAAATCAACTCTGCCACGTTTGTCGAAATATGAATGTATGCAACAAAATCATTTAACTCTACGACATACCGTACACGACGCACTTGTGTGTTTCTTTATAGTAAAGACTATATCTAGCTATGTTTAATAACAATAACTTCTCTCAAAATCGTTATGTTTTTTTTTCCTTTGTTTTTGTTCGACAAGGCAATATATATGATAGCAGAGACCACTAATTGAGTCCCTGTAATCGCGAAATCTGAGTACCATGAAGGAGAAGCGAAAGAACAATTCAAACTCATCCATATTAGGTTAGATCAATGTGAAGGTGTTAATCTTCTCTAATATATGCAGTGCAATGATTTCAGAAATCCGTGTTTCGTTTGGCATTAATTCGAGTGATTTGGATCAAAGCAACACATATATCGACACAAAAAACCCATGCGCATATATTTTGATAGCATTTAGCCTTGTTAATAACATGGTTGCCTTTAAAAGGAGTCGTCAGAAAAAGCCTAATATATAATAGTCGCTGACAAATGTTTCACATTCCTGTGTTTGTTAAACCACATATAACTATCAACCGCCGTCTTTGAAAAAAGTAAAATGATTTTGTACTTTTACGCATTATGCAGCACGCCGATATGCAGATACACTTCTCTCGGCTCATAGACTTTCAGAACATACTGCTACCAAAACATCATCTTAACGCATTAGTACACGAACATATTAAATCCTATCTCGCCTCTCTAATTAACGACTGATACATATGGAATCTATATTGGAGTTTGGACCGAGACAATGATATAAAGGGTTATATTATTTGTCTCCCCACTAGGCTTGTCCGAGTGTCGAGACATATAATGTAACCCCGCGGCTGGGATTTCATTGTCTCGGTCCAAACCCCAACGTAGATTATTTTTCTCACCCAATTTTATCCTTTAAAGTAATTTTAAAAAAACACTAGTGTTCACGTTGCAATGTTTACATGTGGCGCATGAATACAAATATGCTATTGAGGGCTGTGGTGTGACCGTTGCGCTCGAAGTACACAGTTTATACGCGTGAGCAAAGAAAAATAACAACATAAAACGTCGCATAGTAATGAGGTATTATCACATTTAATATATGGATGTTATATGAAAAATAGTGATAATTTAATAGAAAGAAACTGTTTCCTTTCATCATTTCCAATTTTGAGTACCCCACTCTCCCGTATCAAAGACCCTCGTCACCCTCCAAATATGACCCTTCGTGGCCGGTTCACTTAAATTTTAATCCAAATATGCGGACCCTAGAGGATAACCATGTGATAAACTTTCAAGTTCACGGATTCTTTGAAAATTTATATTTCTGTCTTGGAAATATGCAAGTGATACAGTGAAATTTGTGTATTGATTAGTGTGTTGAGGGATAAAAGATTCCTTCTGGCTGGTAAGTGTATTATTTATAAATATTGCAGGTTTATTCAGCTGTTGCACAACGGAGATGCTTAGCAAAATTATAATAGAGCCTGTTTGACATAACACATTTCTGGATGTTGCTAAGTTTTCCGTTGTTGTTTAGAGAGTTGGGATGCTATTAAGTGTATAGGTATATAGTCTGATATGCATGGATCAGTGTTTTCTTACATAGTTCATTTCACACACAATTGAGAATTTTATCCTATCTGTAGCACAGTAAATTTTCAGGTCAGCTTCATTAAATGTAGCTAACAGTATATACTATATTTCACGCGAAGTGTTTGCAACTAGTTCAGTTGCTTTAGCTACATTTAATGATCTGAAAATGTACAGAGCTAGTCCTGTATATAGGATAAACTTGACCATGCTAGTTAGAACGAATTAACATAATATCAAAACCTCGAAATAGTACGCGTGTGTGTATTTGTCTCTATGAAAATGTTTTTGTTTTGGTGTGTTTTTAAGACAGATTGACCTTAATTAACTCTCTCTCTCTCTCTCTCTCTCTCTCTCTCTCTCTCTCTCTCTCTCTCTCTCTCTCTCTCTCTCTGTAGTCTCTCGAGTCGAGGAAGACAAGTTGTGCATTTTCATTCAACGATGGACGCGCATGTGACTCCGGAGTCCGAATTCTGACACACTGTTACGTGCTTAGGCTCGAATAAGCAGCAACACAGAAAGAGTGAAAACTAACAAGCTTGTATAACTTTAACAATGAATTTATTAAGTACAATTATTTTCATAAAATAAATAAACTTACAGTTTTAGAGAATTAAATCCAACATTAATCCAATATAGAATTCACAAAAATAATCCACTAATGGAATTGTAAGAGTCCTGATAAATAAATGTTCTAATAGTTCCAGGTTCGAATCTTGACGATGTAATCCAAAATGGCTGACAATGAGACGTGATGCAGTTCTTGTTTAATTTATCCTCCACATGAATTATGAGCACATGTTTTCTCCTCCAAATAAATAATAAATCCTCTTTCTTCAATGAATTGACACAAAGTCCAGAATAATTATAACACTCAAACATGAAATACACAACTTAACTTTAAAATAAGCCCAAATTCTACTAAAGTTAGCCTCCAAAACACAGCTATATATATATATATATATATATATATATATATATATATATATATATATATGTAATTCCCTCGTAAACAAGATGAATCATGTGATTCTGGAAGGTCACAGAAAGAAGCTACCTTCTCCAAGTCACGTAATAATGGAATGTTCTAGAAGGAAATCATTCACTTCCCACCCTCAAGAACTAAAAATAAAAATGTTGTCCTTGAAATTGACCAATCGTGTTAGAGGCTTGTTGACAATGTCTAAAGCAAGGTCAGGATTTAGGTCAAACAAGCCAATGTCAAAACTTGTTTACAATTAGAGAATCTAAGTCAGCCTAATCTTTCTAGAATAATTTCCCAATTAATGAATATTAAACACTAAATGATAAATTTGGACTCAACAATTAAAAAAAATAAATTAATTAAATCCAATAGCCGTAACACACACACACACATGCGGTTGCAGGTAGGGCATGGGACACCGGTGGTTGTTGGTATCTGGGATACATTTCTGTGGCGTCTCTCACGGGTTGCGGAAAGACGCTGGCGGCGGTCAGCCTCAAAGGTGGAGCAGACTTTTCTGGTCAGGGCTCGCCAATTCATTCTGTCTGAGGCAGCGTGCTCGAGCTGGCGTGGTTGGAGGTCTGCCCAGTTGATGTTTGTCTTGAGGTTGTCTTTGTATCTCTTGTGAGGGCGGCCTTGGTTTCGGTTCCCTAGGGATAGCTCGCCATAGAACAACTGCTTTGGGATTCTGCTCTGATCCATGCGGATGACATGGACAGTCCATCGAAGCTGGGCCTGGATTATTTTGGTATCGATGCTTGTTGTGTTTGCTCTATCAAGGACTTCCAGGATGGTGAATCGGTCCTGCCACTTGATCCGCATGATGGATCTCAGGGAGCGCTGGTGGAATTGTTCTAACTGACTGATGTGCCTTCTGTAGAGTGTCCACGTTTCACAGCCATATAATAGAGACGTGAGGACAACTGCATTGTACACCTTCAGCTTTGTTGACATTCGTATGTCCTTGTGCTGCAAGACCTTGGTTCGGAGTCGTCCTAGTGCTTGACTGGCTTTTTGGGTCCTCGCAGTGATCTCTTTGTCCAGAGAGCCATCACTAGATATTGTGCTGCCCAGGTATTTGAAACTGTCCACATTCTTCAGCTGCATGTCGCCAATGGTGATACAGGGTTGCGAATGGACAGTGTTTGGGGCGGGCTGGAAGATGACTTCTGTCTTTCCTAGACTAATTGTGAGTCCAAATAGGTTGGAGGCTTCAGAGAATCTGTCCACGATTGCTTGTAGGTGAGTCTCTTCATGGGCCATGAGGGCGCAGTCATCTGCAAAGAGTGCATCAATGATGAGTCTTTCTAGTATCTTGGTTTTTGCAGCTAGGCGACGGAGATCAAACACTGATCCATCCAGGCGATACCTAATGTAGATGCCAGTGTCAATGTCCCGTATGGCATGGAGCAGTACCTGTGTGAAGAAGAGGTTGAAGAGTACTGGAGCGAGTACACAACCCTGTTTGACACCATTAGATATGGGGAATTTCTCTGAGGGTTCACCGTCTGAGAGAATCTCTCCATTCATGTCAATGTGGAGGAGCCGGATGAGGTTGGTAAACTTCTGAGGACAACCAAGTTTCTTGAGTACTACCTACAGTGCGTCTCTGTTGACTGTATCGAAAGCCTTGGTCAGATCCACGAAGACAGCATATAGATTCATGTTCTGCTCAAGGCACTTCTCTTGGACTTGTCTCACTGCGAAGATCATGTCAACAGTGCTGCTGTCTGGGCGAAAACCACACTGAGACTCGGGGAGGTTATTTTCTGACACTGCTGCAATAAGCCTGTTGAGCAAGATGCGAGCAAGTATTTTGCCAGCAACGGAAAGCAGGGAGATGCCTCTGTAGTTACTGCAGTCCTTACGTGTGCCTTTATTTTTATAGAGGGTCACAATTGATGCATCACGGAGGTCGTCTGGCATCTCTTTTTCCGTCCAGATGCTGATTAGCACGTCGTAGAATGCCTCCAGAGATTGCTTACTAAGAGTTTTGTACACCTCCGCTGGGATACCTTACTTTCCAGGTGCCTTGTCACAGTTTGTTTGTTTAATGGCCCTTCTCAATTCCTCCATCTTTGGCGGAATATCCAGTTGGCTGAGCATTGGCTGTTGGGGTATTTGGTCAAGAACAGATTGGCTGACCGATGAGGGCAGGTTTAGGAGCTGATTAAAGTGCTCTTTTCTTAATGCCATTCTTGTCTTTTATTAATGTACTGCCATCTGCAGCAAGCAAGGGCATAGAGCTGGACTTTGTGTGGCTGAAAATTGACTTGATGGCGTTGTATAACTCTTTGGAGTTGTTAGTGTCGGCATAGCTTTGCACTTCGTCAGCTTTCTTTTCCCACCATTGGTCATGCATCCTGCGGATTTCTCTCTGGGCCTCAGCCTGATAGGATTTGAAGCGATCATTTTTGGGCGTAGAGTTTGTGTCATTCTGCCAGTCCATAAAAGCTTTGTTTTTTTTTCTGGCAAGCAGATCTTCAATGGCAGCGTTGTTCTCGTCGAACCAGTCTTGATGGCTTCGCTTGTTTGGACCCATGGTTGCCATAGCTGTTTCTCTTATTATGTCCCTGAACTTGGTCCATTTTTCAGAGGCGTTTCCACATAACGGTCCGTTTATTGACAGCATGTCATCTAGTCTCTTCTGGAAATCGAGCTGGGTGGAAGGCTGCTGCAGTTTGACAATGTTGAGGGATGTGCGCACAAGCTTGGGACGTCTTAGATGGTGAGGGTCAATGTAGGGTAGTTCTGACAAGTCTGTGATCTGTCCAACATTCTGCTCCTCGCATGGCCTTGGTGATTTGGACATCATTGGCATCACGCTGGCGTACTATTGCATAGTCAATTAAGTGCCATTGGCGAGATCTGTGGTGCATCCAGGTGTTCTTGTGTTTGTCCGCCATTTTGAACATTGAGTTTGTGATTAGGAGGTTAAATTCTGTGCATTTGTTGAGTAGGAGCAGGCCGTTGTTGTTCATTCTGCCGACATCGTGCTTGCCAAGCACACCTTTCCATCGAACATAATCGCAGCCAACACGGGCATTGAAGTCCCCCAGTAGTATGATCTTGTCGTCAGCTGGAATTGAGCTAAGTACAGAGCTGAAGTCCGTATAGAACTGCTCGATGGTTTCTGCTTGACTCGATAGGGTAGGGGCGTATGCACTGTTTGTGGCTTATAGGTATTCGCAATTTCATTAGCCTCTCATTGATACCAACCTGAATTTCCGGGAGTTGCTTCAGAAGACTTGATTTGATAGCCAGGCCGACTCCATGGATCCTGTCCTCATTTTGGGCTTTTCCTTTCCAGAAGAATGTGTAGCCGCTGGCTAGCTCAGTAAGAGAACCCTCTTCTGCGAACCTGGTTTCACTCAAAGCTGCAATGTCAATATTGTAGCGTGCTAACTCTTTAGAAACTAGAGCTGTTCTCCTGTGGGGTCTTGCTACGTTTTCTTTGTCCATGAGAGTACGGATGTTCCATGCTCCAATAATAAGTTTTTTTCTTCGATTATTTCGACCGCAGATATGGATGATCTTGCCAGTCGCGGCATGCTGACCAGATTTTTACAAGGCAAGCTTTTTTTAGGCCACTTTTTCTAGGCCTCTTTCTCCCTATTCAGGGTGAGCAGCGCCATCCTAAAAAGGTCTGCTCAGTCACCCCTGGATGCTGCCGAACTGTTCTGCTGCCTTGGGTACTGAGCAGAACGACCACTTGTCCAAGGGCCGCCTACGTGCAGGTCTCTGACTACAACTCCCAGTGGTCATCTCCACCTGTTGCGTCGCCAGTCGCCCATCGCCGTAGGACTTTGGTAGATGTTGGTAAAGAACGATGAGTGTGATGATAAGGATGAATGATAGGTGCACAACACAACCTGTGCGTGAAGGAGATTAAAGTGAAACAGCCTTTGCACAGAGACAGCCTCACTCTCTCGGCCTTGGTAGTTAGAACTCAGTGGTACGAAGATTCGTCACGGCTGGGGACTACTTCGGATGCATTGGATGGCTATGATGTCTTCCGTGCCTTGTCATGCCCTACGCTCTCCACAAAGCGTTTGCAGATTCGCCTTTGTGGCCGTTGGATCACTCAGTTGATCTCTTCCGCCCACTCTGCCGAATCTGGCTTTACATGCAAGGATAGGCAAGCTCCTAAGTCACCGAGGGTTTGAGGCCCGTCGGCTACCCTCCACCTGGTTTAGCCGGCCAGTCGAAGTCGTTGCCCGTGGTGTGGCCGCTGTGCATGCTACAGCTTAAGTAACTATGTTTTGGCTATATATTATTTGTTGTTTTGTTGCTATTGTTGTTGTTTTACTTGAAAACAACTATGGCACAGCAGAAGACTAGAAGGGTTTCTTTTGTTAAAAGTAGTTCTCAGCGCGTGGACACCATGACTGAGACGATTGGTCTGAGATGACTAGACTGAGATAAGAAAAGTAAGGTTAGCAAAACAGCTAGATTTCTCTGTCGCTTGGGTGAGAAAAGCAGACCATGTATAGCTGTTCGATAATCTGAATCACAGCCAGTAACACGTGCTACCACTTGAATGGAGTCTTTGAGTGCAAATCCAATATTCAAAATGGTGGCAGACTGGTTTATGTTTGTACCGTCCTGTTTAATAATTAAAGATTAATAGGATTGAAACCAATAAGGAAATATGAACGTGGGCATATAAATATATCAGCATGCTCGACATGCAATTTATAACGTTTCTGTCGGCCACACTAATTCACAGAGTATCCAATTCTCCTGATATAAGAATTTAAAGTTTTATTTTGGTACTTACGTCCGTTTAATGTGATAAATGCTTGAAAGAGGTGAATTTGGAATTTTGGTTTATTTTTCAGTGTTAACATTGATCACGATGACCAACACCCCTGGGAACATGTTTAATGGAGAGGAAAAGTTAGTTTATGTCAAACATGATCACATGTGTTCCCATTTCTGTTAAATTGAAATAAGAAAATCAATATGTTTATACCCTGTTCAGTTTAACGTTACAAATGGTTAAAAATAGGTGGAAACTTCCACCGTGTTTACATTGTTTATGTAGACCATCTGGATCGATAGAGATCACGTTTCTGCTCGGCATAACCCGCAATCACAAACAAATTCAAGAATACAATTAAAATTTAATATACATAACGCTATTCATGCTGCATTGAAGTTCTTTATATTAATATAATATAGTACCAGTTTCGTTTTAATTTTTTGTGCAGATCAGTTTCATAGTGATCGTCAGTTATTACCAGTCTATAAAGATTAGCAAAGGTTATCATGTACATAGAAAAAAAATATTTTGACACAGCAACTTTTAATTTTATACCATGCACCTGCACCATGTTTTGTGAAGGGTTGTCAAATTTAGGTTTTAAAGAGACTTGTTACATTGTGGTTTATGGGTCAAGATTAATGCGGCTTTTACAGAGTCACTTCAGTTGTGGAGACATTTCATTGACCAGAAATTCGGAATACTTTCACTTATGAAAACTAAATAAATCTAAGGATTCTGGGGTCGAATAATTTAAGAGCAAAAGTAATTGTCATGGTAATTCTAATAAAACAAAATTTTACAAACGAAAGTATGGGTTCCTGAGTACAAGCTTGTTTATTGTCAAGTCAATAAAATTTATATATATATATATATACACACACACACACACACACACACCGGTAGCTGTGTTGAAAACATTTCAAGATGTGCCATAGAATCTGTATGATCCTTTATCGTTCTTTTCACTAAATATTCTTTAATTCCACAATAAATTGTACATTAAGGAATACAAACAGATATCTGAGAAAATTAACATGCGTCTATCTGAAACGGACTGGTAAAGTTAATTTACTAATTAATTTCATTATAAAATTAAATACTATTATTTCAACTTTTTACAGCTCAGAACATTCAATTTTGTAAATAGTTAATACATATTCTCAAAAGTGTTTATAAAACTTTGTTTTATATCACTTGTTATCGTTGTTGTTGTTGTTGTAGAGTTTAACGCCATTTTTCAGTACATGATAGGCTATACATGGCGTCCAGTATTAATAGTGGAGGCACTTGTTACTGAAACTAATGAACAGATTCATAAAAATGACAGACTAGACATGAATACTAAGCCTAATGATAATGCCAGACAGCATGGTAATGTACAACACAAGGTCCATCAAATAGACATAACGTTGCAGCTCTTATGTGCCATAACTATTTTACTGAATTTCCAAGTAGTTCAAGATGTTAAAACCACATGCATTGCCGAACCTCATTGATATCAGTACCCAGAGGTAGTCAAACTGGGGTAAACGAGAATAGAGTATTTGAAGCATTAAATAATCTACAAGATAAATTCAATCAACATAATTCCATTTCTTTATTGCATCGTTCTTGGCAGAGGCTAATTCTAAAGTAAAACCAGGAAATAACATTATATATGTGTCTGTTTGATTTTTTTGGTTTATCAGTTACAAATGTACCAGAATCAATGCGAAACAGAGGCATGATTATTACAGTTATGAATAAAGAACTTGAGGTCTCTTGTAAAGTCTTAATTTGAGAAATCATTGAGGAAATGCAAAAAATTGCGGGAATCTTAAAAGTGTTGCTGTCAATACGGCTCACCAATATGGAGCGAGACTGTCCAGAAACAAAGACAAACTTGATTCAAGAACTTGCAATGATTTATGCCATAGCATGGAATTTGGCCCTCACAAGCTAAGGTACACGCAGCGAGTAGTCTCCTTGTATCATGTCGATAATTTATCTGACATGGCTGTTATTATTGTGGTGTGTATGAATGGTAATCAGATAATAAATGATATTTCAATTATTATCATCATCATCACTTTGTTTGATTGTAGTATTTTATCGCTCGTTGATAGTGAACTACGTTAAGTCGTTCTCACAAACCTTATTTACGGCGTCATATAGTCTAGTCTTATTGCACAGGTGCATCGTAAAATTAAATCAGTCTGATGCATCAATAGGCTAAATCATAACTAAGTAATTTTGTAAGCTGCTTGCATTACTCATTTGTGGCATGGTGGGAGTCCAAAGTGGATGTTTAAATTTCCTGAATCCTGATATGAGGCTCATATATATATATATATATATATATATATATATATATATATATATATATATATATATATATATATATATATATATATTTACTATTCAGTCCTATTTGCAATATTTACAATTAGACAAGGTTTCTCCGTTGGATTGCTTCACAATCTGCAAACTATTTAGGTAATGTGAAAATTAGTATAAATAGATATTCGATAAATGAATAATTCACTCATCCCTTAGATCAGTTTGATGGAATCCATATGTGATCCGAGTTTCCATATGTACAGATTTGAGAGGAATAATATATTTAAAATATTCAGTAGAAGTACTATAGAGCTCATAGACATTTTGGTTCATACATTATTTTTCATGACGTCATTCAACGACATTGTGTTACTGTAGAATATTCAACATTATCGGAATTCATTCGGAACATTCTGCAATGTTGAATTTTTCATAGGACATTTAGGATCATTTGGAATTTAGCTCACAACAGTGTAGGTGTTCATTCAATTTCCATTATTTTGTATTATAGGGACATGAAGTTCTTGTTGATTTTACTTGAATTGATGGTTTCATTTTGTTTGTTAAATTTTTAAGACCTAGAATCGTAACACTAACTGATATTAGTTTTGTTTTGCCAACAATTAACTGGATGCAGCTTTTTCTGTGGTAGCTACGGAGGTACCCCACTGTATATGTCCTATTTATAAGGGAGGTGTATATAGCCCTACGTATTTGGGAGATATCAGTTCAAGTCTGACTGACCCTTGATAAATATCTGAAATCTAGTATTCAAGCTTTGGACATTCACATTCTTTAAAAGTATGCGTGATTTAAAAAAAGTTCCATTAAAGTTACTGATTTACATCATAAATTGATAAAGATAATAAAGCGGAGGCTGAAAACAGCGTCTAGGCAATTAATGTCATATAAAATATTACGGCATCATTGTAATATGTATTATTTATGATGTTTTATTACATTTATTTTACTATTTGTTTTATAATATTGGTCTATGATTACCTGAACAGACGTATTGTGGCCATATATATTGACTCAGATCTTACGATACCAGAAGATGAGCATTAAAGATTTATTATAAACATGCCTGCAGATATACATTTGCAACTCTTTGGAATGGAGAAAAAATATTGCTTTCCGTCATCAAATACCCTACCTGTCCTCCAAAGTAAATATGAATAAAAGACCTAAGTTATTGGTGCTTTTGAAAAATTGTTGGTAACTAGTATTTCTATGGTGTGGTGAGGAAAAAGCTCTGATCGTAAAAAACGGAGATCCAAGAGGACAAAGTTGTACTTTTATCAAATGTTCAAGAGCTACGATTTCCAAATGCCCAACATTTAATATTTCAGACACCCAATCCTGACTATGTGAAGTATTGTGCAGATTATGTATTTGAGATTGGCGTAATATTTTAATACTTTTTAGAGCTCTTCAGACCACCAAACTGAGAAAGGTTTCTTGGTCGATTAAAATGATAGCAATAATGATCAAGGAGCACAAGACAGTTTTCCACGAGAAATAGTAATCTTCATTATATTTCAATATTCAGTAAAGGGCATTAGCGTGGCATGCCAAGTGTTCTGTTATGCCTGCTTTGTCAATATATATATATACGTTATATACATATGTTCTACTTGATTTAGCAAGAATGGCATGTAATATTACGTTTAACATCTTCCATTGCATGTCAGCATCATCAGGGTTTAAATGCCATAGAAAGGTTTACAGTCTAGCTGGAACGATTGGTGCAGCTTGAGACATGCAAAGAGCGGGCAGATGTATATCATAGACGATTTAAGCCAAAAATTCCAATATACAGAACCAAAAAAATAAATAATTCTTTATCATTATTGCTTTTGATTAATCCGAGTTGACGGCTAAAAGCTTCATACATGGTTTGAGAAAATCACGACGTCTTTCCCTGTGTGATATACTAAATTATTCATCACTCGGAATCAATAACGTTAGTTTGGCGATTGATTCTTTGTTAAAACAGCAATAGAACTGCAAATACCTAAGCTGCCTGCACGATATTACGTATTTGTTTTATTTTGTAATTATGAAATCATGTCAATACTTTGAGTGATTGAAGTCTTAGGCATCAACATTTTACATCATTTATTTGTGATATAATATTGTATCTATAAATTAAGAAACCCAGATGTAATGATGTGTCATTTCTTTATTCAGTAGTGCATGATATATTAATCACCAATATTGAATTAGAAAACAGTCAAAATTATTGTCCGTCTTTTACTTTAGTAAACATTTAGTGTTATTAACCGGAATAAGATTTAGTTGTGCCTGTATCTCTTACTTTCAGACCTGTCAGAACATGGATTAGTAAAATTGGTTGGAAGAAATATTGGTTTACTTAATTCAGGTTTGGGTAATCTAATTTAAACTTACATTAGAAATAAGTAAGTGGTATACAATTTGTCAGATTAAAAAGTCCTTATATCAGCAAGGTCAGGATAACTGATGTCCTTTCACATTATCTTCGGACGAAACAGTTTAAACATTTTAAGGAAGTATGTTTACATTATTACTTATAATTATCCATTGCACATTTGAAACCTTTTCATGTATTCTACCTATATTTGAATATTCCAAATTATTGACAAACGATGTGCCACAATAGTTGGTTATTTAAAACACTGTTCTCTACCTCACAATACTGTTGACGTATGGCTCTTATCAGGATTGGTTGCTTAGAGTTTGTGGTTTGAGGTTTGGGCTTTTTACTTTGGTTACACCTTTTGCAAGTTTAGAACTAGATCCTGCGAGACTATTGTCTCAGCAGGTGAGATAATCTTAAGGGTTTTGTTTTGCAGCCAAAGTAGTCATACAGAAATTGAGGACATCATTTGTTATTTTTGTAGTACTTTCAAATTTCATCATGAATATGGAAGACGTTGGTAACAATGTCCGTTTTGTAATATATACCTGATTTGATTTGTCTACATCTTGTCCACTTAAAAAGTAACTTATACTGGACTTCCGTCATGGGATAAAATTATACTCCTTACAGTCAGTTACCATAGAAACAAAATAACTACCAAGGTTGCGGGATGTTCACCAAGGGTTTGATGAAACAATGTAGCAACATACAGAAATGCAAGCTATATATACATTATAAAGCATAGAGATAATATAAATAATGTGTTGATATTACTCCATGCTGCATATACTGGCAATCTGGCGTGAAGGAGTGACGCAAAATAATTGGGTTTGGCATATCGTGCTTTCGTCATTACTGTCTTTGGCTTGATTTATATAAATGGTGTATGAGGCCACAAGATCAGTGTTTTTAGTTTCCACGAATCATGTGTAAAATGTAAGATCCAGTGTCAAATCTTCGCCGAGTAAACGACTACATTTATTACTATCTCATTGGAGTCTATGCTTGTTCGAGTTAAAACGACTATATCGGACAAAACAATTTAAATGGTAAATGCACTTACAAATGATCTGATGATCTGAAACTGGTATTGTGTCATACATGATATGAATTGCATAATGGTATTCCTAAAAGTCACGGAAGATGGAATCATAACTAAGCTTGCATCACTCTGCTGAACAGATTGCCCTATATCAGCTCTAGAAAATAGTGTCGTGATCTTATTTCTCTGATTTTGCAAAGGGACCATTTCTGTTTAGCCAATGTGAACAATGAAGATAACTTCAATGATTGTAGTAAAGTGACTTTTGCATCTCAAAAGCGCATCAATTCAAGTTAGTTATGCAGTCCATATGAATAAAACCCATGAAAATACGAACATATTGAGAGGCATAAACTATGACCAACATCAGTGACATCTTTGTGGTGATTCAAAGGTTCCTGCTCTCTTGCTTGGTCTGCAGACTGGTTACACAAAGTATTGCTGTTTTTGCTGCGAGTGGGATAGCCGTGCAATATATTTCCACTACATCAAGAGCAATTGGCAGCTACGATAGGCACTGGAGTCTGGTAGTAAAACTGTTCAGCATCCATCACTTATTGAATAAAGAAGATTGTATTAACACCCTTGCACATTAGGCTGGGTCTGATGAAGAACTTTTGCAGGACACTGATAAGAGATGCATTTAATGAATACAAGAATCAAGCCAAGAAGCGCATAGTAGACACTGAATAAGGACTAAACTATGTACATATCTAGACATACTAGATTTTTGCCTTGTGTTTCCTAATACATTTAATTGATATAACCGTTTTGCCGTTTTTTTAAAGAGGAACCGACAGGACAGGTGAAATAATATCATGTAAAACAATCACGAAACCTGATTTATAATTACAACACTACAATCTATGCAATATTCATAGACTTGAAATTTAAAAACTTATAAATTAGAAACAGTAGCCAATAAGTATTTTTAATTGTAATATTTGAATTTAGCATATCAGAATATAATAAATAGCACATTTTATCTGTGAAGCAGACGACTTCTACAAATGTGTAGACCAGTAATTAAGCAAAACACCTTAGAATGCGCATGCATTGAATAAAGTCAGTCTCTCTCTCTCTCTCTCTCTCTCTCTCTGATTTTATTGAACGTTGCAGGTCAGTTAGAATAGGTATGTATTGTGTGAAAAGGACAAATGTTACAATTCTTTGAGGGAAGATCTGAACCCATGAAATCGCTAATTAGTGTTAGATTATAGCATTTTGAACTAACAAGAAAGACAAAACTGAGCTTAAACTTGCTCGGGATAAGTGACTATCATGAATCAGTAATTTCCTTTTCCAAAATCGCTATGGTGAATTGTAGTCAAAACTTCCTACCTAGCATCGGGTAATACAGTATGTTATCGCTTTATTCCTGGTCCCATCAACCTGTGCAGCTGGTAGAGACACATATGGTCCCAGTTCTGGTCGTAGATTTGCAGTGAGCCATTACAAACTACGCTTACCACAAAAGTTCTTTAGAAACTCTTTTCTTTCGACATAAAAGAGAACATAAACGAAGACGACATTTGACTTTGATATAATGAAATTCCATTGCGACTCTTACTCAGAACAATATACCTGTATCTCACATTTGTTTTTTGTTCGTATTGATAACTTGTTCAAATATAGACACAAACACCCAGATTGTTTAAAGAGATGGAATTATTTTAATGGTCAATAGGTACGAGTAAGGATTCATACGTAGTGCTAGCCTTTTTATGTTACTGTCCGAGTACATCTTAATTTTCAATTGCGATATTATGCGCATGTATTAATATGACTGGCATTTGCGGGTGCTATTATATTTAGTGATATTATATTTATGTGAATGTGTAAATATGCATACTCTTTTCATGGGTGTTACTGTGTTTACGTACGTGTAAGCAGTCGTACCCATTTTCATTGATGGGCTAGTATGTGTGAGTAATACTAAGCTTTTCGAGGGTCACTGATTGTATGTTCGTACGTGCTCGCAATTTCATCCTTTTCGTATAAGTATCACTGATCACACCTACCTTTATATATATTTATATATGTGTGCTCGTATAAATATCAGGGGTGATAAAATTTGTGCGCGTGTCTATGTTAACACTACTACACTTTACGATGGTTAGTAAGAAGTTGATGAACTGTCTAAATGGCATATTGGTTAGTACGTGTACACGCCGGTCACTAGGATGACGGTGTTAGTCTCAATCGGGTGGAAAGAGAATACTGCGTGCCCAATTTTCTTTGATGCAAAGAATCACTGCTTTTAATTCATAATGAACACCATCTTGCAATAGAATTATCAACGATGTAAACTAATTCCAATGATAGTCTCTGCTTATGATCATGCAGGCCTGTGTCTGAAACATGACAACACTCTTAAAATTAACTCCTTTCTTAACACCTCAAAAGACTGATCATCTCGGATAAAGCTTTCGTTATTTTAACAAATTTATCGGTCGCTGCTATAAACGTAACTCTTCGCCGAATGATTGCATCTTTTTCCTTTTACCCATCATCAAACGCGAACTTAACAAAATGGATTAGAAAATTGTATTCTCTGAGTTTAACTGGGATCAGAATACATCAATGAGAGGCTAACAGAGAATTTAATTTTACGACACGATTTGTGTGTAAATAACTCCTAGTCGAGGACATATTTACACATGGGAAAGAGTATATCTACATGCATAGATCTTGCAATTTGTTCTTCCTTTTGGATTATGATTATAATGTTGATAATGCCATTCACAGCAGTGACAAAATACCAATCTCATTAAAGGACACAGCTTCTACCATCGATGAGCCAATATCCAATATCACACAGGAAATTAAAGATGGCTAACTAGTCAAAGTTTAATCACTTTGCAAAACTAGACTAGAGAGAATCTGTATTAGCGTCTATGATTATATTCAGCATTTTACATCTATTTTACTCGAAATGGCAGAAGAATCAATGTCCATGTCATTATTTAACTTCAAAAGAACCCCTAGTACTGTGGTTCACTCAAGCATGTAAAGAAGCTATTAGACAATGCTGAAATTCATTGGGGAAAATTTGTGCAACGCCCAAATTTTTAAGTAGGTACCGCATATTCCTGGCTTCAGCTGGCCGCACAATTAGAGAATGTATGACAGCATCATGGGATAACTATCCTTGAACTTGAAACTCTTTGCTCTATAACGATAGAATCAGAAACGACCAGTAAAGCAGTATTTTATATGTTAACACTAAAATTATAATTACCAAGTAGTTGGTTCTGGTGTGGATTGTCTTTAATCGCTCGAACAAATATATGCATTACAAATATAATTAGTGCTGTTATTATTATGCCGCTTTGGGATTTCTTGATAACCTGGCGAGTCCCCCATGACTTGGCAAGCAAGTTACATGCAATGTTGAACCAGTGGATGATTAACATTATTAAGTCACGAAAGTAGATATTGTTTTACAAGAGCTTTATTTTTTGTTAATACGACAAAACCAATGGGATATTTATCTATTCTATGAGTTGTCAGTGAGGTTAGAAATAGCATCTATGATCAGACACGCGCGTTTGTATTTCACAATCATCGCGGTTCAGTTGGCGATTTGATCTTGCAGGGTTTGCTTTCCCATTATTTGTTTCATGTTGGTAACATTGTAGGCCGATCATAGTGTTCTATTAATACATCCTTTTGGTCTGGAGTCAATGTTGGTGTAACATTCATTGGCAAAGGTAATCGGGGTGGACTCTGTGAACTCCACTTCACCGTTGTAGAAACATCTGAGCATTTTTACACCAGTTATTGCAGCCACAAATAAGCAATTGCAGGTGTTAATGCTATTTTTTAATGTTGGCCACCTGTGGTAATGGCACAAAGAGGTGGCTCCCAAGGGTTTCATAGCCACAATACGGATAATAGTTTCACCATTCTGATTCTTCTAGCCTACCTATCAGTATATCCATCCCGACAGCTGTTCATAAGAAGAAATATATAAAATACTGAGAAGAATTCCATAAATACATGTTACTAAATAGTTTTGTCCAAAAAAAAACATAAGTAAAAAAAATATATCATACCGACAGTTTTTCGAGTGTATTAAACCATAAAATGACCAATAAAGGCAGTAAATTGCAGGAAGGCATTCAAACTATATAAATACGCTTACAAACTGGATTTATACAAAGTTTAACACGTACCCCTGTAGCTGTAGTTAGAAGTAAGAGTGTTGATGCTCCTTGGCAAGATCAAAGCGATCAATGTGTCGCATAGAATAAACTTCCTATAAATACAGGAGAAAAAATGCAAAGGTAAAGTACCGTAAAGAACACGACTAAGGGTAAAGTACCGTGCACACCGTGGTATACGAATAGCTCACCGCAATCGACCTTCGACGAGATGCATGGTTCAGTCACCTAAACATAAAAAATGAACCATCCTAGACAACGCTGTATGCAGTATATAGCCAAATTGTTCCTAAGGCCTAGACAATTATTTATTTTCTTGCTTTATTCAGTGACGAACAGTCTGCCGAAACAAATTAAAACAACAAACACAGAAGCGAATACAAACAACAACAAAAAAAAAGAAATCGAAGACAAAACAAGCAACGGCAGGAGAAGCATCGTTATACGCTAGTTCTTTATTTAGTGATATTTCCCAAAATCATTTTGTATTCTCTCTAAGAAAATCTCTATTCACATTTGGTGAAAATATTGCAGCCAAATAGGTTGCTTGTGAAATAAAGTTGGCCCTTCAAAACACAATCGCCCGCGCTAAATTTACACCGTAAAGCATGTACTGTAGAAACAGGATGTGAAAAACCAACATATGCTCCAACAACAATAGTACCGTTTCTCAGACAAAGAAAGAAAACATCATTCGGTCCGTTTGCGAAATTAAACATCGAGCCAACTGAAAAGCCTACACGAACTGGGTATAACTCCTTAGAGGAAACAATGATGCTGAAATATTCAAAGATAATGGCGTTGTTTCCGAAATACCAATAAAATAAAACTGTTGCAATCTAAACATTCAGAATTCGAACAATATTCGCCTGGAAATGGTATGATTGGAAATGGTTTCTGATGTTTTAGATCGTTCAAAACCTAACTATTTGTGTAACCAAGGTTCCTAATACGCACGGAAACTATACTAAAGAGCAAAATAATTCTGCGCACTTTCGTACACATGAGATTCGCCAATGAGCTACACTATGCTAAGCAAGATCACAAAAGAGCGTATCATATTTTAAGGCTGGAGAAGTATGTGAAAGTTTTGGAGGCACCGTTCAGGATAAGTTAATTAGCCCAACAAATATATACTCAAAACATGTGCTGTATCAAGACGTCAAGGCACGAGGTCGCACTAGACTATGTTATCTCTATAAGCATGTAGACAAAGCATGGAACTGCACGCGGATACGGCTCAATAAGTTGTTGGATATGTCTTAGAACTGTCATGTCTGCTGAATGCTCGAATTTTGGAAACACCAAATGGTTCGTTTGCAGTCCAACCACTAATCAGACAACGGAGCAATCTTGTTAAAGAACTTGACATAACGTTTATTCTAACAAAACAATATACGCGGCATGGTGTGTGCACACACAAATAGATCCTGTTGGAGGAGGGCATGTATCGCCAACCGCCGACAGCCACGATAAAGATGACCTAACAGGTCTTGCATCTATTTCCGATTTTGTATTTCGTGTTGCTCAATATTTCGAGCTGAGATACAAATAGAAACGAAAGTAATTGATTTAACTGCACTCTGATGCTATACAAAGATATAGACGAAAACAAATTTGGCTTTATGCACTGGTCCAATGCAAGTTCTCTATACAAGCATTCCAAAATTGTGGATTCCATATATGTTGGCATGGTTGGCGAATACGCATTACGATGGCCAATAGGAGATTCGAACAGATTGGAATGGAGGAAGCTGGTTGTCAGGTCATCAGTGGTGCCCCAACGGTCGGCAAGACTAGATAGATAGATAGATAGATAGATAGATAGATAGATAGATAGATAGATAGATAGATAGATAGATAGTGAACATGAATTTTGCCACACTAGACAATAACAGCATCTGAAAGTGCAATGTATAAATTACCAAATACACAAAATGTAAAAAACGTTATCGACTATTAATTTTACAATTAAATTATTTTGCGTCTGTTTTTCAAACAAAACAAAATATTATACCAAAATAAACCAAAATGACATTCCTTCCTTTGGTATTAGAATATTATCCAGTGATGACATTATAAAACACAATTCGAAATTCGCAAAGTCGCTTGTTTATGTAACACTTAGTTGGCAAAATGAATACACTCCGAAACCAATCCTTCCAATTTGTATTACTCATGTAAGGGTCTTCTCTCTCAATTAAGAATTACATGGGAATTTACATCTCAAATGATGGCGGAAAAGATGCTGCAGTCTTCTTTAGTAGAAAGCAAATTACAGAACTTCGCTTGCCAGAAATAGACCTTTGCACATATTTTAAACTATTATTTTCTCCGATTCACGCTCAGAAAATTCGGTTACTATGCAGTAGTAATTTGGAAAACCCGCTATTGACGAATATTCTCATGAAACATGCAGTGCGGTGTGCCTTTCACACAAGGGTGCACTTTTGGTTGCCCAGCCAAATCAGTCTTAAATATAACGAAAGAGCACACCGTCATGTTAAAATATGCATATATCTAGAACCATCTAATTTTAAAATCCCATACACTGATTTTAGACCTGGTATCAACAAATCTTTATTTAGCAAGTAGTAGACATCATTGAATGATGCTAGCAATAACAGGCTCCATGTGATAAAGCCTACCTATAGCTGAATGACCGCTTTTCTACAGAACAGTTGGGACGAGGTAGTGATTGCAAGAATTAAACGTGGTCATATTTATACATCCCACCAACACATATTAAAGTGCTGTGATGCACCTGATTGCGTGTCTTATAATGAACATGAAGCACGCTGTGATAGTATAGATCTCCAATACTAGCGATCTTTATGAAGGAACTTTTTGATACTTTAAATGTGTTTTTGCATTTTCAGTGTCTTGATGGAAGTTATTGATTATTCAGAAATGTAGGGTAGGTGCAACCCTATTCATTTCGAGTATTTTTAACCAGCATTGTGCTTCTATCTAATTAGCTTTTATATACACCTTTTACATCTTACATATATTATCGTCACTGTATAATAGTTCTTTTTGTACTTGTATTGCTCGTAGGCAGCAAAGTATATTTGGTACATATTTTCGTTAAATATAACTGCTTTGTGGAGTTGAATATCCTTATAGTAGTGGTACTCTTTACAATCAACAATCAGCCATCTAATTTCTTCTGTCCAAGTGGGCGGGGCCCCGAGTGGCCGAGTGGTCTAAAGCGCTTTCCGTTACGGATCGCTGCGTCTTATCTATGTGTGTGTGGGTTCGAGTCTCAGATTCGGCTAATGTAGTTAGGTGAGAAAGCTTGTCAGTAGCTTCTCGTGGGTCGGTGATTCTTTCCGGGGGTTTTCCAGGGTTCTTCCACAATCCATAATACTGGCCGCCATGTATAGACTATCATGTGCTGAAAAATGGCGTAAAACCCTAAAACAACAACTGTCCAAGTGGCTTCGTGTATTTGCTCGACTAAAGCGAGTATGTGAGGCTACGTGCCAGAAAGCTTCCCGTGGTCGCTGATACCTCTCGAGTTAATTCTCCAATTAAATTGGACCTCTTGTATCATGTTCTGAAAATGACAATCAGGCTAGATAGAATGCGTATTAGTGAATAGGTGGGTGTAGTTTTAACATTGCTATTTAGGTTTTCGCTTGTCACCATAGTGTCTTAGAACTAATGTTAAACTTGTGGACAATTTTAACATTACCATTCCTTTGTCTATGTAGTGCTATTTTTGAAACTATTCCTACTATTATACATTTTAAATGTTTACGTTCACTTAGTTTGAATAAAGACATTTTAATGTTAAATTCACTGCACTATGATATCTTGTCCTGGCATGCATGTAATGCTATTTTAGTGGTACACTGACCAGTCGTAGCACCCATTATTAAACAATTGTTACCCACACGACTTTCAAGCTGTGCCAAGAGCACAGTTGGTCACCTGTAATAGTTGCACTAAAATAACATAGGATTTCAAATCTTCATAATTTCAACATCTCTTGCTTAATTTTATTAAACTTTAACAATATCGTTAAAAGCAGGGTCATTTTTCATTTGTTTTCCAGGATAAAAGTTGCAACTTTATCGAAACAACTATTCTGATTAGTAAGCGAAGTATTCTTCTAACACCCATAAGGTAAATTTTGGTTCATCCCACATTGACGGAAGCTTGACATAAGATTCACTTTGGCGTCTGCTTGAGAATATGTAAATGTCCTTCTGTCTGTCCACGTCAGATATTAGGACTAAGGTTTTAAAAATATCCAAATTAAGTAGATTCTTTAAACTAATCTAGCAAAATAAGGTGGGATTGGCAGAGGTTGTTTCTTGTTTTCTAGTTCATAGCTATAAAGCCTAGTAATGACGTCATAAAACAGATTTTATACATGTTCATAATTTATTGATCCCATTAAGTGTAATTTGTAACATTATCCAGTTTAAAATGCCTCACGAAGACTATCTAATTAGTATTAAAAATGCGATGCGGGCTTGTATGTATTGGTACCACTTTACAAGTAAAGAAAAGCTTTATTTTGTTGCCTCGAGGAGTAATGGAATATCGTGTGCTTTGTGGAAGCGTGTAATTTAAACAATCGTTAATATTGTTTGATGATAATAATTAGCTTTTTATTTTATTTTGTCACTAGAGACAGTTTCCGATATATTGACGCCACAAAAGTATAAATCGCATTTGGTTTCTATTAATATTTGGTCATAAACAATACTTATTGCTACTGAAATAATTTGTGATGAAGTATTTTTATATAGTTTTAGCCAATCATGTATTTACATCTAAACAGACTCTTTAATATAATTTTTCTTCAACACGGCAAAGATTTTTCATGCTGAGGAGGTAAAAATATTGAAACAACAGTGCAAGACTTTTGCGCAGTTTGTCATGAAAATGTTGTCTCTTGTTTGGCATACATTGATTCATAACTTTTGTATCCTTTATTCTAGATTTATGCAAATGTCCTCCGACAAAATAAGAACTACTAATGTGTGTTCAGTTACAATCTGACAATTCTATGTGAAATCTATAAGAAGAGATAAAAATCACATGGAGAGCAAAGCAATTTCCAACTTGACAAAAATGACAAAGAATGGATTTATGATAGTGTGGTATTAAACAAATCTAATGATAAAGTCAAATAATAGCAACAACTCTTTAGAGTTTAAGACATTCTGAAATCGCTGGAATCTAAAATGAATATAGTTTTTTTTTCACTGATGATAGAGAAGTCAAAACGCATCCCTTGTCATGTGTTAAAACAACTTGCTTTCCGTGATGAAATGGATACGATAAGGAAGAAGTATATTACGTCACTAGTTTATATTTTGCTACCGATTTGTTTGTTTTTTACTTTTAATATAGTCTATCTTTTCCATAAGATTTTTGTTGTCAATATATTCAAATAAATAATAAAATGAGCAAGTTGCAACTGAATACAATGATAATAAGGAACAAAATTAAATATTTTAATTCCAGCTAATGGTCGTTCTTGCCACTGCTATATTAGCAATAAACGTATTACTTCCGTCACAGCAACTTCTTTATCGCATTACATTGTTCTTTTGTTGCTGATGGAAACCAAGTAATACTAATGTCAATATGAAGATGTACCATCAAGAGAAGTATAAGTGTACTTAGTTTTGTGGAAACATTAACAGTTAACCAAGATTTTTTGTGTTGCTGTCAAAAGGTAAATTTGTCTCATACCGAGATTATTTGTCAAATTGCTTTTGAATGATTGCCAAAGTTTTTTCTCTACAGCCATACTATTCGACTGAGAACGATTTTCTCCCAGAAAGCAAATTCAAACTGGAACTAACTTTATTTTCCTCGGTAACATTAAAACATAATTAAAATCTTTCTGGAAGGCAAGACGCTTATCTTCGTTTAACAATAGTATGAATTATGGACCACTCATACCCTTATTGGGATTGTATTCACTTGGATGCGGTCAGTTAGGTTATAGCTGTAAATTCCTTGATCTTTCTCGAGTATGTTGTATGACAATGCAAAAGTCTGTTAGCAACTGACCCAACCAATACCTGACCAATAATTACACAAGAACGCAGTTTAATATGCAATATTTATTCTTACGATATTTTCCATTTGTAAATTTAAAATCGATAAAAGTTAACGATTTTTCTTTGGCTTATTTTTCGCGTAAATATAATACAGTTTCTTTGAATTTTGTCAATGACAGTATATAAATGGATATATTATTATCGTTCATGTGTTTGTAATTGTTCGTTGTTTGTGTCTGGTCAAAATATATGACTTGCTTCACCAAACATTGCCATGTCTTATTACCCCGTAATTATCCGTGCAAGTTTTGGTCGATTCGGTTGGCATGGATTATATTGATATGTGTGCTGATATGAGGTTAGCATTCATCATAGGCTAAATCGAGATCAATCTTTGATCGACAGTTAATTATTTAAGTTTAGATTACAGACTGCCTTCATTTAGGTACCGATACGATTCTCTAATAATCATGCTATATTAGCTTATGATTTCTGTATGACATTCATTGTTGACATAACGGCACTCACTCGTCGACATTGGGGTGTAATAATAGGCGTTCATTGCGACTCTTTGCCAATTAATATTATATTTGCTTTAAAAATATATTTTAGTTTTTCATAATATAATGTATTTAAAAATTATGATATTATATGCAATGGCATTTGCTCCAAATTTATGTTTCTCTAATGTTCATTTGTGTCGTAATCGTTAAATTAGAGTTATAAATACGTGTAGATCGTAATAGATTTTGAAAGCACCGGGACACGATGGACGATAGTATTCCGTAGACGTGAATTATATATAATGATTCGGTACACAATAAAATCAACCATGTTGAATGAGATGGTGAGAGGCTATTTTCAAAATCTATGTATAGTTTGAACTTCACTCCTCAAAACGGTGCATGTATAAGTACACGTAAGTAAAGTCTTTTAAACTGAAAATGGTTGCGTTGTAAATTAAAATGAAATAACAAATTATGATTGGACATTTTAAAGTTTTAAACGTATCATGAAGGAAAAAAATGAAGATTTTACGCAAAATTAATATTATTTCAAGCTCTAAGCGCTTTAGACCACTTGGCCTCTCGGGGACCTAAATTATTTTGAAGAAGTTGTATACTTAGATGGGGCATAATTTATGCAAATCAATTCTAGAATTCATCAGCTTGCGAAGTAAAAGACTTTGATTTGAATTAACAGTTCAGTAGCTATAAAGAATATTGCATTTGAAAAGGAAACTCTCCAACTTTTATTAAATATTGAACAGAAGGAATGAAACCAAAGATTAAATATTACTCTTAGTTTCGTTGAACATTTCTTTATTATCATGATGTTTTGTGTGAGAGCAGCCAACCACAGTACGAACATTTCTTTCATTACAGGAAAGGACTAGAAGTGCCCTGAAACCCATCATTGAGTCGTACTCATACACTTATTTGTGTGACGATTCTGGAAACCTTCTTTAGCACCGACGATCTTATATATGAATATATTGCGTCTGTCTATGAGGAGTGCAAAATTGTTTATAATCCGAATTTCCCAGTAATTGAAATTAAATCCTTTTTCTAATTATGGAGTACAGTTTGATCTCAAACGAAACTATTTCGTTGTAAATGTTCTTTACATCCGTCTATATTGTTTAATTAAATATATAATGATGTAGATATTATAGACAGTTGTAGCATTAAATGCTATCATTTATCGGACATATATAGTCGTTAACAGCATTAAATATATATATATATAAATATAGTATAGACAAATACTCGACCAAGAAACTTTGCAAAACTATTCAATCCAACAAAGCGTCTATTTCATCAACACAATAATCTATAAATGGAAACATAATATCCTACGATTTATTATTTATAACACGTTTTTATTTTCAGCTTTGTAACATAGATATTTCATAAGGAACAGTTTAATAAATAACTGCCATAAAAATTATCAGTAAGGTTGGAAAGTTCTGTAAAAACATCATCAAGTCAAACGGCTTTTAATTCTGACACAAACTTTTTAACATAATCGTTCTCCAAGAAAGCAATATTTCACAATTCAGTCTATGCCAGCGGTAATAGATGAATATTCAAATGAATTTATACAATGGTATGAATTTAACTAATATATAGTTGATTTATTTTTGGTGTGTTTTAATGACAACTTCATGTATTATATACCTTGATATATTCCAATGAACAAAGAGAATTTTATAATCGATAGCAACATTTGGATAAGCCGAACGTTGTGATTACAATAATTTTAACAAATGAAGTAAGGAATCATTTTGACCACTGAGTAAGTAAATCGTGTATCTAATTTTGTAGTGTTAAGTAATGGAAAGCAGGTGCTCCAAATACTAATTCAACTTGTCCCCAATTCAAATTAAAAAAATGATACAACTTAGTTTTTACTTCCCAAATTGCGTTTTGTTTAAATATGTATGCCTAAAATAGACACTTTGTTGTAGCTTGGACATCTGTACATATTTAGGCAACATTTCTCCAACCAACATCATTTATTTGCTTAGGAGGCACACATACTCAAATTGTTGACACAAAATAATCACACACAATGTTTTCTACCCCATAACCAAACATTATTCATCTCGACCATCCATTGAATCGTCTTACATACAATCATAATATTAGTTTGCTCCTTAAGATGTGGTGATGTTAATCCAAGTCTAGTAAAGGGATTGGCTCTAGAGGCGACGCGAATACTTGCAATTTCTACTCTTGTTGGACAAATATTAATTGCACCGTTTGTATATCTGATGCATATCGCAGTCAAATGTTTACCATGAAGTAAATGTTCTGTTATCGGTACTGAATGTTCTATCACAACTGGACCATTCAGCAGGGTTTGCGATATACCTTATTGACTAGTGTAAATGTGATCAAAAATGATGCTGACTCAGTTACTCTTGATGGATTACTGTTATGCTGGGCAAGGTTATGATTTGATGATATTGTCCTCCAACTTTAATGATTTTGAGAAAAAATTGCTTATTGGTGTCTGAAAGGGAAGTCGCAAAATCGCTATATTCTGAAAGGTAAAAATCTGGGTAAATATTGATTATGGTAGAAAAAGTTACCTAGTATGAGCTGAACACCACCAAGATACCTAGACGTTGACTCTATGTCGTTGAAATTAAGCATGAGTGATTTATCATAATTTATTGAGAGGTACCATCTTGCATTGAAAGTTGCCTGCTTTTTGTACAACGTGTAATTTAAGCTATGCATGTTGCAAACGCTGTGTAAACGTTTACGAACAAACTATTGACACGTGTCCAAGACCGTGTTCAACATAGATTACACCTAATGATTTATAATATCCATTTGTGCCACATCCACCAATCTGGAGAAAATTACTGAGTCCAATGAATGCGCTTGTATATTATGTTGCATCAGTGAGGGATGTACCGCTTTCCTCTTTATCTCAATAATAAACCCCGATAAAGAGTTTTGAAACCGTATGTACTCCCCAAATTGCTTGTACATGCCACACGTGATGTTGGTTGCTGCGTTTGCTAGAAAAACATTGTCATAGGTCTTGGCAGCAGATTCATGATCACAGGTTGGGTCCAGAACATTACTGATATGGTGACTAACTATATCAAAGTCTCAAGGGTGTCATCACGAAGAACAGCACTTCTTGAGGCGTACGGTATTCACTAATAACAAAACATGCTGATGAGGCTTTATTAATTATTTATTCTCAGGTTAATGGGCCACATTTTGTATTCTTTATTCCGTATAACACCAAAGTTTGTCTTCATCCCCTATTGTTTGGTCAAATACATTGTCAACGTGTTGGAAGCCATTGCCATTAAGTGTCATATAGAATGTGTTTTATTGCAGGACATCATTCCTGCGGACATATTAAAGTAACAGCTGCTCTTTTAGCAACACGTTGTGCAACATAAGTGCAGTTTCCAAGAATGGCATATATGGCAATGATGATGGTAGGTGCCTTAGTCAATTTACTAGTCTTATATGGGTCCAATTATCCAATTTGAGCGCTACAAAGCATTTATGCTGGTGAAGTATGTATACACCATGATAAGGATTTAGAATATTTCCAGGCAGATCAAGCTGAATGGTTTTACAAAATAGCATAATGCTTGGATTTTGCCAACGATGAACTTCGCCACCAACAACACGCCAAACCCGGAAACGTTCTCATGCAAGTTTGCGCCCGGTGATCTATAGTGCAGGATCATTTGATGGTGTGTCAAGGTCGTTCGTTGTGCTCAAAGAGTAGCTTTGGGTTCGATCTCGCATTTTTACTGTTTTGGGGCATCTGTTCTAGCCGAGGCAGGAAAGCAGAGCCATATGCATAGGAGGGACCTAATTGTCAACTGTTATTAACTGACACGTAAAAAAAACTCTTTTAAGTAGCCTGGTGCATTGATGCCAAGAATCGGAGACATCGAAGTTCACATTTCACCAATGTTCGCTCAATCTTTTTCTATTGAAACTGTGACCAATTTACTCGAATTATAAAATATTGCAAATCAACTGGAGTCGTACAATAATCACTATAACAGTTCCAGTCAAAGTATAATACCATTGCTTATTAAACTGTACTACATTACTGCGAGTGAGTGTTATCAAGATGCCTCAAAATGCAACTAGAAAGAGCAAGAGAAAAATTACAATCGCCGATACAAAAATCAATCGACAATTGAACGTCAATATTACTGAATGAAACATAAAATGGCATTGTGTGTTACGATGAAGCGAACAATAAAATAGTATAAAGACAAAAATGGTATATGGCCTAATTTATGTATTTTCCGATCGCTTTTTTTAAGCGCATCCGAAAACGTATATTAAAGTTGTAAATGTGGTTAGATTGCTACAGTATGTATCTTCTGTTAAAACATTAACGTCAACTCATCGTACACGATACATCTAAAAAAAAAATACACAATATTTTAAAGACAAATGCATATCTATATAAAATATATAACAATAAACCTTTAAAATATATAAAATACATTTGTGGACATTTTCTGAGGTCATTACAGAGATCTGGATTCTCTAGTTCCTTGATTAAAATCAATAACATCGTTAACACTTTATGTGTGTCCTGAAAGCAATATCGTGGTTTGTGTGCATTTTACAGCTAGGAGGGACCTACGTTCCAGAGGGTATTAATTAACCTCAATATTAGAACTTAATGAGGCAACATGACGCATTGATGTCATTATTGTAATTTGGGACGTTTTTTTAATATTGCACTATATATGCCCATCCCTCGTTATTGAAACAATGAACAATTTACTCCAGAACTGTGGAGCGTTGTCATCCAACTGTGATCGAAGAACAGTCACATATTCCCTGAACTTCCATTCGAAATATAATTCAAATGTTTATTACACTCTGTTACATTAGAGCGACTTGAAGAGATAGCTTGATATCTGAAGAAATGGCAAGTGGTCTGTGCTGAATACTTGCTGTTATTTTTTTTATATTATAAAACACAGCATGGAGACGTACCATTTTTAATTACATTTATGGTTATATCTCTGAAAACATTAACAACAAAACCTGCGCGTGTTTTAACAAGACATACTCGTTAAAAGTTCATTTATTGTCGCACTGTATAATACCAACCTTAAAATGGTGTCAGATATGAACACCTTGAGAGAATTGTGTATACTTTCATCATATTCATATTGCACTGACAAGCAAACAAAAGATATTGATAATTGTGGGACGAAATGAATACAGTGCATTCTTTACTAATTACTCTAATTATTTATTAATGACTAAAGTCTCACAAAATGAAATCAGTAGTTGTTAGTATTATATAGTCATGAGTCAAGAACAAGTCTATCTCTCTCTCTCTCTCTCTCTCTCTCTCTCTCTCTCTCTATATATATATATATATATATATATATATATATATATATATATATATATATATATATATATATAACCATTTATTGCTAATTTCAAGAATAACATAAATCTAGTGTTGATAATTTGATTAAGCTTTTACAAACGTTATCGTGTAATAAACTGCATGTCTGATTGTTAAAACCAATTTTGTCCCCATCTTTTGAGATCATCCTTTCGTCATGAAATAGTAATAATGTTAGAGCAGTTACTTCTTATGAAGCAGACAAAATGGTAAAAATGTAAAACATATGCCGTCTGGGGCCAAATAAGGGTGCCCTCTAATGAGGGTAATGGCAAAGTGGCTTACTGACGCAAACAAATTTGTATGATAATTAACAATATGGAAAAAATGTTTCATACTTTGGGTGAATTTAAAAAAATATATTAATGTAGTAGATGTTACGGAAACCTAGACTACACAAGTAGAGGCCTATCACGAAATTGGGTCTCATGTTAGAATAGGTACATGCATATTTCATTATTTGTTAAACGAGGATTATCACTTTGTAACAAATGGTTTTGTTCCTGGGTAGTAAGTGTTATTTCCGAATTGCTTATGCCTCAGCAGTATAGACAATGGCCAGTATTCCCCACAAACTTTGATTTTGTGACCAAGCCAGTGAAAATTTGAAATTTACCTATTTTCCAGAACATTCCAGATAGATTCTATGCTGGGTAAACTTGGAGTAACTTCTAAAACATTCTAGAACTTTCCAGTAATATAAATAGTAGTAATAATTGCAGGGTCCTTAAGCCCACCAGTTTAGTTTAGTTCCAGCTGCCAAAGTGGATACATATTTGGATTTGTTTGAGATGACATCAAGGCGCTGAAAGCATCCGGCAGACGCATTGTGCTATGTATGCGACCAATTGTTCAAGACAAGAGCAAAAAAGTACTCCATGGAAGCATCTGCTAAAGTGTGAGACCTACAGGACATATTTCGGCATGCATGTCGTGAATCAACACAAACCATGGAAGGTAAGATTGGCAATCGCTACTCAAAATTTTAAGTTAGAAAATGTTTTAAAATTTTTAAAATTGTTCATGTTTTCGTTTTTAAAATGTTTTTAAATGTTCGAAGTTATTGATAAAATATATAATTCATGCAAAATGTTATGAAAATCTCTTACACATTAGTCATGGGTGAAATAAATATAATTCTGTGGGATGGCATAGAGTGGAAAATGAGAACCATGATGTTCGCTATATCAAGAATTTGGCGGGAACCCACTGACCACTCAAGCAACTGCTATTTCTGCATGTTGGTATCCTTCCAAACGTCGTACTGGCAAGAATCTACCTGTTTTCACGTATCCGGGCCTTCCTTCATCCATCACCCTGGTGACATATTGTCCTGAGCTCCCCGTACCCACTACTCCAGGATAGAGAGGAAGCAGCCGTCATTTGAAGAGAGCAGCAAGTCAAAGACTGGAGGAAGTTACAGGTCTAGATGTCAGTTTTAGAAATGGAGCTGATGAGAGAAACCCATACTACCCCAAATAAAAACACTCCAGCGACTTGATCAGAGATCTTGGTCTCGCCACAAATGTCGAGCCTTTGACATCTAAGCTCAAGCAGTGTAACTTATTGAATAAAAGTGTGCAAGTCGCAGATCAGAGGAAGCGTCACTACGATTTTCCAGTTTCTTCACCCATCAAGATGGGATATGCTTCTGCTACAGTATGACCCGTCTATTTGAGACAATTGGAATCGCCTGTAACCAGAATAAGGGGCATCTCTTCATTGACAGCTCATTCAGGAACCTCAAAGCCGTGCTGCTTCATAATGAAAACAAGTACCCGTCTATTCCCTTGGCTCATTCGATGCACGCCAAAGAGGATTACAACATCATCACGACCTTGCTACAAGCCTTGAAGCATGATAAATACGGATGAAGGTCATTCGAAATGGTGATATTCCTTATGAATTTCCAATGCGATTTTACCAAGTTTCCCTGCTAGCTTTTTGGGAGAGCAGGGACACCAAGGCGCACTTCAACAGGCTCGACTGGCCGCAGCGGACCGAGATATATGTAGGTAGGGAGGAACAACATCAAGTGAGTGCCATTGGTAGACCCCAGGAAGTTGATGATGTCACCACAGCGCATTAAATTGGGTCTTACTAAACAGTGTGTAAGAGCTCTAGATATGGAGTCGTCAGCCTTAAAGTACATTCAAGGCTTCTTCCCTAAGCTGTCTGAGATGAAGGTCAAAGCCGGTGTCATCGTCGGACCACATACAATGAAGGTCCTGGAGTGCAACGAATTCCCCAAGAAGTTCAATAGTAAGGAGAAAGCGGCTCGGAACAGCTTTGTCGCAGAGATTCGATGCATGCTGGTCAATCACAAGGCCGCAAATTGGTATCCCGTCGTTAGCGCACAGGCCAAAAGGATGCAGACAAACGCTCTCCAACAAATGCGTACAGCGACAATTGTACGCAGGACAACAGCGCGCAGTTAAAAGCACGAGGTAAAGATGATAAAGGTTAATATTCAAATACATAAGACTCATATATATCGTTTAACGAAGCTTACTATGTCTACCATTTTTAAAAATCTAACGTTATGTGCGATACCGCACATATATTTGATCAATGGTACGTTGCTGTATGTTGTAACCAAAGCAAGCAGTCGTCGATTACGTTCGACTACTTTGATTTCGATCCCTCATGCTGTCTAAATCCTGCTTGATATCGTTCAATAAAAATCTAAACATGATCTTGCTCCTTGCGAAAGTGATCAACAAGCTTGAAGACGGAATTTTTAGTCCGTGAAAACTCGTTTACACGGTCGCATATGTTCCATAGATTATTAGGAAATCTCGGATTTCCTTGATGTTTCTTTTTCATCATCCCACGTAGTTGTCTTCCCAGCAGTCATTGACTGGTGTAGGTTCCAGAGGGCTGCTTTCCACGTACTCATCAAAAGCGTCTGGAACATCTTCAACTGGAACAAAACTGAGGGATAAAATCATTTTGACATACATGCGACGATTTTCTTCATAACGGAAAGCCTCCACTAAATGACATTCTTGTACTTTGCACCACAAACAGTTTCCTAGATGGAAGAAGCAAACTGCTAACCGTGATCCTCGGAAGATGGTTGCACACACGCTTAGACTGGCTTTCTCGAAATCGGCCATAATGCTAGAATGATTAAGACCAGGATGTACTTCGAGAATTTTCTGCATGACATGTTCATAGCCATGTTGTTTTATCCAGCAGCAAAACGTAGACTAGAGGACAGGCAGAGTTGTTAATTATTGCATGGATAATGAACTGCTGATTAAATAGTGTAGGCGCAACTTTAAAAGTACCATCGATAAACCAGTGATCATTTTGCTGTAGAGGGGTCAGATTTTCAGTCGTACCGAACATCAGAATGCGAGCATCATCATACGCACCCAAATCCCACAGAATAAAATTAGTGTCTCATGTAGATTTTGCAGAGATTCTAGTATGGCAATATCGTTTAACGAAATTATGTTGGAGTATAGAAGATTTTTTTTCCTCCATCGTTCGATTGCTCTCTGTGAAGTCGCGTGCGATGGCAACATATTCGCTGTCTGCAACGAAATGTCGAGAAAGTTTTGATGAATTATTTGCCTGTCGAGAAAGCTTTGACGAATTGTTTACCTTCGTTTCTTAACGGTGATAGTTGCTCTTCGACGGATCTCTGATACGGTCTTCTTCACGTCGCTGCTGTCCAGATCTGGAACATGGCTGTGCTCAGAAAGCACAGTGCTTGTGTCTACTGCGATCACTTTAATTCTCCCTTTACAATCACGTTTACTGCATCTCCACGATGCACTTCAATCGGCATTTACTCGGTCTTTTCTCTATTGATATCCATCAGTTATTATATGCTCTTTCTGACTCTGCGACTCGGTCTTTTCCATGATTAGATCAGATATTTTATTTTTTACAAAATAAATTTGATATTTATAGTTTTCTAGGCTTTTACTGCGTAAATATGAGCCTTGATGTCTGCTCACTGAAAACAGAGATTGAATATTTTACTGTATTTCTACTCAATATTAAGAGTGTACACACTTTGATGAATGATTCATTTGAAATAGTTATTCAAATTTCTTCTAAATATAAATATTCTACACTCTTTGATGTGTTTTCACTGGCAACAGTGACGCAAATTATTAATTGATTTCTTCTAAATATAAAGATTATACACTCTTTGTGTGTGCTCACTAGAAAACAGCATATAGAGTTTATCGATCAAAGTGACAATTATAATTCAGTCGAAATCAGACATTTATCAATCATATTCATAATAACAATTAAATCTTAAAGATTATGCTGCGCGCTTTCGACGGCGCGCATTTGACGTGTATTTTTAGCTGCGCACGTTTGTCAGCGTACATTTGTTTGCGCGCTTTTGACCTGCGCGCTAATGATGGGTTGCCCCGAAATCTATGGTGGTCTGTTTGAGTGTCTGTTGAAGAACTACGACACAGTGGGCTCCAGATGGTCCTTTATACTCATCTTGATAAATTCTAAGAGAACATTGGACCGTTTTTCGGAGGAGCTAGTCGAGCGCTTCACCCGACTATTCTGGACTTTAAATCGCTTTTAAAATAAACAAGAGAACGTTTGGTCATTTTCCGAAGCCATTACAGAGATCTAGATTCCCTAGTCCTTTGATTTTAAATCAATAACGTCGTTAACACTTTATATGTGTCCTGAAAGCAATCTCGTATTTTATGTGCATTTTACAGCTAGGATGGACCTACGTTCCAGAGGGTATTAATTAACCTCAATATTAAAAGTTAATGAGGCAACATGACGCATTGATGTCATTATTGTAATTTGGGACATTTTTGTAATATTGCACTATATATGCCCATCCCTCGTTATTGAAACAATGAACAATTTACTCCGGAATTGTTGAACATTGTCAATTAACAGTCACATATTCCCTGAAATTCCATTCGAAATAGAATACAAATGTATATTACTCTCTACCTCATTAAAGCGCATTCAAGAGAGTGTTGATGTATGAAGAAATGACAAGTAGTCTGTAACGAATACTTGCTGTTATTTGTTTTTGAGACATAGTATGTAAATACATTTATGGCAATATCTCTGAAATCATTTACAAAAAGAAAACTATATCTGGTTTAACAAGACATACTCGTTAAAAGTACATTTATTGTCGCACTGCTTAATAACAAACATAAAATGGTGTCAAATTTAATATTCATATTGCACTGACAAACAAACAAAAATTATTGACAATTGTGGGAAGAAATGATTACAGTGCATTCATAGCTATATAGACTAATTATTTAGTAATGAGTAAAGTAGTACTAAATCACATTAGTTGTTACAATTTTATGGTCAAAAGTTAAGTATTATTCTTTATATTTATAACCATTTATTTATAATTTCAAGTATAACATAAATCTAGTGTTGAAAATGTGATTCAGCTTTTAAAAACGTTATCGTGTAATAAACTGAATGTCTAGTTGTTAAAAACATTTTTGTCCCTCTCTTCTGAGAATTTCCTTCTGCCATGAAATAGCATTTACTTCTTAGAGACCTAGACTACATAAGTAGGGGCCTCGAACGAAATTGTGTCTCTAAATAAAATAGTTACAAGCATAGTTTATGAATTTCCAAGCAAGGATTATTTTTGTACAAATATCGTTAAATAGAGACCATATGATAACATTATTCTAATTTGAAAACATTAAAATCTGAGACCATACAATCAAGATCAATTATAGTTTCATATGCAGACTACTATTATTATATTGCAGATGTGATAGTACCTGTTGAAGATGCGTTTTACAATGTTGTTAATCCCATAATCAACCAATAACGGTATGAAAGACTAATATTGAAGAAAACAACTCAAACCCAATTAGAATTTCACACTGACAGGATGTGGACTGTGTCACTGCATGATATTGACCAAATGTCTGCTTGGCCTTCCTGGCCACTTAAATAATCAACAATGCATACAGAAAAACTGACTGCCTTGATGTCCCAGTACCATAGTCCCATTGTGTTAGTATCGTAATATAATTGTTGTTAGAACAATGCAACTGTTTTTTCTTCGTGACTGCTTTCCTTACAAATTTGTTCCAATTGAACACTTATAGCACAACCATTGTATATGATATTTTGCTTGCAAGTCACATGCATTCAAATTTGAATATGCAGGTTTTAGTTCACCCTATTAACGTTTTAATTGTACAGTTATCATGTAATTGGATCATGGCCAGATTGAGCCATCTGGAAGAGTGGGTAATTATCCTGTCGACTTATTCA
The DNA here is from genome assembly GCA_030141615.1 of Unio pictorum. Classification (NCBI taxonomy): domain Eukaryota; kingdom Metazoa; phylum Mollusca; class Bivalvia; order Unionida; family Unionidae; genus Unio; species Unio pictorum. The sequence continues at coordinate 24,597,239 of JARLTB010000044.1, forward strand.
ATAAATATTTTAAGTTGAATACAGACCAATCAAAGTCATGGCAACTAATCTGTCTCAATGACGGGTCCGCGTTTATGGAATTATTTTACAATCAAATAATCATGTGTTAGCTTCTTTGATAAGTAGTCATACTTTCGATGCTAAACTTATAAAGTATGCTTTACAAGTCCATTGCACACCATTTCCATTCTTTGGCTGATTTACAATGCGTTGCTGTTACACGCTATTTGTTAGTTGTCATTGCATACTAAGGGAGGCAGCTCATGCAATCCAAAAGATGTCGCAAAGACAACACACTAAACTATATGCTTCATCAGCCAAGGTGAAGATAGGGTTAACAAATGAGTACCTTGGTTTGCGAAGATGGATTAGCAATATAAATTAAAATTACTTGTATCAAATAGCCATGAAGGGCACAAAAAAGAGAGTAATCTTTGTTCTGCACACATTAAAATGTGAATGCAACAGCTGGTGAAGAATTATTATCAACAAATTTAAAGCAAAACGTATAATTACTGACACCTCATTTCTTGCTCCAGCTGTCGCCTGAAAAGTGACTACTATATTTCACCATGCGTCACCAAAATAAGAAGTACCGAGATATCAGATTTAAAAAGATTCTTGATCAAATTTCTTCAATACCACCCAAACCAAGCCGTCACAAACTAAAACATATTTGTGTCATGTCGTTTAACTTATTTTAGCAGCAAAAGTGCTTAAAGGTCGTAAACTTGAAAGGTGGCAACAGGGAGTCCATTGTCAGTTACTCTGGAATGAATCTGCACGATCATCTACGGTGAGAGCTTGGATGGTGTGTCTATATCATGATTTGGTAAGTGCTATTGAAGTAACACGTTACCATAATATTTTGTTTATTTTTTAGATACTTTACCAAGTCACAATACGAAATGAGAATAGGTAAGATGTGCACGGAGTTACATACTCTTTACCTGGTGATTTATGTGTCTCTAGTCTCATATTGTAAGTGCTAGTGCTACTCGTTTCGTATGATACGTAAAAGGATTAACACATGGTTTATTCATTGACGCGCTGTAGAGAAGAAGAAAAGAAATCACTCCTTCAGATTCAACTTATCCATTTCGTATTTAAGTGATACATATAAGCAAGTTATCCCTCTGTTGTTCGGCTCAGTTTACTGCAGGTATCAATAAAGTGCACCGATGTACTAATGTAGACACCAATAGAACGAAGGGGCCTATGAAGGTAAACAATGTCACGATAAAGTCCGATTCCCAAAGGTGTTTGTCTTTTGGTGGCTTTGAAAGCAGGTAGCCATGGAAGATATTACATCATAGCGGCAGATCTGCAAATAGTTTGGTAGTTTCATTCAATCCGCCTATTGTGGCTAAGGCGATTAGAAATCGGGCGTGGCACATTAACTAACAACGCCATATAATAACCCATGATCTTTTTAATTTTGGAAAACGGTCGTCGGTCGATATAATTCAAAATTCTAAAGATGGGGAAAGAGGTCCTTGTTCTGGCCTTTATCCTCCATTCCACGAGAGCTTAATGTATGGGACTGTAGTCCTTCAGATTGATGGGCGCTATCTGCTGCTCGAAGAGAGTAGGAGTTATTTAACTGTTTGTTGTCCTCAGGCTTCAAGGGAGACACGTGATATGTTCTCACCATTAGATAAAAACAATAATACCCCGTTTCCCCTCATAGACTTCAGTAGTAGCGGGCCGTCTTTCGCGAGTACATTAGTAATCCACTTGTTTAGAGATGTTTTTCCTTGTGTGGTTATTTGGTAAGAGTTAGGCGTGCATGTTTAAGTTGTCTATTTTGGATGGGGAGCTGCAGGAACGGAGAGGGCAAACATATTCAAATAATATCCGCTGCTAGACTGAGAAAGAAGCTGATCTAAGCTTTATTCGCTTGCATTAAGTCATTATGACTAGTCACTTGAGTAGGAATTTAGAAATTTAGCGCTTAGAAGTGTTTAACGCGAGTATTTCAATTTAGGAAAGGATGTAGACTGCTCATGCTTTTGGATCCTTGGCATGCGATCCGCGGATCTGAGCATGGTGTGAGGACGAAAGTGAAAGATGAAACTAGTGGGTACAAATTCGATTTAAGTCTGATGGGTGAAAGGACCATGCAGTTGGGATCTGCTGATTCTGTCAGAATAGTAAGTTGCTAGGAACTCGCGCATGCATAGGATATGGCAGACTTAAGTATATGTATTGACGAGGGCATCACTATAAAAAAAAAACAGTTTAAGTAACAGATAGACGAATGAAGATATTTTCCAGATAATATATACTTTCTTATCCAGGATGTTGACATGCATCTATCCTTCTTTAATGGGCCAAAACCATGCTAACTGAAAAGAAGACAAAAAGTGGGTACTCCTGCAGTGATGTTGGTGCCTGTGCAAATTGTGATGTCCCATGCCTAATTTCTTCACAAAGATACACGATGAACGTTGTAACCTACTCAATCCTTCTTCCGAGAGTCAACACTGGAAAAGGATTCATATAATCCAATGTTAATTATGCTCAACTTCAAGAACAGAGTCGCGGTTGCAAAAGGCGAGATTATGTGGTGGATACTGTGTTGTTTCGTGACAGAAACCGGTTTTACTGTGAAAACTAATAGCATCGCCTAGTTCTGGTGATCGATATTGTAGGTTGAGACTGTACTGGAACTAGAGACTTGTTCCAGGACTCGCCTTTTTTGGATCTCTTAGTATGGTCACAGCTATTACAAGAATGGTCACCATAGCTATCATGATATGTTGTATTACAAATGTATCAGTGTAATGGTGTATAATTGATTACCATATCCAGTTCCTATTTGTAGATGGCACAATTCAATACTGTGCCAGAGGTAGTCTGGTGCCCCAGTCCAGTGTAGGCTGTCAAGTAACTGATTACAATAGTCCAGGAATAGTATATCGTGGCATGGTACCATGCAAGTACTATATTGGTGCTGGGTGATATCTTTCTTTCAAAACCAGGACTGCGTATATCAGAAAAATAGATTGACACACCCAGTTCCTGAAGTTGAATGTAAAAGTAGTATAGTGGGGCACACTAGCGACAATGGGATTATACATTACAGAGACCACGGGCAACTCTAGAGACAAGGTTTTAAAAATCAACCTCGGCAACACTAGCGACAAGGGAAAGTGGAGAGGTGTGGTGACGACACGGTACTGAATATTTCTAACAACGTTGCAACAATGTTGCAACAATGGTAGGAACATGTGTGCACCGTATTAACCTCGGTGGCAAGTAGAGATATACTCCCAATAGTTATAGAGTGACAGAACACATACATACATACAATAATATAGAGGGAGAAACATTTCACATTAGTTTGTTGGCTGAGGCAAAGAAAGCAAATCTTTTGAGACCTTTGAGTGGCCTTTAAAAGGGCCTTTGAGTTTTATGCTAACATCATTACGTTAACATAGACGGCATGGCGCGGATCTCCTTCTCTTCCTTAAGCTTCGTCTAACTTCTGGTTCGTAGATAAGGACTTTCTTCAAACAGCCTTGCCTCTCTACATAGATCTATCTTTTCCAAAGGGCTGTCATTCGAGTGATTGTCCATGATGATCTGACATACATGGGATAGTCCGGGTGGAAGAGCATTGACGAAATGAGGGTAGACGATGCTAGGTTTGTCCACATCTTGTGACGAAAAATAGGCGAAGGAATGCAGTGTACTGTGGTTATGTATAGTGGAAGAGCGGATCGAAACGGATCGAGTTCTTTCATCAATCCATATATGCGTTACAAAATACAGTCATACTGCGGAGTCTGTCTTCCAATTAGGAGAGATAGGTCTGTGACGTCACATTCTCTTTATAGGTGCGCTAGCGTCTGTGTGTCGTGAATCGATGCGACAGTTTTCAATCATGACGGAAACTAAGAAGACAATGAATTGTGGTGCACTGGCCGTGGTGACGAGGAGCAATGATATAGCAATGGCTACTAAAGTCAACACAAATTTACTTCCAGAAGAGTCCGATTTGAGATTTAGTGGACTTTCTATCTTCTTCGCAATAATTTCTTCTGATACCAGTACCTTCGCCACCTTCTCCGTTTTTGCCATACGTCGAGGATTTTAAACAGAGACAGAAAGAATAATAGGAGAAATTTTTACAGCAACAGAAAAAAAAACATAAAAAGCTTTTCTGCTTGAACAGCAACAGCAGGAAGAAAAAGCGAAGAAGGAAAGGACACAAAAGAAAAGAAGCAGCAGTAGTAAAGAAACAAGGTTTAGGAGAGAAGGAGGACAGTGGATGTCAAATGGTAACGGTACTTTTATACATTTTGGCTGAGTTAAGGAGTCTGAATCAAATGTATCAGACTTCTTTCGAAAAAAACTCAAAATCCCTTTTCCCCCCATGATGTACGTGTTCGAGTGTGTGAGTTGTAGGTTCTTATTCTAAAACATCAAAATCATGAGACACTTACGTTTTATTCTGTATAGTTTATTCTGGTACAAATGTTACAAACCAATATCACAACACAATACAACTTTAGATTTCTTCTGTGTTTTCTTTGTTTATTGTCTCTGTTTTATGAATTTATTGTCACAGGCTTTTAATTCTCTTCTTCCTCACTTTCGTCTCTTCTTCTTCTCTTGTCTTTCTGAACGTATCAGGGTTCTTCTTTGGGAAGGGTACCTCTTATTTTTCCTGTTTGGAATCTCTCTCCCCTCCTCTGTTCCTGTTGTTTCTTAGGGCAGTTTGGAGACCAATGTCCCTTCTCTTTACAATAATAACAGGTATCTTGACATTTGTCTCTTCTGGCACCTGTTTTGCTTTTTTTCACGGTCTGAACATTCTGTAGCCCAATGTCTCTTCTTAAATATATAGCAAGTGTTTTGACGTTTATCTCGAAAGGACGGGGTGTAGTTCGTTGGCTTGTCTGAAGAAAACGTTCGTATGACACTACGCAAAGCTCTGATGAGCTTCCATCGCTCTGGTCAGTTTGAGAGGGAAATGAATACTGAAAGGTTGGACACTAACCCATGATATATACACTGGTCAAACATGCATAAATAAGGGTTTGTGGTCTTTCAAATGTCGTAATTTGACTTTATGGAGACAAGATGGACGATCGCATCCTGTTGTATAGAAAGGAGAAGAAAATAAGAGACGGAAACGTGATTTATCGCCACGCACAGCAGCTAAAGTCTTGGATCAAATTTATGCCAGAGACTTTGAATATGACATGATTGAGCCCGTATACAGACCCAGATAATCGACGTCCAAGCAAAGTTCACAAGTCAACCATGGAAAGTATTATCACATTCGAGAGACGGAAAAACGCTTCTCTAGAAAATTTAGAACTACGGCTTACTCGTACGCGCCAAAGTTTAAAGATTTTAATACCGACATACCTTTGGAGAATGCAGAGGAATTCATTACCGAGGTTTAGAATTCTTTGTTAACTACACTGAAACAGCAATATCAAGCCAAAGAAGACGATCGTTTAAGATTTTCTATTAATCACAACGGTTTGAAGTCTTCCGTTTGGATCGATTTTAGTAGCCCAACAAGATTGACTCCTTCCAAAGTCATTAACAAGATTCAACACATACAACAACCGAATGACAAGTTTCACATTACCGACAGAAAAGCGACACTGTTCAGAACACCTGTTACAGCAAGCTAGGTTATCTAAAGACACATGATGTGGCATTCCAGAAATGCAAAAATTGCAAGAAGTCTTAGCTCCACGTTACACCTTGAAAGTACACCCTCAAGATGTGCGTGGACCTCTGTTGCTTCGAGGCAACGATTACAAAGACGGAAAATACATTCAAGTCTATCATCACAAAGAATATTTCGATGCCATCACCAGTCTCGCCGGATTCTTGAGATATAGTTATCATTGTGAAAAATACGACTATGGTTATACCAATCGAGAACAACACAAGCATTGTGGATCGAAACGCTTAGGATATTTAGCCTCTCAACTCTGTCTTGATGTAGGACAAGAACGAACGAGTACATTTGTCCAGCTTGTCAGCGTACTTTTTGAAGACACAATGTTCACAGCAGAAAAGTGCATGTCAGCTTATGATATTGTGCCCTACTTGCGAACAAGGCATTCGTACCAAGAAGCACGTATGTTCAGGAAAGAAACGATGTCACATTTGTAACCAAAGTTTGACTCGGAACACGAATGCTTCATTCAAAACTAACATTCCGAACACCAAGAGCAAGACGATGTCCAGAAGAAAGGGAATTCTATCTTTTTTAAAATTTTAAATGCATGTAAGAGACTGGCATTCACATTCCCGATTTCTGTGTGACTCACCGAGCGTGCGAGTGGTGCATCTAAGAGCCTATCTTTACTCATTGGCTTTACTGTAGCAAATTTCTGGAGGACGTGAAAATATCTTTCGAGGATTAAACACGTTGTCTTGATGTAGGACAAGAACGAACGAGTACATTTGTCCAGCTTGTCAGCGTACTTTTTGAAGACACAATGTTCACAGCAGAAAAGTGCATGTCAGCTTATGATATTGTGCCCTACTTGCGAACAAGGCATTCGTACCAAGAAGCACGTATGTTCAGGAAAGAAACGATGTCACATTTGTAACCAAAGTTTGACTCGGAACACGAATGCTTCATTCAAAACTAACATTCCGAACACCAAGAGCAAGACGATGTCCAGAAGAAAGGGAATTCTATCTTTTTTAAAATTTTAAATGCATGTAAGAGACTGGCATTCACATTCCCGATTTCTGTGTGACTCACCGAGCGTGCGAGTGGTGCATCTAAGAGCCTATCTTTACTCATTGGCTTTACTGTAGCAAATTTCTGGAGGACGTGAAAATATCTTTCGAGGATTAAACACGTTGTTCGTTTTTGCCAAATGGATCTTAAACCCCATCGACGAAACGTGGAGTCAAGAAGACATCGAACGTTACGGAGATTGTCATCGCTATGGCACGGTAACGGCTCATAATTTCTCTGGATACGATGGGCAGTTTCTGCTCAGATACTATACGGAACAAAGTACCGACGTCCTAAAAAGACTTTGAACGGAGCAAAAATTATTTCCATGCAAATATGACAAGTGTAATTTAAAAATTCAATGAATTACATGGCCATGCCTTTGAGTCGCATGCCAAAATACGCTTGGAATGCCAAAAATGGCCAACGGATAATTTCCCGCACTTTTTCAATATCGAAGCCAATCAATATGCCGTTCTACCTCATTTGCCTGAGGCTCACTACTACGATTCTGACAACATGAGCACCGAACAACGAGAAGCTTTATAAGCTTGGAACCAGACTCACGCCTCGGACTGCTTCGACTTTCAAGAAGAAATGTTAAAGTATTGTTGATCTGGCGTAGACATTTTACGCCGTTGCTGTGGAAAATTTCGAAAATTGTTCATGGTACACGGAGGGATCGATCCTTTAAAAGAAGCTTTCACCATTGTCAAAGTGTGTTCCTTAGTGTCACGAAAACGATTCATGCCTGAAAACACCCTGGCTGTCATTAGTCCTCAAACGACGAACTTTATCAAACGTCATTACTCGGTCAAAGCCCTACGCTGGCTCCATTACACGTGCGACAAGGAAGACAAATGGATCCCATACGCCAGCCAATCTGAACGTATTCGGTGGATGGCTGTGACTTAGAAAACCTTCAAATCGTGTAAGAGTTTAATCGATGCTTATTTCACGGATGTCCCCTCTGCTACCATCAATATGACACCAAAAATCAGTTTTTACAACGAACTATGTAAGAATTGTACAAGACCACATGGCAGCAACGCTTGAAGTTAGAACAACAAGGATAGCAAATGGTGAAAATGTGGGAACACGAGTACGATCACCGTTTGAAAACATGTCCTTTGTTTAAACGCATCGTGGAAAGTTACAAGTTGGTGGACCCATTGAACCCGCGGGATCATTTGTACAGAGGACGAACGAATGCCACCTGTTTTCTGTACGAAGCGGACATTAGAAAGGCGAAGAAAGGTGAAGAAATCAAATACTTGGACGTGTGTTCGCTGTATCCTAAAGAGTGCAAACAACGTCACTTTCCCCTAGAGCATCCACAATTAATGACGAAACACAATGACCTGGACAACATTTAACAATACGAAGACTTGATCAAGTGCAAAGTTTTAACTCCCACGGACTTGTACCATCCCGTTTTACCTCACCATTGCCAAGGGAAACTGATGTTTCCTTTGTGTCGTAATTGTGCTGACACGTGCAACCAAGACCAACCTTGTCACACCCAGAAAGAACACGCCTTGATAGAAATGTAGGTCAGCGTGGAATTGTTCATTGCTCTGGACATGGGATACCAGCTGTTAGAAGTGTACGAAATTTACCACTTTCCCAAGACACAACAATACCACAAGGGTGATGAGGCACAGAAAGGTATTTTCGGAGACTACGTGGATGCCTTTTTTAAATTAAACAAGAAGCCAGTGGCTATCCTTCCTTTGCCACACTCCCGAAGACCAAAGAAAGTCAAGCTGATTCCATCGTGTTTCTGGAAGGCATTCCTAGCGAAGACGACGGGATCGTGTCTGACAGTCAAACCCATTTGGTCATTTTCGACATGTTAGGAGAAGACAAAGAAGAAATTAAACTGTGGTTTACGCGCAAAGGGCATCATGGTAATGCCAGTGTCGTTTACAATATACAAAATTTGTTTCAACAAAGTTGAGCCGATTGCACCATTAGTCTCAAATTTCAGTACGTGGTCTTGTTTAAATGCCCTAGAGATAAATCTTTGAGGTGTTTTGTATCATCGGTGCAGCCATTGCCAATCTGAGTTTGCAACAAGGAGACAAACAAGTAATGACCATTTTACTCAGCAGCTGCGCCGGTTATCTTTTTCCCAATTCTTCTTTGAAATACACTTCCAACGGGAACAACAACGAGAGTCTTGCGTCCAACGTCAGTCATTCTTCTAGTAGGCACCTCTCGATTCACAATCCACTTCTAGAAACTCCTCTGACATCGAGTGATCCCTCGGACATCAGAACTTTGGAATTATGAACAAATACAACCAAGTTGACTTAACGTTCCCCAGTAACAGTTCCATGGAGGTTTTTCCTAACAAAACTTCGTGCTGTTACATAGCTAAATTACATCAAGCCATTCATTTGGATCAAGAAGCCCATTGTGAAGTGGCTTTGGCGGAAATGATACACCCTACACAAATCAAAAACATCATCACAATTCAAACAGTTTTACAGTAGAAGTTCATAATGACCCATTGCAACAAAACAAAGACGAATGCAGCATTGTCAGTGACTGTATAAAAAATACAGAACCCCACAACTTTACGATTCACTTTTCTGTTAACCATTCCTGCATGCTATTATTTTAGTGGTCAACATTTGGTGACTTCGATTGCTATCAGGTTCAATACAATATTTGGTATTGCTTGGACAAAGCCAAAAAAAGTGTCACCTTTGAGTACCATAAAGTGGCTCGTCGCCTAATGATCAAATTTTCAGAGGATACAATTTTGGCCATTACCGTTTGTCCGGAATGGTATATTTTGGGTAGAGCCTCCAGGATAGTCAAAATTAAAAACGAAATACCAGCTGTTACCAGTAACTTGGATTTTGAGACATATTTGTTTCGATTCCCTGTAGAAATGAACCAAGGATCAATTTGATTTTTGTGTACTCTGTGTGGTGGAGTACAACGTGGTGGGACACACCTCTGTACTTTTACTGCGTGTCATTCCTTTCAAAAAGGGATTCTTCCATGAAAGTTGACGAGGAAGGTGGAACTACATATCGCGTTCATCGCGAATTTGTACATCGTCATTATTTGCCCGTCAGTGAGTCGTATTTTGACAGTGTCGACATTACTATAAAAAAAAGATCTGGAACAAAATATATTTACCAAAGGGAAAATCACAGTGAAACTCCAATTTGAAAAACGATTCTCTAACGACTGATAACTTATGTATCATAAGGGATGTGTGGAGTGTTTTGATTAGTTTGTATTGCCACCGTTGGAACACGATAACATTGATTTACGCGCAGAGAGAAGAAATGCTCAGACGACACGATTCAATAATGTGAAATTACAAAGCACAGATTATATGGTATCGAATGAGCTAGAGTGAGTGTGTGCTGGGTCCATTCCCACTCACCTCGGCCTACCATTCACATCGATAATTGCTAAATAGCGACTCCGATCTGACGACCTAATCAAATAGTGTTCTCTGAACACATAAGGGGTCGTCCATTTAGTACGTACGCAAAAATAAGACAAAACTTGACCCCTCCCCCCCCCCGTACGCATGCATACTTTTTACACACACACCCTATGCGTACGTACGTATGAATGACCCCCACCCCATCCACTCGTATAGAACTTCCAATATTTCATCCACGCAGAAATGACACAGGATTAATAATATTCAAATGTTTAATAAAACGGAGTAAAACAGGCAGTCCTCAGCTGCTGTATATATAAAATAAATAAGTTGCATGTTATTAAACCTTTAAAAAGTTCGCCAGTGTCTGCTAAAGGTCAGACAAACGCCGACTGAACCCAGTCAAACAGGTTACGTATAACAGGAATTTCAGCAACAAGCTTAACGTCAGGCTGAATCACAACAGCACTATACTGGGCCGCTGTCTCAATATCCACAGCCTCGCTGACGTCATCATCCATGTTTTGATTCAAGTTCTCAGTGTCGGTAGACTCGGTAGTGTGAACGCTTTGGTGTCGTCTTACACTGGCCTGCGACGAGTGATACACGCCGCACACAGGACATGTGCGCTTGATAATTTCAGATTGTGCAAGTGACGGACAATGCAGATCAAATGACGCATTAAAAGGCATTTTGGATCCAAAAGCTAGCCGCTGTGCAAGTACATTGTCAGTAGACCCCCCTCCCATACGCAAGCAAGCGTACGCATTTGGGTTACCCCCCCTCCCCCCTCCATGCGTACGTACTAAATGGACGACCCCTAAACGCTGAGGTAGGCGGCACCATTTCCACCCGCAGGAAAAAAATCAAATAACCAGCCTTTGCTGGATAAAACAGTGCTAAATGACCCACCGTGGCCGAAGCACTTAAATTTACCCCCCCCCCCAAGTCATCGTTGTCGGATCAACTAAAAAAAAGATGATCAGCAGAATATCGAAACTCTTGGAACTCCAAATGCACCTGGAACATTCTAGGCTCCTCTTGGATGAGCTGACCGTGAAAGCCATAGCCGAAAAGGAGGAGATTTTTAAAAAAAGAACAGGAGGACATGGGGAATTTTTTTTTTTTTACCTCACATCGTGATGTATGCCGTGTGTCATGTGAAACCTGAGGTGCGGACACCTCCACAACTAGGTTCAGTACGATAACCACAGCCACAAAAGCCACAGTCACAGCCATAACAACTTCATCCAGAGTTGTGATAGAAGAAAAGATTAGGTCTTTACTATACCTGAAACAGAATATTGGGATAGTGAAACCACTCAAGCTGCATCTTAACTCCCAACCATTCAAATCAATTGGGACAATGACTGGAGCTGTCGTTGTGTGCATGGCACCAGACCAGGTAGATGTAACCATTAGCCAGGTGTATTTGAAGTTCAAGCAAAACAGCCCTTATCAGGGCTAACCAAATGTCTAGAAAAGAGACTGTTCAATTTGCCAATTGGTATGAGAGTGAAGTAGTTTGATTATAAACACTTACTCTTTTCCTGATATGATAGTATGTGTGCGATTTTGCTTCTCCTTCCCATGTGTGGATAGTATATTTGTTCCTACCATTGTTACAAATCTTCAGTACCGTGACGTCACTACACCTTTCCACTTTTCCTTGTTGCTAGACAGGCCTAATAGTCCTCATGTTCAATTCCCCTTGTTGCTAGAGTTGCCCAGGGTGATTTTTAAAAACTTGTTGCTAGAGTTGCACCGGGTGGGGGTCGGTAATGTATTTTCACATTGTCACTAGGGTGCCCCACTATACTACTTGTACATGTCAAGTTAGTTGGACTGGGCCTAATCCAAGGCTGGTCTCTGTTTGGGTTTCAATGTTCAGCACTATATGTATTAGGAAAGATCATCATAGCTATTGGTTCATATGGGCCACCATACCATGATGGTACTGATTCATTAGGTAGTTATGATAAGATATGTGTTATTGGTAGCAATAATGTCAACAGCATTGCTGGTACTATGGGAAAAACTCATGATGTTCTGGACTCTTAACTATACTGATGGTGTCGGCAAACTTTATCATGCATTTCATAGCTCTCAATTGCCCAAATTAGCTGTCTGGCAGTAGTTGTTAACCAAATATCCTCGACTCTGGTAAACACATATTGGAACGAACATTCTGTAAAGAGGATGATTTGAACATATAAAAATGCCAAAGGAAACGAAAGGAATGATATAACAACATCTAACAAAGATCACAAACTTGACAAAATTCATAAACAAGCCCATGTACTGGATGGATTCCAAATGTGTTATGTTCAAGGAACAATATGAAGAAGAGAAAGGTTTAAACTTGTACATTGACTTTTATGAGAAATCATTAAGGCTTTGTTCCTACTCCAATGAGTCAAAGCCCTATTTCTGACAGGTGAAATTATTGTTTCTCAGACATTATCCCAAATCAATGGAGAAAATATAAACTTTTCTACTTGTTCTAAATAAAACTAAGAAAATCACAGAAAAAATATAATATAAGGATAAAGCTTGCTATGATCTAAATTTATCATAAGGAATGACAAACTGTTTTAAAATTATATTTATCACGAGACAGAGGCATAAGTATCTCGTGAATCACCTCTACAAATATTTGAATTTCTACCTCAAATTCTTAGTGAACTCCAACTGTAATCATGTTCAGTGGCCTATTTTCATTAAAAATGATTTCAATGATAAATTGAAATCAAGGCAATACCTGATATATTTAGAAGCCAATAAGCCTCTGGAACTGTTGTGGATATCACCTTTTTCTGAGTAATAAATGTAAATATCAAAAAGAACAAAACTTTAAGAAAAATCCATTGACCATTCTTTCATTGGATGTTTGCTATGAAGTCTTTTACAACCATGGAACTGAAGAAGTCTAACTTTTCAATTATACATTCCTAATTTGAAGAAAGTAATCCTTCCACCATATTTTGAAGAATGAACACAAAATATTTGTTTACTGGTAGATACTTTATTTGCTATTCATAACAGAATTGTCCGCTACTCTGGAAAGAGGTAACACTGGTCGTATTAGCTGCCATACCATCAAGTTGCTAAAAATTTGTTTGATTATATGAAGCAAAACAAAAGAATGATAGCATAAAATCTGCATGCTAAATCTTTTACACTGGTAAAATCAAAGATTGTAAAGACTTAACAAATGCATTGTTTGTACAAGAAAACCTTCAATGGCAACATGGCTAGACTACAAACCATGAAACAATGGTCACGTTTAACTGGTATATTGTATACAGTGGTGTGGATCCTGCCAAAATATATACTTTGGTGCAATGCCAATGTACCAGTTTTTGCAGCAACCCTATTTAGAAATAATATACAACTAAAATTTCTGTCAGCCTTGATTTATTTAAATTTCTAGTCTCTTTAAATGTCTGTTGTCCTAAATGAGACAAATATATTCATTTAAAATGTATCCACTGAGAAAATGGTTGAACACACATCCTATTCTACCTAGAACTGTAGTTCTGTATGAGCTGGTATCAAAGTAAAAGGCAACAACATAAAGTGGTGGGATCATGAACTGAACTGTCTGCACATGAAAACAATAGCTCATTCAATAATTTGCTCAATGCCAACTAATATCATTTGTTCAGCAATAATAATGTACATGAGTAATCTGTATAGTAATTGACACAACAGATATGAATAAAATCAGTTATTCATTTTATTTGCAAATTAATAACATTGAAAAACCTTCGGAGGACAATCCCACATGTTTTTAGAGTTTAGAACCCAAAAAAATATTGCTGACATTGCATCTCTGCTGGAATGCAAAGGGCGTTCTGATCACACTTACTACACTAAGATGCATCTTGGGATGGGACTACCCTTCCCACATTCTAAATTGGTTACCATTGTTTGTTCCAGAATCCATACTAAATCTTTGTATCCCTGAATCATTTCATAGAATGGACTTATTCTAATTATGGATATGATCTTTTACTGAGATTTAAGGTCTTTATGATTTGTTTTCAAACTGGAATAATTATCGTGGGGAAGGAAACAAAACCAAAACTAACAAAACCTTGGTTGTAGCCCATCTTGGGTCTACTTTAATTATCAATGTGGCCAGAATTGAGTACATGCAAATGACATAGTAGTCTCTTGCTGTAGAGTTTAATGTCATTTTTCAGCACACAATAGGCTATACATGGCAGTTAGTATTATTGGTGGAGGAAGAACCCGGGAAAACCTTGGAAAGCACCACCCTCCCACAAGAAGCTACTGGCAAGCTTTGTCACATAACTACATTAGCAGACTCGAACCCACGCAGACAGAGGTGAGATGGCAGTGATCCGTAATGGAAAGCACTTTAGACCACTTGGCCACTCAGGGCCCCCACAGTAGTCTGTCATATAGCTCAAGCCTGTCCACATATAAGGATGTTTCTCAATCACTGATCAGTGTAAGACATTTAAAATGAAATTAAAGTAATATGAAACTTTCACTTCCTGTACACTCTTTAATATTATTTTGCACTTTCTAAGCAAATGTGCATTACAAAATGCTGTCCTGTATTGCAAAATAACAATATTTATAATGATCTGGTTTTACTGATGGCTACAGTATTCTTCAGGAAACAATTTATAGCAAGTCTTGAGACTCTGCAAGCAGTAGTGTTTGAGAAGATAACCCTAATCTCATCCAGACATATATCAATCCATATGCAAGAACTGTTTTGCAAAGTGGCCAAATATGAATTAGAATGCTGGTTTTTATACAGTCCAAATCCAAAAAGCACAAGCAAGGCAGCTTTAATATTGTTTCCCTTCGTGTTGAGTTTTGCTTTTAAAAACCTAAAAAGTCTCAATGTATCTCCACACATTTTAAGAAAATTTCATTTTTTCATGCCAAATGTTACCATAAAATCTGAGGAGGTCTTTAGTAGGTCTAAATCTGAGGAGGTTTTTCGTAGGTCATGTATCAAACCTGCATATCCTAGTATTCTCTTAAATTCACTGTTAAATGTTGGCAGGGAGTGAAGACGAGATCAGTTGTTTTTTTTAAAAGATCCAGGTTATGGACTGTCAAGTTTTTGAGCATGAGTATCACACTGGTAGTACTGAGATAAAAAAAATGGCCCAAAAGTTTTATCTTAACATGAATTTTTAAAACTGGAAACATGCCCTATCGAGCAGAATTTTAAGAAAAAAAGCAAAAATATCTGCTTTAATCAAAGAGCATCTAGAACAAAAAAGCCAGAGCAAGCACGTCAAGCCCACAGTTAAAGCATTGCTGAAACTCTTTTACCAATACCTTATTAAAATGATCATAATTCTGGTGAACTGCTATGTCTTGTTTTCAATTAATGTATTATTGATTCTCTACATAAGTGGTAAGTACAGTGGAGCCTTGTTAATCAGGACTCCGTTTATCTAGAAACCTCGCTATCCCAACATAATTCAATGGGAATGGAATTCCTAAACGTTAATTTGCTTCGTTAATCAAGAAATCCGCATTCCGGATCCAGAAATCGAAATTGGGGACCAAAGTGTAAAATTACATTAAAACTTGTCTCGATAATCCAGAAATAATCTGTCCAAAACTAAGAAAATTCGAAAAAATCGTAGGGGATAATACAGTCGGTAGAATAATACATAAAACTCAATAGTGAAGCCCTTGAGAATCTATGGCCACTATCAATAACTAAGTAGCATGATCATATTGTAACCAGCGATTGTATAAACAATGTCTGTTTTAGCTAGTTGCCAAATGGGGTGTTAATAATTAAATAAACACACTGGGATCAAATCGTCCATGCTTTTTGACAAAACATATGGTAAATAAATTAAAAGTGTCATTAAGCCTCTTTGTTGATTACCAATTGTATGTAACAATCAAAGTTTATTGATGGCTGTACAAATACAGTTGACAGAATTAAGCTGTGGACAGTACAGGCTTCATTTTCGAATAAAATGGGGACATCAATTATAAGCAAATGTAACAGCTGTAAAATACGACTTATAAAAATGACTGCATTTTGATAGTTTACCATAACACATTTAACTGCGAGATAACTGTTTGTTTTCATTGTACCTTTAACACATATTCTGGCGACACCATCAAGCTAGCGTAGACAAGTAGAGACACCGGCCAGCATAAAAAGAAAGATTTGCCAGCACAAAGAAGATCACCCAAAAGCTATAATTCAATATATGCCAGCATATTATAACTTACTATTCCTTATTACAACCATTATTGAATATACAGTACATTACATTTAAAGCCAGCATATACATGTACATATATAGGGTGTGATGATATGGTAAAATAAAAAAAATGCTTGATTCAATTATCCGGAAAATACTTTATTATGTACATATTCATTGGGAACGAATGTATCTGGAATAACGAGGCTCCACTGTATATGTAATTCTGATTGGTTTGTTGACAGAAATTTAACATTTTCTGCAAACATATTTACAATACAGACAAAATAAACAAGTTGACATGTAACAAAAGATGACATTAATAAATTTTATGACAAAGCGCTATCATACAGAAACATGTGAAAATAACCGTAAAACTATTTCAACTATAAGCCACTCATTTTCTGAGTAAAAGAAAAACACAAAGCATATTCAAAAGTAGATGAAAATTACAACATTTTTTTCTAACCTTGTTAGCTAATATTGTCTTGTCATATATATAAATGCACAAAATACTTGTAAAATTGTCTTAAAGCACAAATTAAAGTACAGCCACATCTCTCGTACATTGTTAACAATGACCCGAGACATTTCCTATTTGGCTCCTTCACATATCAATGAATATGGTTTACATATTCATGAGTATGGTTCACATATTCATGAGTATGGTTCACATATTAATGAGTATGGTTCACATATTCATGAGTACAAACGGTTCACATATTGACAAAATATTATTCTCCAATTAAAGGTGATTCCTTAAGGCATTACATGACATAGATTACTGATCCCATAATAAGTATACCTTGTTTAACATCTGGCATTCTACAAAAAAACTAATTAGGTATAAATAATGCATGTAACTTAAGTCAAATGTATAAAAAAAAAATTGGAAAAATAAATGGCAGATGCTGTTGGCTTTTCATACTACATGTATACATATATAAGCAGGTCTTAACTTGACTGATATCAGATAATAATAAAATGCCAAAAGAATTCTTATTACTTCAATGAATGGAATACAGTAGTACCCAAGCAGAACCCATTGGGACATAAACCATAAATGAAATATACAAAAATTTAAAAATACAAACAAATGTAGTATGAAAGCAAATCTTGCAAGCACCAGACTATATAAAACAACATGAGTTTTTGATTTCACTAGTTCTCCTCTATCAAATGTATTATTAGGACCAGGTTTTAAAAAAACTGTTATCATCTTTTAATATTTGGAATCTATACAGTAAAACCAGTCTTGTGAGATCACCCTTACTGCCAATAAAAGATAACTTTTCAAAAAGATGGTCATCACATTATGTTAGAAAACTGATCTATACACCGATGGCAGGTGATCTAACAAACCAGTATATTTTCAAATCAGGGTCTGCTGGGTTAGTTCATAGAATCAGATGTAATGTGATCCCATCTTGTGTCCATTATACGAAAACAAGCATATACTTGGATGATGACTTTACCTGATTTTTTCATCATGTTGACACATAAAAAATAACAAGCAACAATGGTATGATGCCTAGTAACAGCGATAAATAGGCAAGATAAAAAAATAATTGATATTATCAAACTCTATGCACAGTAATACTGGCAAAAGATTTGAATTGAATAAATCGAGTGATGAAGAAAATGCATCGCTCTTGAACAATAAATACAAAATTTTGATGTTGTTGGCTGTCAGCATTGTTGTTTGTAAAGTGAGAATTAAGTCTCCTAGTTTTATAGATCAATAAAGAAAATAATCATGCCTTCCATTCTCAAAGGTTTGTAACATAATAAATACTTTAAAAAAAAAAACTGTTTAAAGAACAATGTTGCTGTTATGCAAATTAAATGCCATAATTTTAAATGATAAAACAACTCAAGGGTCCAGGTTACATGAGACACTATTAATAATTTTGCAAGAAAAATGAATGTCTCAGCCAATGCTGCATACAGACTGGGCCATTCTTGTGCTAGCTGGCTTAGGCTTCAGGCATTATGACTTATCGGCAAAAGATCTATTGTCAACAAGCAAATGTGTGTTCAATACGGCATTTATAAGACTTGGATCAACCTAATAACGTTTCTGAAGTACACTAAATTGAGCACAGTTTATAATAAAAATAATAATAACATAGTATTTGGGCATAGTATTTATTTCCTTATTGAATAACAGAAAGTAGATAACATGGGTACTTGCATTTGTAATTTGCTGAAACAGTTAACCAATCAAATTTCACAAAAGAAAACAACTTGTGAGGGTGTGCTTGAGTAACATGCTCCTTGACTAAGAGGACATCAAGAAAAGATCAGTGATGCTTTACAAACAAAATGGTACAAAATATATTTTTAACAAATTATGCATATCACTTTTCTTGACAGATCACTGGTAAGTAATCACAATATTAGAACACATATGACCAAGACTGTTGTTCAATTAAAGTGACAATTGGGATATTTCTGTTCAGCTTTGGGCACATAACGCTACCAAGGCAATGTTTCATTAAACGCAAGTCTTTCTGAAACCAGGGGAATTGAACAAAGTGCAACCACAGAATGCTGTTGCTTTCCTGTAATTCTTATGCTTTGATTCAGAATAAAGGAATTTAATTTGAGAGATCATATTTGATGAAATTCAAGTGATTAATAAGCAACTTTAAAAAAATATATAAATATTGCTTTAATGTGAATTTTCACAAATACAAGTAGTTATGCAATGACCAGAAAGCAGAAAAGTAAATAATGTTTATATCCTGGGGAAAATATAGACACATCTAGCAAACTTTACAAAAATTAGGATTACAAATTAGTTACACCCTTGTTAGCTAATATCTGAGAAAACAACAGAAGTGTTTACTACAGTTACACTTTTATTAGCAACTTCCTGAGTTTGACCATTAAATAGTACTGCTGCTGAGTTTCATTTTCTCTTGTCCAAACAATTTTGTTATACATAAATCTGCCTAAATCTCTCTCTCTCACATACACAGACACATACACACAATTTCCAGAGATAATTATCCTTTGCTACCTAAAGTCTGGTCTCAACTTCCAGTAACCAATTCCATCTTTCTTCTCCAAATCACAAATTGAATGTAACATTGCACGAAACTTTGCAGAATCAGAGGGTGGAAGCTTTGACCCAAATTCGTCCAGAATTTCCTGAGTTGTTGCTTGTCCAATCATTCGAGCTTCAAACATGATGAAGTTTCTCATGTTGTTAATCAGCTGGAATGAATCATTATCTGGTAGCCCAGGATCCCCTGACCCTCCCTGTTCCATAGTTTTGAAAATTTCATTACGAGTCTTCATTTTGTTAAGAAGGTCTTCTGAGCCTATCAATCCACTACTGGACTTTGCCTCATCGGAATTTGTCTGAACACATCCTGCTAGGGACCCATCAAACAGCTTCCCTTCAGATGCCTTTGGAGTCTCCGTCTGGAATCAACACAGTTACATAGTATGAAAAAACAAAAATGATAATTAAACAGGCTATTACTTTGCAAACACTTTCTGCATTTCCAACTAAAATGCAAATGTATGTATAACTTTATGGTTATAGAAAGTGTTTTTAGCAATGTGAATTCTTTCATTTTGTGGGGCACCAAGTTTCGTTGATTTTAATGCAACAACCATTAACCTACAAAAGCAAGAGGCCTAAGCTGGCATGAGACTGTATGCCTGGCAGACACCTGACATAAAATGAAATGCAGAAACAGCTGGTCAAGAAATTTGGGTTAAGAGGATGCTTTTGAAAGAAATATCCTCCAATTTTGTTGATTACAGACCTGCCAATCTTGACGAGTCTGTCTTAGTAAGGCAGTTTATTTTTTTCTGTAAGATTGACCAGTTTCAGTAAGGTGTAACAAAATATCCAAAACTGCCATTGTCAAGCTGAAAACAGTAATTAAAAAAGTTTGACACATTGACGATAAACATATGTTAAACTGGAATGTTTGTAAAGTACACGTAGACTTTATTTACCACCAGTACAGTTGCACAAACTCCTATGAAGCTCAATGGCTTGTTGCTATCTCTTAACTTGACATAATTCTTGAAAATTATTTTCCATTTCACAGGGCATTGGCAACCATATCTCCCTCCACAAGACAAACTTAAATTGGCATGTGAAATGTAATTGTGTCCTTTCCAGCTTTTATTCACAAGAATCTGAATACCCCATTTTATTCTTCTGTGTTGATTAATAATACTTTTTTAGAAACCTATTTTCCCTTTTGTCTTAAACATGCATCACTTTCTGGACACCATTTTTTTAAAATTGTATAATCAACAGTTTGATCATGCAGATGCTTTGCATGAAAAAAGAGGTGCTGTTTAAAGTGTCTGGGGTGCTGCTGAAAAGTTAGTCTGGTTTCCTGACTAATTTCACTGACTCTAAGATGAAATCCGATCCAAATAAAACAGGGATGAACCAATTATTTGGATTTTTCAGTAATGATCATTTTCCATAGTTTTTGCTAGTAGGCTGTAAGTCAGTATTTAAAAGGGTAATTTAAGTAAGGCTCATGGCAAAATCATAAGAGTTGGTAGGTCTGTGATTATAGTCACTAACTGTTGAAATGTTTCTCTCCTTTTCTATATTTGATAAAGGATCAAAATCATTTTGTGCAATATCCTTTATGCTTGGATGTTCTCATCAAATTCTTTTAAGAAATTTTTCAGCAGAAGCCATTTAAAGGTTTGTCTCTATTTAGTTATCAGTAGCATCCACATTTGATGGCTAATTGGCATTATCTGTACAAAACAAAATGCATTTAAGCCAGGGTGCTTTCTCTAATATTCTTCAGTAATACAGTCCTACCCGTTTATGTCGACATCCTCTGGCCCAAGGAAATATTGTCGAGATAGGTGGATGTCGAGATAAGTGTTGGGGTTGGGGGTTGGAAAAAGATAAAAGTTAAAATTCGTCAGCAAAGGGTGACCCGTCGTCAGTGAATAGCATTTACACTCTGAGAAAACAATGACAATTTTGAGTACATGAAGACAGAATCAGTGTGAAATACATTTACATATTGACAAATTGCATTTTGGTTACCTTTGTGTAGTAAAATCCAAATTAAAATATTGCATTGATCACATCCTGATATGAATAACATTACGATATTCCATGTCAGCATTAGCACATGGTTGGATAGTTGTCACTTAAATGCATCATGTACATGTACTTTAATTGGCTTCGAGTTTGGTCAGTCTGTTCCCATCTTATTGAGACTACCAAGGGGGATAGGTCTATTCACAGGGAAGTGAAAAACTTTCAGCAGTACATGTATTCTCCACAAATACTTTTGTATCCGATGTTATGATGAACATTAAAGCGACTGAACCAAACACTTGTTGCAGCGAAGTTCTCCACACCCAGTTTTTTTGCAAATGCTTCATTGAGCCATTTTGTGGCTTCCTCTACATCTTCATATGTAGCAGTCTTGCTTCTTCCTTTTTTGGGGGAGCACAGTTACCTTCAATGCAGTTTTTATTTATAGACTCGGCAGCTTTCATCCTTCCTGAACGGGTGTTATTTTTAAGTGAAAAAATTTAACAGACCTCTTTGCAAGATGTTCATCCCTCAACTTCCTTAACAGCCAGATAGTTAGTTTCCAGAGACTGTAAATTTAATTTGCGTTTTATCCTGCTGTTGGTAGCCATCGTAAATGTAAATAAAGTTAAAAACGAAACTTTTACAGCAAAAAAAAAAAAATTGTTTTAATCACCGATCACTTTCAAAGGTCTCGGAAACACGTAATCCGTATTTTCCCGCAATTTTTATATATGGGATTCAGAAAATCACATATACAGGAGTCCTCAGTACGCATCAATTTCCTGGAAGGCAAATTTAAGGGCTTGCTAGTCCTGCTTCGACCACATGTTGATTGGGAAATTGTGTTCATCAATTGATCCTTTTCACTGTGTTGATATTTACAATCAGAAAATTCAGTGACTGAAAGACCTACAGATGTACATGTCATTGTAAGAGTACATCTGAAGAACATGACCCACAAGCTAGGCGGCAAGATCAAAGACTTAACTAGCTGCAGAGTGGTGAGAAAATGTGCTGCTATGTTGTTTCTTTATCCAACCGCGACATCAAAAGCCTGGCGGCAAGATCAACTAATTGTTGAACAAAGTATGGGTCAGAACTGGTAGCTGGTCGACATGAACGATTAGACGGTAAAATTTAAGCCTGGCGGCAAGATCAAAATATTGTTGAAACAAAATATGGGTCGGAACTGGCAGCTGGTCGATATGAACGATTAGGTGGGAAAATTGTAGTCTGGAGGCAAGATCAAGTAATTGTTGAACAAAGTATTGGTCTTAACTGGCAGCTTGCTGACATAAACGTTTTGAAAACAAAGGATTTGTTCAAGCTGGGACCAAGGGCTTCTGTCGACATATACGTTTTTCTTTTATCTCAACATCGACATAAGCATGACAATTTGATAGTAACAGTAGACCAAGGGACCGGGACTTTGAGTTTTTGTCGCCATAGGCGGCTTGTCAAGATAAGTGATGTCAATATAAACGGGTAGGACTGTAACAAGATTTTCAAATTACCTACTATGTTGGACATATTGGATGTCAGAATGTCACGAATTTCATTTAGACTCAAGTACGCATCACCAGAAATGTTTTGTTGTATACCCCATGTCAATATGATCATCCATTATGGGAGATTACTGACAGCAAGATTTTCATGACAGCCGTCACAGCAACCATATTGAATTTATGATTTGCATCATTTTTATTTAGGACCTAGTAGATGTTATATCTGTGAAAACCTCATGTTCATAAAAAGATCCGTATAAAAGTGGAGACAACAAGATTGTCAAGATCGACAACATGTTGGTCATATATTGAGGGTATGTTTGCACCAACCAGATACCATTGAACCCTTTTGATCAAAATCCCATGTCAAAATGGCTTACCATTTAAGAAGATTAGCTATAACAAGATTTTCAAACTGGACATCAGATCAGCACCATTTTAATGTAGGACCAACAAGACAAAGAAGTCAAAATGGCTGCCATGGTAGCTATATTGGATATATGATTTACACCATTTCCATTCAGGACCAACCAGACATCATAATAAGTATTCTGGTGAAAGCAGAATATCTGTATGAGTGCCATCTAGGAGAAGTATGGCCATTGTAGTGGCCATATTTGAGCTCAGATTGGCACCAGTTTCATATATGACCACCTAGACATCAAAAGAATATGCAGATATGACCATTAATTCAGGAGACATAGTGATAGCATTTTCAAAATGGCCACTGTGATGACACTGGATGTCTGAGTGGAACCATTTCATTTAGGACCAATTTGACATAAGAAGTATTTTAGTGTAAAACAATTTCAACCATATAGCAAAACCAGTGTCATTTAGGTCTGACTAAACATCCTAAGAAACCTTCTGGTCAAACATTATGTTAATGGCTTTTGGTTCAGGTGGAGCTGTGACAAGAAGATTTTCCAGATGGCTGCTGAGCTGTGTTAATCCACAGCAATGACATAAGTTAATACAATCCCAAAATTACCTAAATTAACTGAAAACTAATTAATCTAAAAACACTTCCATGCCAAAATTTACCACATCTGTTTCATCATATTAATCACTCTGAATTCAAATATAAAGCACTCTGAGATCATATTTTAAATACTCTGAGATCACATTGTAATCAGTTTAAAACGTCTCTTCACATAAATTATATAATGCTATAATAATATGTAATAGATGTCATCCAGTGATACATTGTCTTCACATGAATTATATCATGCTATAATAATATATAATAGATGTCATCCAGTGATACATTGTCTTCACATGAATTATATCATCCTATAATAATATGTAATAAATGTCATCCAGTGATACATTGTCTTCACATGAATTATATCATGCTATAATAATATATAATAGATGTCATCCAGTGATACATTGTCTTCACATAAATTATATCATGCTATAATATGTAATAAATGTCATCCAGTGATACATTGTCTTCACATAAATTATATCATGCTATATAATAATATGTAATAAATGTCATCCAGTGATACATTGTCTTCACATAAATTATATCATGCTATAATATGTAATAAATGTCATCCAGTGATACATTGTCTTCACATAAATTATATCATGCTATAATATGTAATAAATGTCATCCAGTGATACATTGTCTTCACATAAATTATATCATGCTATAATAATATGTAATAAATGTCATCCAGTGATACATTGTCTTCACATGAATTATATCATGCTATAATAATATGTAATAAATGTCATCCAGTGATACATTGTCTTCACATAAATTATATCATGCTATATAATAATATGTAATAAATGTCATCCAGTGATACAATGCCTTTACATAAATTATATCATGCTATAATAATATGTAATAAATGTCATCCAGTGATACATTGTCTTCACATAAATTATATCATGCTATAATAATATGTAATAAATGTCATCCAGTGATACATTGTCTTCACATGAATTATATCATGCTATAATAATATGTAATAAATGTCATCCAGTGATACATTGTCTTCACATAAATTATATCATGCTATAATAATATGTAATAAATGTCATCCAGTGATACATTGGCTTCACATAAATTATATCATGCTATAATAATATGTAATAAATGTCATCCAGTGATACATTGTCTTCACATAAATTATATCATGCTATAATAATATGTAATAAATGTCATCCAGTGATACATTGTTTTTGAAGTGATGAAGCTGAATCAAAATATTTTTTTTTTTAAATTCCTAAATTAACTCAGTAATACCATATACCAATCATTCAGTTCTTTGACAAAAACAAATTATTAAACTTTCTGAAATTACATTAATGGCATAACAATAACAAATTATTCAATGTTATATTAACTTCTTTTATTTCATACCTAATGAACACATGTAAGATTGTCTATAATGCAGAAGTTATTTAAGCTGGGGCATTGCCAAATTTTATCCTCCCACTTTATTCGCGAGGTTAGGTTCCAGAACCCGTCATAGATCAGGAGGAATCGCGAATGTTTGGTACAAGTCAATAAAAATGCTAATAAATGCTTATTTCTTGAGTTTAAACACAAAATATGATCCAAATCATGCTCCCAATGCACTTTAATTTAATTTAGAAGTTAGCTTAATACATTACCCTTAAAAAAAGAAATAAATGGTTGGCATTAAAATAGAGTACAGTATCGCCTAATGGGTATTAGTCAGAGTTTCCTCTGACCCATGCCACCCCATTTTTGATATTTGGACATTTGGGGTAGCCATTTACTTGCCAGCCCAGCAAATTTGAACGATCTTTCATTGATATATACCTGCATGAAATTGATAGGAATATGATTTATTTCTTCATTTATCTATAAAAAAAAATTACCTGACGTTCATTTTTATGATGGATTTGTTTTCCTACAGAACACTAGAAATGGCATATTGTTGATATCATGTGACTGTCTGACCTCTGATGTCATTAACATGTAGGTTGCAAGATTTGTGTAGTCACGTGACTAAGAATGCAAATGACTAGATCGGGTCAAATTTCAGCAATGATGTACTTCTGTCCCGTCTATCAGTGGATTAAAGACGTAACGAATGCTATTCTCACAATTATTGAGGAAATAATACAAATTTCTATCGATTTCATGCAGGTATATATTGGTGAAAGATTGTTCAAGTTTGCTGGGCTGGCAAGTAAGTGGCTAGCCCATGCTGACACCAAATGGTGTCGGCGAATTCCAACTTTTTTTCAATAGGTAATGCGATCTGACCCTACACCGAACATAAATTTCCATACATCAAAAATAGGGTGGCAAGAGTCAGAAGAAAATCGTACTAAATGGATATTTGCCACACTAGTGCATTTACAGTACGGAATCCTAATATTACCCCTATACTAATTCATTGGCTGCCGTTTTCTTTTGCACTCACAGTAAGGTAAAACCAAGTAACAAATGGGAAATATTTCGCAGATCTGTCAAAAAATTGCAGATGCAAATTAGTTAGGTACCACTTAAAATTTCGCGAATCCATGAATTTGCGAATCCAGAAATGCGAATGTTTGAGGTATTACTGTATTACACAGAAACAAGGTTACATACCACTGTCTTAGATGTGGAAGGTGCTTTGTCCTTATCATCTGGGCCTGCCAGCAGAGTGTTCTTTTTCTGACCAAATTTGGGCCTGCAAGATAATCAATTGAGTACATCATGTGAATTTGGCTTCAAATTCCGAAGTTTAAAAACATAACTTAGAATTTTTAATTTTACAACATGACTGAAATATGACATGTAGGTAAAGACAAACCGTTATCTTATCGTAATAACATTAGGGAAAAAACTCTTCCACTGCCTGAAAAAAATGTTCATCTATTATAACCATACTGACCAAAGGAAAAAAAAATTACATTTTACAACCCTTTGAAAACCACTAAGTGGCGCCATAATCAAGTTGAATGATATATCAACTTGGATATTTGCATTTGTGGGGAGGTTAGAAGAGCTTTATAATAAAGTGATCCAGTAAGACTTCTCAGAACAATATAATTTTGCAAGACAATTATATTTCTCTCACAAAAGCATTTCTTGATCATGTTACTGTTAAGAGAACATGCAATGCAAGACAATGCTAAACATCCAACCTATACCATGTGCACCCTTTGAGGCAAGAATGGCTGGATTTCTTGTGTGAAGGATAACTTGGGAGTAGCAACAACCAATGGATGCTCTGTGATAACTTTATATGGCAAAGAAGAAAATTAGTATCGTCTTCCTTTCAATATATCTTCCACACAACACCATGTCAGAAGCTCAACAGTAAATGCATTAAATTGTGTTCTATACCAATATGGCAAAAATATTTAACATTTAGTTAATGTTTTGAGATAAATGCTTTAGAATTGCCTGGATCATCATATCAAGCAAAAGTTCCAATATTTTCATCATCGTCAGTGGAAGGAGGCAAGTTCAATTGGCATTTCAAATCTACTTATACAATGACCTTAAAGGACTGGATCACAGTTGGTGGTGGTTGGCATTCAGAAGCCCACAATACACAACACATTTCCTGCAAAGCTGTTTTAAAATTGAACTCAGTCCCTTTTCATAGTGAGGGTTTGAGTCTGAAAAGACAATGAGGTTATTCACACACTTAACTGTTTGTGTCATTCCATGTCAAACATCCCCATTTACATCAGTGAGGCACTGCCATTGTCCCTAATTTCCCTGAACAAGCCAAATGATTCGGACTAGTAGGTTCGGTCAACATGGATAGCCAGAGACTATGACTGATGGCCAGAGAGTATGACGGATGGACAGCTGGATGGTCAACTCAACTGCTGGCTGAATGATATGCATGGCTATTGTCTGGGTGGTCCAAACCACATAATCAGAATTATGTTCAAACTGTTTTTGATATTAATATGGATAATATGGACTGACATGTTATACAAACTGTGGAAGTATGATATTCATTCTGTACTTCAGTGAAGGTACAGTTCTTCTTGTTGAATTAATGTGATCCAGAGACATTTTGAGAAACATGTCAAACTAAAAATAATATCATTAAAAAACCCAAATAAAAAGAACACGGAAAAAGTTCACAAAACAACACAGAAAAAGGACATGTAATAAAACATGTTTGATAAGTTATGTAAACATAAGACCCTCCTTTTAACAAGAGTGCCTTTTATTTAGGTAAAATACGTAACATTCAAATTCATTGAGTGTGTTTCTGTGTGCATGTGTGTAGATGGACAGACACATGAATGCTAAAATGATTGGTAAGTTGAGTTTCCACCAAGACTAACTTGAAATAAAAAGGGACTTTCTTGAAAACTGTAGATATATCACATACTATTTAACACTGAGATTTTGATAAAACTGTAGACATATCAAATATTTAACACTGAGACTTTGATATTTCCTTATGAATTTTACCATTTATTTGACCCACCATTATGAAATGTTAATGCCACCTTATGAATCTTAGTGAAAAGTTAAATTAGACTATATCTTCATTCAAGACAAGAGTTCCAAAGAACACTGTCTTTACTTGTAAACTGTAACATGATGTATACTACCAAATACAAAACTGTAATGCTGATTCTGCTGTTACACAGTTGTAGAAAAATTGATGTTCAAAAACAAAGAGAAGAAAAAAGAATCCAGTGTTATTCCACACCTCAGAATTCCTGTTGTTATGGGTTTAATGCTATTTTTACCATCTGATTGGTTATACAAGGTAATCAGTATTTTATGGTCACCATGACCTCATTTTCATTTCGATGAGTTGCTCTTCCTAAGATGTATCAACATGCAAATTTTCATAAATGTAGGTGAACAAGGGTAAAAGGTATCCTGGGCATAAGAAACTAATGGATGAAAATGTAGAAGCCACTCAATCATAAAAATTGGAGTGATCCAATTCTGGAATGTTTTAATTACTCTCATTGAAATGCATCCACATACCAATTTTCATGTGTGCAGGTGAAATATGAACCAAGATATTGAGAGTGTAATAAATGAATAGGAAAACCACTCAGTAAAGAAAATTAGGTCACAATAACTTAATTTTTATAATGCTGTTGCTTTTCTGTACATGCAGCCACATAACATCTTTCATTAAGTGTATGTGAAATAGCATCCAAAAGAATGAGATTACTACAAACAAATGCATGAATGAACAAGACAAAATGTAAATTCCCCTTCCAACTTTGTTGGTGAGGGAATAACAAAAAAAGGACAGAGGTCATACTTCTTGACTAATCCCCCATGCTGGCCAGTCCATGTTGGTACTCCAGAGGTGGCACTCAAACATTGTGACCTTGATCTTTTTAATGCCAAGGCAGCCTGCTTTGCCACTTTGTCTGCTTCACTTTCAATGATAACATAATCAGCTCTTTCATCATTCATAATTTTGTCATGCTTGATTGCCCCCTGAATATCTGAAAGCAAAAAAAAAGGTCGTGAGTGAACAATCAAATGTTCCACAGAACATTGTCTCTGACCATGAATGATACAATGATGGTATTGGGCACATTAGCATACAAACTTTAAACCTATAGTAATGTTATGGCTGGCTTATCGGACCTTTTCCTCCTTTCTCGCGACCAGAAACCCTCAACATGACGAGATCTGAAAACCATTTTTCACCAGTCATTATTGGTGCTATTGCACCTCTAGTACACTCCTTTCGATTGGTTGATAGGGTTGAGTACATGTTTGATCTATTCCCACTTACCCAGGTCCTACATTCATGTTGATAGTCCCTCAATAGGGAGGCTACATGATGACCAAATTAAATAGCACACTATGTGTGCATAAACACCCGTGGGAATGTGGCACCATTCCTTACCCCATGGGAAAAATTAAATAACTTTCTTTTGAAAGATAAAACAATGAATAATGACCCTTCGTGGCCGGTTCACTTTAATTTAACATTCATTCATTCATAGTAATGTTATCATGAAGTTTCAATACACAACTTAAGCATAATTAAAGTGACTGAAATTTGGTCAAATTGCACACAAGAGATCCTGATCTATTGTAGCATAATGCTCCAGTAGATCAGGGTCTATGTCAATTTACAGACAAACAGTGATTGTATAATACTGTTAGTTAAAGCAAGCATGTCAATAGCCATTGTGTGTGCATGTATGTCATACAATATATTACAGAAATAAATTCAATTCAATTTACGGACAAACGTAGTGATTGCATAATACTGTTAAAGCAAGCATGACTATAGCCTTTGTGTGTGCATGTATGTCATACAATATATTACAGAAATAAATTCAATTCAATTTACGGACAAACGTAGTGATTGCATAATACTGTTAAAGCAAGCATGACTATAGCCTTTGTGTGTGCATGTATGTCATACAATATATTACAGAAATAAATTCAATTCAATTTACGGACAAACGTAGTGATTGTATAATACTGTTAGTTAAAGCAAGCATGACAATAGCCATTGTGTGTGCATGTATGTCATACAATATATTACAGACATAAATTCAATTTACAGACAAACGTAGTGATTGTATAATACTGTTAGTTAAAGCAAGCATGACTATAGCCTTTGTGTGTGCATGTATGTATGTCAAACAACTCTTCTTATCATGTTAAATGAAATGCAAAATATTTAAATGTTGTGGATGTAAATGACAAATTAATATTACATGCTTGGAGGGAAACATGAATTTTTAAAATATCTGATAAATTACCTTGATAAATATGTAAAGCCTAACTCATTAACAAATTTCAGGCATTAACTTCTCTGAAAATGTTTATGCTAACTGCATTTTTTCCCCAGAAAATGTTTATGCTTGTGATGAATACCTGTCTTTTCAAAGAGAGTTTGGAGAACATAATCATCTAACATTTTTTGTTTCTCCTTTTCTGTTTTCTTCTGGTCCGTAACGTCATCAGGATGTGATGATTTGTAGGTCCTATATTTGTCCAAATGTGGGATAGGTTCTCCCTCAAAAGCTACATAACAGAAATAAAATCTATTACTTCATAAGATAAAATTATTATTCTGACACAATTCTTCACCATTAATGTTAGCAGGAATTTAATAAAAGTGAAAAGGTCTGCAATATTTCTTAATACCTAATTGAAACAAAACAATTCTATACTTCACATTTATCCCCATTAAAATTCATGAAACACTCCAACAATGATCTCAGTTATTGCAAAGATAAATCATGTATTGAAAAGCAATCCTCTGTTATACTCTAATCACATGTTATCAGTTGTAACTGACAATGTCAGTTCAGAATGACCTGCCCACTAATCAACAAGCGAGTGTTGGCTTAACTACATTAAGATTTCAAATAAGTCTACACTCTCACAGTAGCATAATTAATGTATAATAAACATGCAATAAACACAGAGACGAAGCTCTGCCTTCACATAATGGGGCAGCAAACATGGGTATACAATGTGATTTTAAGTTATCCATGATATTGCACTCACATGTTGTCAAAATGTCTTTTTTGTTGTATCATTTAATTGAAAACACTAACTCATGTAAAGCAACAATTATAAACCCTTGTTTCAGTGAGTAAGAAGGTTTACCAACCAATATGTTTCTCAATCTTTAACAATCTGAGATTTACTAGTTCATAACATTTCATATGCACCAACTCAAATAGCTGTATAATATTTGAATGCCAAACAATTACATTCAAACTGCTACATATTAAGCATTTTAAATTCTGTTCATATGTAAACATTAATTATTTTACCCTTAAATTTCTCCAAATGACTTTACACATGCTATCAACAAATCTTTACAAGGGTCAGAGGCATCAGTCATACTGCACCAGAGGCATCCAGTGAGCTGCTGCCATTTAAAATTATGTCTTGAAATCTGGTGCAATTCAAATGTTTTATAAATGGCAAAACTTACTTGCATCCTTGTGTTTCCTACTATGCTTGTGTTTCTTCTTTTTATGCTTTTCTTTCTTGTTACTTGATTCTTCAGTCCTGGACCCAATCGATGGTTTCTTCTCTTCAGTCTTCTTATTCTGGTTTGCTGATTTGTTATGATCCTCTGATGACTGTTGATCTTGCTGTTTATTTACATAATCTCCTGATAAACATTCATCTTCAGGCAATTTTCCTTCTGACTTTTTTGCATCTGTTGACCGATTGCTTTCATCTGAGTTTTTATCCTTCTGGAACAAACCCTGGCTAATCATCTTACTTAGCTTCTTTGCTAATTCTCTCATTCTTTTGATTTCATCTGCTTCATCTTTCTGTTCATCATATTCATCTTTATCTTCCTCTGCCTTCTTCTTGGCTACTATTTCATCAAATACATTGACCTTTCTAAGTCTGACCTTGACTTCTGACCCCATGCCTGCAAAGATGGCAGCAGTTTCAGTCTCTCTCTTGTCATCACTTATGTTGAGTGTAAACAATTCATAGAGATCATTGGTTTTGAAAAATCTTCGTTGTTTGGGGTCTTTGAGAACTTTATTGGTGAGAAACTGCTTGAAGATTTGCCTGCAAAAGAAAATATTTTAATTATTTTGTAATATGCACTGTTTAGAAGTCTAATATTTGCAATTGATATTTTCAGATGCATACAATTATATACATCTTATGTCATCATGAAAAAATAAAATTAATTTTGTAATTTTCAGGTAAAACTTCAGTCTGTAATAGCAAAAATAATTGTGATGATTATGTTAGATGACATTCTGATTTGGTACTTTACCATAAGAATTGGGAAAAATAGTTTCCATGTTTCTTAGTCTTCCATGCTGGCACTATACCACATTGTTTGTGATTCAAATTAAAATGCATTCACTTTTAAAATGATCATTACAAATATCAACAAAAACATGTTGAAATGTTTCCTAGGGCAGTTAGAGAAAACTGAACAACCTCTGGCTAACAAATGTCCCTCTTGATCTGACAAGTGTCTGGCTAACAATCATCCCTCATGATCTGACAAGTGTTTGGCTAACAATCATCCCTCTTGATCTAACAAGTGTTTGGTTAACAATCATCCCTCTTGATCTGACAAGTGTTTAGCTAACAAATGCCCCTCTTGATCAAGCAAGTGTTTGGTTAACAATCATCCCTCTTGATCTGACAAGTGTTTGGTTAACAATCATCCCTCTTGATCTGACAAGTGTTTGGCTAACAAATGCCCCTCTTGATCTAACAAGTGTTTGGTTAAAATCATCCCTCTTGATCTGACAAGTGTTTGGCTAACAAATGCCCCTCTTGATCTAACAAGTTTTTGATTAACAATCATCCCTCTTGATCTGACAAGCATTTGGCTAACAATCATCCCTCTTGATCTAACAAGTGTTTGGTTAACAATCATCCCTCTTGATCTAACAAGTGTTTGGTTAGCAATCATCCCTCTTGATCTAACAAGTGTTTGGTTAGCAATCATCCCTCTTGATCTGACAAGTGTTTGGCTAACAATCATCCCTCTTGATCTGACAAGTGTTTGGCTAACAATCATCCCTCTTGATCTGACAAGTGTTTGGCTAACAAATGCCCCTCTTGATCTAACAAGTGTTTGGTTAAAATCATCCCTCTTGATCTGACAAGCGTTTGGCTAACAATCATCCCTCTTGATCTAACAAGTGTTTGGTTAACAATCATCCCTCTTGATCTAACAAGTGTTTGGTTAGCAATCATCCCTCTTGATCTAACAAATGTTTGGTTAGCAATCATCCCTCTTGATCTGACAAGTGTTTGGCTAACAATCATCCCTCCTGATCTAACAAGTGTTTGGTTAATAATCATCCCTCTTGATCTTAC
Source organism: Unio pictorum (assembly GCA_030141615.1). Taxonomy (NCBI): domain Eukaryota; kingdom Metazoa; phylum Mollusca; class Bivalvia; order Unionida; family Unionidae; genus Unio; species Unio pictorum. The sequence continues at coordinate 24,630,937 of JARLTB010000044.1, forward strand.
AAGTGTTTGGCTAACAAGTGCCCCCTCTTGATCTAACAAGTGTTTGGTTAACAATCATCCCTCTTGATCTGACAAGTGTTTGGCTAACAAATGCCCCTCTTGATCTAACAAGTGTTTGGTTAAAATCATCCCTCTTGATCTGACAAGTGTTTGACTAACAATCATCCCTCTTGATCTGACAAGTGTCTGGCTAACAATCATCCCTCTTGATCTGACAAGTGTTAGCTAACAAATGCCCCTCTTGATCTAACAAGTGTTTGGTTAAAATCATCCCTTTTGATCTGACAAGTGTTTAGCTAACAATCATCCCTCTTGATCTGACAAGTGTTTGGCTAACAAATGCCCCTTATGATCTAACAAGTTTTTGATTAACAATCATCCCTCTTGATCTGACAAGCATTTGGTTAACAATCATCCCTCTTGATCTAACAAGTGTTTGGTTAGCAATCATCCCTCTTGATCTAACAAGTGTTTGGTTAGCAATCATCCCTCTTGATCTGACAAGTGTTTGGCTAACAATCATCCCTCTTGATCTGACAAGTGTTTGGCTAACAAATGCCCCTCTTGATCTAACAAGTGTTTGGTTAAAATCATCCCTCTTGATCTGACAAGCGTTTGGCTAACAATCATCCCTCTTGATCTAACAAGTGTTTGGTTAATAATCATCCCTCTTGATCTAACAAGTGTTTGGTTAGCAATCATCCCTCTGACAAGTGTTTGGCTAACAATCACCCCTCCTGATCTAACAAGTGTTTGGTTAACAATCATCCCTCTTGATCTTACAAGTGTTTGGCTAACAAATGCCCCTCTTGATCTAACAAGTGTTTGGTTAAAATCATCCCTCTTGATCTGACAAGTGTTTGGTTAACAATCATCCCTCCTGATCTAACAAGTGTTTGGTTAACAATCATCCCTCTTGATCTTACAAGTGTTTGGCTAACAAGTGCCCCTCTTGATCTGACAAGTGTTTGGTTAACAATCATCCCTCTTGATCTTACAAGTGTTTGGCTAACAAATGCCCCTCTTGATCTAACAAGTGTTTGGTTAAAATCATCCCTCTTGATCTGACAAGTGTTTGACTAACAATCATCCCTCTTGATCTGACAAGTGTCTGGCTAACAATCATCCCTCTTGATCTAACAAGTGTTTGGCTAACAATCATCCCTCTTGATCTGACAAGTGTTAGCTAACAAATGCCCCTCTTGATCTAACAAGTGTTTGGTTAAAATCATCCCTTTTGATCTGACAAGTGTTTAGCTAACAATCATCCCTCTTGATCTGACAAGTGTTTGGCTAACAAATGCCCCTTATGATCTAACAAGTTTTTGATTAACAATCATCCCTCTTGATCTGACAAGCATTTGGTTAACAATCATCCCTCTTGATCTAACAAGTGTTTGGTTAGCAATCATCCCTCTTGATCTAACAAGTGTTTGGTTAGCAATCATCCCTCTTGATCTGACAAGTGTTTGGCTAACAATCATCCCTCTTGATCTGACAAGTGTTTGGCTAACAAATGCCCCTCTTGATCTAACAAGTGTTTGGCTAAAATCATCCCTCTTGATCTGACAAGCGTTTGGCTAACAATCATCCCTCTTGATCTAACAAGTGTTTGGTTAATAATCATCCCTCTTGATCTAACAAGTGTTTGGTTAGCAATCATCCCTCTTGATCTAACAAGTGTTTGGTTAGCAATCATCCCTCTGACAAGTGTTTGGCTAACAATCACCCCTCCTGATCTAACAAGTGTTTGGGTAACAATCATCCCTCTTGATCTTACAAGTGTTTGGCTAACAAATGCCCCTCTTGATCTAACAAGTGTTTGGTTAACAATCATCCCTCTTGATCTGACAAGTGTTTAGCTAACAAATGCCCCTCTTGATCTAACAAGTGTTTGGTTAAAATCATCCCTCTTGATCTAACAAGTGTTTGGTTAACAATCATCCCTCTTGATCTAACAAGTGTTTGGCTAACAAATGCCCCTCTTGATCTAACAAGTGTTTGGTTAACAATCATCCCTCTTGATCTAACAAGTGTTTGGTTTACAATCATCCCTCTTGGTCTAACAAGTGTTTAGCTAACAAATGCCCCTCTTGATCTGACAAGTGTTTGGCTAACAATCATCTCTTTGTGTTTGGCTAACAAATGCCACTCTTGATCTAATAAGTGTTTGGCTAACAATCATCCCTCTGTGTTTGGCTAACAAATGCCCCTCTTGATCTAACAAGTGTTTGGTTAACAATCATCCCTCTTGATCTGACAAGTGTTTGGCTAACAAATGCCCCTCTTGATCTAACAAGTGTTTGGTTAAAATCATCCCTCTTGATCTAACAAGTGTTTGGTTAACAATCATCCCTCCTGATCTAACAAGTGTTTGGTTAACAATCATCCCTCTTGATCTTACAAGTGTTTGGTTAACAATCATCCCTCTTGATCTTACAAGTGTCTGGCTAACAAATGCCCCTCTTGATCTAACAAGTGTTTGGTTAAAATCATCCCTCTTGATCTAACAAGTGTTTGGTTAAAATCATCCCTCTTGATCTAACAAGTGTTTGGTCAACAATCATCCCTCCTGATCTAACAAGTGTTTGGTTAACAATCATCCCTCTTGATCTTACAAGTGTTTGGCTAACAAATGCCCCTCTTGATCTAACAAGTGTTTGGTTAACAATCATCCCTCTTGATCTGACAAGTGTTTAGCTAACAAATGCCCCTCTTGATCTAACAAGTGTTTGGTTAAAATCATCCCTCTTGATCTAACAAGTGTTTGGTTAACAATCATCCCTCTTGATCTTACAAGTGTTTGGCTAACAAATGCCCCTCTTGATCTAACAAGTGTTTGGTTAACAATCATCCCTCTTGATCTAACAAGTGTTTGGTTTACAATCATCCCTCTTGGTCTAACAAGTGTTTAGTTAACAAATGCCCCTCTTGATCTGACAAGTGTTTGGCTAACAATCATCTCTTTGTGTTTGGCTAACAAATGCCACTCTTGATCTAATAAGTGTTTGGCTAACAATCATCCCTCTGTGTTTGGCTAACAAATGCCCCTCTTGATCTAACAAGTGTTTGGTTAACAATCATCCCTCTTGATCTGACAAGTGTTTGGCTAACAAATGCCCCTCTTGATCTGACAAGTGTTTGGTTAAAATCATCCCTCTTGATCTAACAAGTGTTTGGTTAACAATCATCCCTCTTGATCTTACAAGTGTTTGGCTAACAAATGCCCCTCTTGATCTAACAAGTGTTTGGTTAACAATCATCCCTCTTGATCTAACAAGTGTTTGGTTTACAATCATCCCTCTTGGTCTAACAAGTGTTTAGCTAACAAATGCCCCTCTTGATCTGACAAGTGTTTGGCTAACAATCATCTCTTTGTGTTTGGCTAACAAATGCCACTCTTGATCTAATAAGTGTTTGGCTAACAATCATCCCTCTGTGTTTGGCTAACAAATGCCCCTCTTGATCTAACAAGTGTTTGGTTAACAATCATCCCTCTTGATCTGACAAGTGTTTGGCTAACAAATGCCCCTCTTGATCTAACAAGTGTTTGGCTAACAATCATCCCTCTGTGTTTGGCTAACAAATGCCCCTCTTGATCTAACAAGTGTTTGGTTAACAATCATCCCTCTTGATCTGACAAGTGTTTGGCTAACAAATGCCCCTCTTGATCTAACAAGTGTTTGGTTAAAATCATCCCTCTTGATCTGACAAGTGTTTAGCTAACAATCATCCCTCTTGATCTGACAAGTGTTTGGCTAACAAATGCCCCTCTTGATCTAACAAGTGTTTGGCTAACAATCATCCCTCTGTGTTTGGCTAACAAATGCCCCTCTTGATCTAACAAGTGTTTGGCTAACAATCGTCCCTCTTGATCTGACAAGTGTTACTTTATTTCTTATAATCTATCGTCAAAAGTTACTAAAAAGCAGTGTTACCTAATTTTTATAATCTACTCTGGAAATCAAAAAGTAGTTACTTGATGTCTTATAATCTACTGTGTAAAGATAATAAAATTTAGCATTACCTTTTTGTCTTAGAATCTACCATGTAAAGTTAATACAAATTACTTGATGTCTTATAATCTACTGTGTAAAGATAATAAAATTTAGCATTACCTTTTGTCTTAGAATCTACCATGTGAAGTTAATACAAATTACTTGATGTCCTATAATCTACTGTGTAAAGATAATAAAAGTTAGTGTTACATGATGCCTTATAATCTACTGTTCAAAGTTTAAAGGTAGTGCTACTTGATTTCCTAATATCTACAATATAAATCTAACACTGATGAATATTTAGGACATTAATGTTAAATCAATATCAGTCTCTTGCATCATCCAGAGAAAGAGTATGGGAAAAGTAGGTCTTTTTTATATTGCTTTTTTATACCTGTGATAGATTTTCTCCTCAATGGTTCCAGTAGTGATGAGCCTATAGATGGTTACATGCCTATTTTGACCGATTCTCCAAGCCCTCTCTCGAGCTTGAGTATCAGTGCTGGGGTTCCAATCTGGATCAAAGATAATTATTCTGTTGGCACCCGTAAGATTCACACCCAAACCTCCCACTCTGGTGGTCAGCAGTAAGAGGTAGATACTGGAGTCCTATGAATTCACAAATGGAATAAGTAAAAAATTACTCAGTACAAAATTATTTTTCCCAAGTCAAATGTTGGGAATTTGTTATTCATCTATTCAACCTATCCAGACGTGCACACATCATTAATGTACCACTATTCCTCAAATGCAATTTAAAACAAAGACTGATATCTGTGCACAAATGTTTAAAATCACGATCCATCTTCTGGTGTGGAGCATGGGGGATAGGGACAGTTTATCATTTTAATATGAACTCTGTGAAATCAAATTACCTCAGAATTTTTTGTTTAACAACTGCCCTCCCTGGTTACCATGTATGTCTAAATGGAACAGCCGTATAGAAATGTTTGAATTTCATATTCAATCATTAACTGTTGCATGAAAATCTCAAAAAGAAATTTTGTCTGAAAATTGTGGTGCTTTTTTGCCCCTTAATATTCATCATGCAAGCTGTTAAAACAGCTGCATCATATATTCCATGTCTTTGTTAATTTTGGCATGTCCAAACGTTTTGTCTGTGTTGGCCATTTATATTACAATGGTACTCACTTCTGTTTCAAAACATAAAATAAATCTCTCTCCACTTTAAAAAAGACAACTGAATGTATGGTGTTTGGGAATCCAAGTATAAAGTAGTTAATTTGTATATTAGAATTAATAATATAAAACACTTCAATCTTCATTCACATATACAAATATCTGGATTTTACAAACTCTGCATGCAACAAATAAAATTTGTAATACTATTTCAGTCCAAAAATTATGCCACAAAGGTTCAGGGATCATGAAACTAATCCAACTCAACATCTCAATATCACATTTATTTTTTCTCTATATTTCCTTCGCTAATAAAGTTCAATGTCATGATGATTAAATGCAATGACTGCACACATTTTCGTTGAATTTTTCATTTAAACTCAAACACATTTAAAACAGAAGCCTTATATACTTAGATGATTCCAGGTTCATTGATAGCTTGCATAGTCTCACCTTGTTGTACCTGTCAATAATGGGCTGCCTGGCAGATATTGATGTAGTTCCATCCATCCTGGAGTACCTATATCCTTCATCTTTGACAAAGTTTTCTAGAATGTCCAACATCTGTCCAAAGTAATAAATTTTTAAGAAACTATTTAATGATTTATTTTATTAAAATCAGGAAAACAAGGTCTAAAAGCTGATTTTTGATGCCTGAAGTATTTGAGTGTTTGGATTTTTGTTAAAAATAAAAGTAATAAATAAGAGGGAAAAGAAAAGGATGATGACAATACAAATTAGATAATGACAAGAGGTGATAAAAACCTAAATGTTAATGGTGATGATGAAGATGATGATGATGATGATGATGATGATGATGATGGCAATAATGACCATAATGATGAACAAAATGACATCAATGACCAAAACAATTGCACTGAAGGTTAACAATGATGATGATGATGATGATGATGATGATGATGATGATGGCAATGATGACCATAATGATGATCATAATGACATCAATGACCAAAACAATTGCACTGAAGGTAACAATGGAGATGATGATGCTGCTGCTGATGATGATGATGCATTATAGAATCTGTGTAAGATGTTAATTTTGGCTGTGTTACAACAACTGGAGTCCAAAATTATAAAAACAGATACACACAGAAATAAAATAAAATCACAGTACTAGCAGATAATGAAATGGACCCTAATAAAATCACTTTAGTGAAAAGAAAAACCTCCAGATCCCTTTAGTGACCTAAATATTTACCTGTCTACTTTGTGAAAACAATAACACTCTGTGTTCCTGTTGCTTCCACAGCCTAAGAAGCGCCTTTACTACTATCATTTTTCCAGATCTCTCATAGTAGCCATATTGCAGAGTCTTGTCATCACCTATATCATCTCCAACATAAACACGAGGCCCTCCTGTTGACAGGTCAGGGTGGTTGCAAATCTTCCTTAAAGTTATCAAACCAGCAAAAACCATAAATTTCCCTGACAATATTGACTGGCACTCCCGTGAGTCAAGATACTGCTGATACACCTCCTTCTGTTCAGCTGTCAATCGACAAAACAACACCTGGAATGCAAAATCTGGGTTTTTAATAATGATTAATACAATATTTTGTTTAATAAATCTGTTAGTGAAATTAATCTTTAATTATTTAATTAAACTAATGCTGACCATTCAGAAACAAGGCAATTCTTTATCAACAAGTTTCAGAATTTCATGATTTTATCACAGTTCTTTGCTTCACAAAAAAAATCACTCCATGATTCTCTTTTCAGGTTTGTGTCTATTTTATGTCTGTTTGACAAACAACAGTGAAATAAATTAGTGATACAATCTCTCTCTCTCTCTCTCTCTCTCTCTCTCTCTCTCTCTCTCTCTCTCTCTCTCTCTCTCTCTCTCTCACACACACACACACACACACACACATAACACAATAAGAGAAGATACTTGTTGTAGAGTTCCATCAATCTTTCTTTCTTTTCTTCATCTGTGGTATACAATATCTTGGTTGTAAGGCATGTTATTCAATATTCCATATTACTGAAAATCTTTAAATGTCAATTGTTTCCACTCATGATACAGTGATAGTAATGATGAAGACCATTAAACCATTAGAAAGCGATACCTATATCTCAATATCTGTACATGTATACAAAACAAAACTATCAATTTCATGCAGGTATATCTTGATGAAAGGTCATTTAAGTTTGCTGGGACAGCCAGTAAGCGGCTACCCCATGCCAACTTTTTGATAGGGAATGGACTTTGACCCAACACCCCAACATAAATGTCCAAATATAAAAAATGGGGGCAACAAGGATCAGAGGAAACTTAGACTATCTTTTTCCATAGCAGTGAAGACATTTTTAAGATACGATGTCGAATCGTACTTCAAATCAGTGTTGACACTGCAACACACAACAAAATTCTGGTTAAGCCCCAGTTTCTCTTAAAAGCATTTGTAAAACTACTCTTATATATTATAGATTAAAATAAGCAAAAATCCTTGCTACCTGGCCAACTGTACCAATTAGCCATAGTTTACTTATATCACAACCAGCAGCAGTACTGGACCATTCTGGCAACTGCCAATATCACAACTAGTGAAGAGGTTAGGTTTTGGACTGGCCAGCCTGGTGTCAAGATAATGTCTGTGGCATGATGCCCCAGTGCTAGACATCACTATAAACTGCCTTACTGCAGATATCGTAGCGATATGACTGAAAAATTGTTAACGCTATGTTAAAAATCCTAATCACACACACACACAACTAGTGCTTAATGAGAAATTGGTTATTCTATTAAATATTTAAAATAATTGAGAATTGGGGAATTTGTGAATTTGTGGCATGCGGTGTGAATCTGTGAAATTCACGCCAAAATCACGAGTGTTGGCAGCTATAATCCATGTAGTCTCAAAAAGTAAATAAATCATATCTCCTTATTTGGTGAACATGCTAAGCAATGATTAGAGAACATAACCATAGACGTTTGGATGAGTCTGCTAACATAAAGACTCTATGCCAGGGGTACACAACACCCTAGGCCCATGGACTAGATCTGGCCCACAAACATGTTTTGTCTGGCTATCAGGGCAAATTAAAACAATACAGAAATCCTGCCCGTTAACAGTAATTATATTAAAGAAATTAGTGTTTGCAGCCCTCAAGTAGTCTTAGAAAATCAATCTGGCCCTTGGCCAAAACATCATGAATCTCAAAGGTAAAATCATAAGTGAAAAATGAGTGTTAAAGACTTGTGCATCTCTAACAATATTTTTAAAAAAATTCAACATACTTGTTCACTTTTGCTTGGAAGGTCAATCTTGACATCAGCCTTCATTCTCCTTAATAGGTATGGATTAATTGTATCTCTCAGAACACAGGCACATTTGTATGCAGTTTGAACCTGAAGAAATGGAGATAAAGAGATGCATGTAACGTGTGGCTGTATTAATGCAGGTGAGACAGATTATGGGGCCATGAGAGTGATGTCAATTAAATAGCAAGAAAAAGACTGAGACAAACAGAAACTGAAGCAGAGGCTTAACATCTATATTTCAAGCAAAATACCTAAATAAAAGTCAGTGAAATATTGGTATAAAGCATTACTAGAAACATACTCATAGCGATGCATATAGACTGACAAACACAGATAAATGAAATATAGTAATACCCTGTACAGGATTCATACAGAATTCTGAATGATAAAGTCAAAGACTTTTCCCAAACTTTCAAAGACCACAAACATTGATTTCCAAGACCTATTTTTGCTAACAGTTTGTATACAAGTTTTTGTTATATGTAAAAAACAAAACAAAAATCTACAACATTTTTTGATGAAATGAAACTGAATGGGTCATCAAAAGAAAGAAACTAGGAAAACTCGACTACATCTGAATCTAACAATCTTGTACAATTTTATTTGTGATTATGTAAAGAAATTAAAACGTTTGGGTTTATTTCACTTTCCAAAGACTTTTAAAGCCACCAGGGAATCTGCTCAATTTTCCCAAACTTTCAAGGCCTTGAAAATGCTACCTCATTTTCCAAACTGTCAAAAAACCTTCAAATACTATATGAACCCTGCTATAATAGAATGTTATGTAGGGAATACATACAGCAACTGCAGATGCGTTTGCATATCCTCCTTGAACAATTGGAACTGCAAAGTGCTGCATGAAATCAGGAAGTGTCCCTAGTTTCCCAGGAAAGACAAAGTCAAACAAAGACCAGAGTTCCTTCAAGTTGTTCTGTATTGGGGACCCTGAGAGAATGATGCGGTGAGGTGTCTTGAACTGGAATAAGAAATAACAATCAGTTAAGTATAAAGGTATGAAAAATACTGCAAATTGATAATGAAATGCAGAATGTGACCTGAGAGAGTGAACTATTTAATGATAATCCTAAGATTGATTACAGAATTTTTTGTTTTCTGTAAAACTCTTATTTTTTAATTTTCAATACGAGTTTCTTGAGACTGAATCGTCAGAAGAAAGAGGATGCTGTAAGCGAAAAGTTTCTGCTGATCTAGCAGATTGGAGCAATCGTCTTCTGCCTGTCCAAATCAATGATTTTAGTGGACCGAATCCTATACCTACAACAAACATTGACAAGGAAAAAAGAGAAATAAAGTTTTTTCACATATTATTATTTTCAGAGAAACTGTACATGGGCATTGCACATGAAACTAATCCATATGCCCAAAAATGCATATTGTATTATTGGCATCACCGACCAAAACGTGGTATCCAACCTGCAAAATAAGTTTATTGAACAAAGTTGGATCTGAACCAAAAACTGGATGTGAACAATGCCAAGTAAATTTATGTATAAATTGTTTCAAACCATATCACATATTAAATTTTCCTGGTTTATTTTAATGGAATTAAGTGCTGATGACGTGATATTCCTAACAATGTTGCACATAATTTTGTAAATAGCATATAAATAAATTGTGAAAGACTTGGACAAATAGGAAGAAAAAAATAATCACTGTGTAGACAAATTCATTTGGAATAAGTGGTGAAAATTTCATGGATTACTATTGGATATAAGAAGAGAAATTAAGGCAAGTGTGAATGCATATGCATGATGTTTACAAAATTTTCCAAACGGGTAAAACACTCTGGGGCACAAGCAGCTAGACACAGCTTAGTGTTGCAAGGGCACAGTAGCATTAATACTGATATCTGTGCTGGGGCTGAAAGAGTTAATGTGATCCAGTAATGTATTTGATGGTGAAACCAATTTTCCCAATATCAAAAAGACTTCAAGGGAAATGTGATTGTGGTTTATGTTTAATTTCATTTTGTGGGGAAATATTTAGTGCAGGAAAAAATATTTTGTGTTTTTTTTTTAACAAGATGGACTCAGCGAGTGAAAAGAGATTCTGAAATAGTATAAACGGAAAAGAATCTAGAAATTGAGCTCAACAGTGGTCATTGGAAGAAACATTTATACATAAACACTGCAGATAACCAAACTCTGATTACATAAAAATATCCGTAGAAGAATAGATGGAGTTTTTAAATATAAGGCTTGACTCAAGTCTTTATACACAGTCAAATCTGTTCTAAAGATTACTTTTATACAGCAGTCAGCTGGTCACTCTGATCCCGAACCCCTATATAAAAGTTACATGCATAATAATCACCTTTGTTCTATAATCAAAATTCTCTCTGCTTTAAGCTTTTTAGAATGTGAAGTCAATGTGTAAACCTTTCTTATTTCACTTGTATTCATCCACAGGTGCTTGCTTCTATCACTAAAAGGGAGAAACTAATGACAACACCCTATCCTGTTCCTGATTAATAACTGGGAGTAGAAGAGGGTGTTATTGTTATTTTCTCCCTTTTATTGAGAGAAAAAAGTGCCTGTGCACTCACTGCACTCCAATCACACTGTCAACATAACTGAATTGTGTCGATATATCAAACTGGAAAGTGATTATCATTTGAGAGAGGGTTGAAGCAATTCATTATCTGGATGGATTTATCGTCACAATAGAAATGTCTGAAACCTTCATGTTCTTTTTATGTATCTGATAAAATAAGAAGTTACTATAAGAAGAGATATATGAATTAATCAGTTTGGAGTCAGTCAGTATCTACAAAACATGTCTTTAAAGGGATGCAAAGTTTCAGTTCGTGTGTTTATAACACTAACCATTAAGAAGCTTCAATTCATTCCCTATTTATCACATATCACATAAGCTGACTCTTTTGTCCTCAGTAAGCTAAGCAACTGATGAAAGCAGATCTTGTTTTGAAATGTGAACAATTCTTCCTAAGGCAAAGTATTCAAGTTTTCCATGCAAAGAGTCAACCGTTTGTTTCAAATTCTGCTGTAAGATGTCAACTAGTGTTCTGACACCAAAACACACAAACAAAACCAGTGATTTTTTTAAAAACTTAAAAGCATCAGTGATTATTCAGTTGATTATATTATTTTTTATCCCTGCATTTTATTATTCACTATATTATATCTGTTGATAATAATAATAATAATAATAATAATAATAATAATAATAATAATAATAATAATAATAATAATAATAATCTCAATAATAATATCAAGTTTGAAAGGTGAACCTACACACAAAGGTAACCTTTGTATAAAGAACTATATATATATATATATATATATATATATATATATATATATATATATATATATATATATATATATATATATATATATATATATATATATATAGTTTTTGTGGTTATGCAAATAAGTACTCTTTTGGGGTAACTTAATTAATAATTCTGAGAATGGCTTGTACTGTTTCAACAGAATGATAATTATTTGTTAGGTCATTAATATCCTGGTTTGTAGCAACCACAAAATCCACTTAAACTTGGTACTCCACATACAATTGTGAACGTATAATACAATACTGGTCATCACCTGTTTACAGCAGAGAGTAACTTGAGCATCTGGATTACGGATCTTGTGACCCTCATCCAGTATCACATAGTGCCAGTTGTGTGGGAGAATGCAGTCCTGATTTAACACCAGCGTGGAATAAGAGGTGATGAGAATTCCCCGAGATTTGATGATGCTCTTCACAAGTTCAGCCTTTGAAAATAAATTTAATAAAGTTAAGCAAAAAAGCTGCATGTTACCAGCATATGCAAACTCACATATATAAAATATTTTTGTTCCATTAGCCGATTTTCAAGCAGAGCATTATTTCTGCTTAACCACCATAATCGGCAAAATTGTTTTAAGGTCAGGCATCAATTCAATATAGCACACAGTAAAGATAACAACAATAAAATGATTTACCACTTTGAGGTATATTTTAGTATTATCATTTTCTGCTTAAAACAAAGAAATATTTTACCAAATCTATTTTTTAAAAGTCCAAACTATTATGCAGTGCACTTTTGAAATATTTAAAAAATGTCTTGACAATTGATTAACAAAGCACAGCCTGCCAGCCAGGCCAAATACTCATTTGAAAATTAAGAATCTTTGCAAGGTATACAATAATTGTTACTTGCAAACAAAGATGCATTGGAACAGCTGTTTAAAAAGTAATTGTGTTTTTGGAGAATTATCTATGTGGAATACTGTAAATAATGAAGCGTAATATTCATGCTGCATAGAGGGTATGTAACACATCTATAAAATATACTGACAAGCATAAATTAAAAACCTGTTAAATTAATGAAACAAGGAAAAAACACCAATGGTGGCATTGCAAAAAAAATAAAATAAATTTAATTATTCGGTAAAAACATTTGTCACCTTTTTGCGGATTCTAATAAGACTTGTACATATAAATACTAGCTTATGTGACTTAATGAAAAATAGCAGTGTCTGAGTAAATGACCTGACCACAAACTATAAGTAAAAGAACTGAGATCAATGAAAATCAGTGTTTGAGAAAATTACAAGGGTGAAACAATATACTGATGTATTAAATTTTATCCATATTGATACAAATTATCAATACAAAAGGTGAAGAATCAGTACAAAATGATTCTTATCCAACACAACTTTAATTTCAACAGCTGTGAATAATTATGAGTCATTTGCCTTTTCCATTATTTAAAATGAGTATTCATTTGAGGCAGCCATTGCCAGAACATGAACTAATTTCTGTCAGTAAGAAAGAAAAACTATTGACAACACCTAGTCTTCTTCTATAAACAACCACAAGGTTTGAAACATGTCTCCAGGTCCCAACCCTGCCAATTCCATGCTGATTATATGATCCCGTCAACATGCCAAACCACTGATAATATATGTCAGCATAAAGAATACATTTCAGATTGTTCCCCATGTAAGATTTATGTACTTTAAGTCATTTAATAACCACATTATGCAGTCTGCAAAGTTTCTCTTTTGCTTTGTTTCTTGCATCAAACTTGAGGGCTATACTTCCAGTGTATCACACAGAATTATGTCACATCTAATTCTAGTTGGTGATTTCTGTTTGTGCAAGAGTAAAACAATATAACGCCAATCAGAACTAACTGTGGCATATACACTGTGTTACACTGAAAATATTAGCAACCAAATTCGATCAATTTAGATACAAGACAACAAAGAAACATCAACCAAAAATGGTCTGTATAGTACTTATATTGTATGTAGGTACAAGTTCGTGATGTCTCCTTTGACATAGATATATGTAATCTGTGACTAAATGTGCCAACTGGAAAAATAAAATGAACACACAATCAGCAAAAGGACAGATTCCAAAGTGAACGTTATAGTCAGTCACCTTGTTAATTTTTAGAAGGGTTGTGAATGTTGTCAACAATTTCTTTTTTCACTAGCAGAAACAAGAAGCAGCCTCCGAGACAGAAATAAAAATCACTGCCACCAAACTGGTGGCTTGTTTGGAGATATTTTTTAATATCTTGTTACGGATGAGAATGGCATAAGAACAAAAAATAAGTCTATATCTGTCTGTAATATGCTAACTAAAAATACAAACAATATGTCAATACATGTAAATGGCACCACAAAACTACAGGCTTTCTAAATATGAAAGATTCATCAAATCTGAAAGTGTATCAATAATGTATTAAATTATAAGCTGTAACTCATGAATCATATTGATATGCTGCAGAGTAATATTGTTTCACCCCTGAAAAAAAATATTGAAATTTAAACCCTAACCCAGAAAAAAGGAAAGTTTAATCAAATGCACTGGACCACAAAATACAGGTCACAGTAACCTTGTTTAACTGATGGCTAAATCATGACACAATTACATACCAAGTAATGTGACTCCATATAGTCTATATTCACACCCTAAACTGAGTATTAATGCTAAATGCATCCGTTACTAAAATTGTTTTGTAATCCAGTCCAAAGTTAAGCTCATCTGAATCCTATGATTAACTGTTGCATAGCCTTACCTCTGTTCCTGTGTAGGATCCTGAGGAATGCAGGATCGCTACTCTGAACGTTGGCCACCACATGAGAAATTCCTTTACCCATTGGTGCATTACTGTAGCTGGACAAATCACAATGGACGGTCCCAGCCCTGTGCGTCTACAGGAAGTAAACATGTAAACATATTATTTACAACAACTGTATGCCCTAAATTGTGATTTTATGTATTTTATGTCAAACGTTGATAAAATGTTCCCAAATGTTTCATTTTATGGAAGTGCAGGAATTATTATCCCATCTTGTACAATCAAATATCACTGAAATGGCAATAATGTTAGTGTCATGGAGTCTTTAACCCATCAAATACTATCAAATGCAACTCAAAGGCATTAATTTTAGTGTCATGGAATCATTATCCCATCAAGTGCTGTAAAAATGCAACTCAAAGGCATTAATTTCAGTGTCATGGAAAGATAATCCCATCTAATACTGTCAAGATGTAACTCCATGGCAATAATTTTGGTGTCAAAATGCAACTCAAAGGCAATAATTTTAGTGTCATGAAATCTTTATCGCATCTAATACTGTCAAGTGTCAAGATGTAATGTTAAGGCACTAATTTCAGTGTCACTGGTATCGTTATCCTATCTAGCGCTGTCAAAACACAACTTTAAGGCAATAATTTTAGGGTCATGGAATCGTTATTCCATCTAGTACTTTGAAGATGTAGTTCCATGGCAATAATATTAACATATCCAGGACAATATAATGTTATTCTTCTATAAGATGTTGTGTGTATGTTTTGCTTGTGTGTGTACTGATGGCAGGCATATGTGTATACTGATGGCAGGCATATGTGTATACTGATGGCAGGCAGGCATATGTGTGTACTGATGGCAAGCATATGTGTATACTGATGGCAGGCATATGTGTATACTGATGGCAGGCAGGCATATGTGTGTACTGATGGCAGGCATATGTGTGTACTGATGGCAGGCATATGTGTATACTGATGGCAGGCACATGTGTATACTGATGGCAGGCATATGTGTATACTGATGGCAGGCAGGCATATGAGTGTACTGATGGCAGGCATATGTGTGTGTACTGATGGCAGGCATATGTGTATACTGATGGCAGGCAGGCATATGTGTGTACTGATGGCAGGCATATGTATGTGTACTGATGGCAGGCATATGTGTGTGTACTGATGGCATGCATATGTGTGTACTGATGGCAGGCATATGTGTATGTACTGATGGCAGGCATATGTGTAAACTGATGGTAGGCATGGAACCAAATCCTAATATCAGAGTTTGAAATCCTAAAACTGACTTGATTCATGTAAATACTTCACAGCTGAGATACTGTTTTACTGAAACTTGATTTTAATTCTCTTTCGACAATGACATCACCCAATTAGGTTATTCTAAACCATTCCACAATGATGGAAAAAAACTTGGCAGTGGGGTAGCGATTTATACATAAAAAAGTTACATTCATGTAATTCTATGATCTGGTTTGATTTACCAGGGTCAGAATGCATTTTAATAGAAATAAATATAAACAAGAATAAAATACTGATTGCGAAACTATAAAGACCACCAAATGGTGACAGATCTGTTGGAATGCTAAAGACCACCAAATGGTGACAAATCTGTTGGAATGCTATATAGATCACCCAAAAGTGAATCATCTCTTTGGGATTATAAATATAGTATCGAGAGAACCCAGAACAAAAAAAGATTGCTTAGTTCTTATGGCTGATTTTAATAACAAATTGTTCCCAGTAATAAAGTACTTCAACAATGCCACTCTTGTAACCTACATACAATTTCTCACATTTGTATAAGTGTAATATGGGTCAGATATCGAAATTTAATCTAGTGCTAGTGTCCTTGATCCATTTCACTCTCTTAGAGTCAGATACCATTGCCCAGTAAATGCTACTTTAAAATTCACCAATATAAGAAAGTAATATGGTTATATGATAAGAAAACTATATTTTATTAAATTTACATCTTAAGTCCATTTTATGGGTAAAATTACTTGTAAACACTAATGACATGATAGTATTGCTAAATTCATAAATCTAATTTGGGATACAGTAAGTACAACTTTCTGCAACAAAAAAATGGTTACTATTTATGGTAAAGACCAACCCTGATGCATAATAACATCAGAAAACTCATTAGACAAACAAAGAAGTTTCATGTTGAGAAAAACATATACAAATCCCACAACACGGGTTGCTGTATATTGAAAGGCATCAATTCTTTTCTTCACAAGGATATCCTGACATGAGACAGAGTTGAAGAAGTAGCTTGTCTGGGCATAGATGAAACGTTGTGATAAGGGCTATTTGAGCAGGTTTGGTCTCAAGGAAGTTTTTTCTTGGTAATATTCATGTTCACCCAGGACCTGACCCAAAATAGAAGGGCTAACAGATTCATTGGGCATATGTGGCCACTCAACATTTTTTTAAAAATATCATTAAATGTACCAAGAAGACAATGGGGTAGGTAGGCGAAAACCCCAAACTCCTCCCAATCAACTAAGAATGCATCCATGAGACTTTCCTCTAGATCCAGGCCATGTGAGATTAAGGCGGGCACTTTGTGATTCGTTTCATTCATATGTTTGTACTAGTAAAGAAAATCACAAACCAGAATAAACATATCTAATGATTTTGTACTCCCATTTGAATAGGTTGGCTATCACCACCGAACTGTTCATCATAATGAAAACTTTCTTTCCACATGCATAATCCTTCCAGAAATAATAATGTTGATATGAAGAGGTAACTTCTTGCCCCCATCTGCCACTGACCATGGTCAAGTTGGGTAACTGATGTACATCCACTCCCCAATCTGTATGAGCTGGCATCCATGTAGATAATAGTTGCCAGTTGGAGTTGCTTCCATAGGAATTCCTGCTGTGAGCATTTGTTTGTTGCACCGCTGATGCAACAAAAAACAAATTTCCTTCATCAAATATCAAAGCCTTCACTGAATTAATCAATTAAAATATAACTTCACTGCTTGTGTTCATTTTGTTTATTCTAAACTTTGTTTCCATTCATTCTTCATTTGCTCTGTCACCCATTTTGTTTCAATGGTCAATTTACCCATTTTAGGACATGCACAAGGCTTTTCTAACTATCAGAGAACCTGGTAACCTATTTGAAATTGGAAATCAAGGCAATTTAACATTAAAATAAAAATGTTGTAAATTGCAAAACATTTCGAAAATGGAGTCAATACTGATGAGGCTTATTGTGCTGTTTATATTCTGATACTTACGAAGTAGCCCTGTCCCTGAGTTTGGAGTATCGCAGCGCTGCCAGGAAGCTGATCATTTCAATGGTTTTACCTAGGCCCATTTCATCCCCAATTATCCCCCCTGCTTCCTGTGCATGAAGCTCCCATAACCACTTCACACAGGTTTTCTGGTAGCTGTAAAAAATGAATCAAGCGGGATGCTAGGCTTTTCAGTAGTCAAAATTCTGTGTTATAACATGTCACAATATTTTAAAAAAAGGAAAATATCTGCATAAAATATTCATTCACACATATATGATCGTGTCCTTCTCCTCATTTAACAAAACATGGGTATATTTGTTAACTCTCATATAATTCCAAGGATATAAAAAAAAATAGCAAACATGTAACACCTAAAAAAAGGACAGTGCCCATGAAATCAGAAAACTTTTCAATCAATGTGACAAAGTATAAAGTTTCACATATTTAAAGAAATATAATAACAAACTTTCCTATATTAATGTTAACTGTTTACAACAAAGGAATATGCTTATGAACAAATTTTATTCAGAATAATTTATGAAACAATACTCAAATGATATGAAGTACTGTAATGCAAACTGACCTCGGTTTATTTTATTTTCTGAGTATCAACATGTAAACAAAGAAACTTCTATGAACTCATATGGCACTACACAGTTTGTCCTTTGGAGACAGATTTTCTTATCAGTAGTAGTTGTAGTAGCAGCAGTTGTAGGGTTTAACGCCATTTTTCAGCACAAGATAGGCTATACATGACAGCCAGCATTAATGGTGGAGGAAGAACTCGGAAAAAACCCTCAGAAAGAACCACCAACCCACGAGAAGCTACTGGCATGCTTTCTCACATACCCACATTGGCCGAATCTGAGACTGGAATCCACGCAGACAGAAATGAGATGGCAGTGATCCATAACGGAGAGCGCTTTAGACCACTCGGCCACTCAGGGCCCCTTTTTCTTGTCAGAGTTTAAATAATGGTGTAAACTCATGAATAAGCATTATTAATATTGTCTTTTGTAATCTGGTGACCTTAATAAGGGGTGTTTAAAAAGCATGTTTCTAAATTGACCAATATTACTGCTACACTTACTTAAACAATCTGCTCCATATTGTGCCAGGCACACGCAGTCCTTCCTCAAACGTCTCATCTGAGTCTGATTCACTGATCTCTCCTTTTTCTTTTAAAATTTGTCTTCTGCGTTCTTCTTTATCCAGCTCCCTGATGTTGAACAAAAATTTTATTTGTTGTTAAATAATTCTAAGCATATTAAGAAAATTCTCACAATACTGTCAAATTTGTAGCTAAAACATTCATTTCCTTTGAAAAATATTACCACTCTTAACATATTACACTTATACAACTGCCTGTTCATAAAGCACGACTAAGCGGTTCCATGCTAGGCATAAAAGTGTAAAGAGAAATATGCTATTCCATCACAATACGTTTATTTAAATGTTGAAATTCTTAAGTGTCTGAGGTTTCTTTCTAGACACACACTAGCATGTGCTGAATATGTATGGATGTGGCTGTTTATAAAAGGAATTTTCATTAGAGCAAAATCTGCTGTACTGGTCTTGTCAAGCTTGGTTAACACAACACACTAAAATTGTGGAAACCTAAGGCTTACATTCAATGGTTAACATATATTGTTACTTATGGCAAAAACATAAGGACATATCATATGGGCCAAACAAGGAATTATCTTGGTTTGAAAGTTTCAAATGACTTAGGTTAACTTAGAATGATATGACAAATGTCACAGCCATTTTTTTAAGACGATAGGACATGAGAAGCAAAAGACACTGCAAGACACTAAATTCAATACAAACAGCCATAAGCTTATAAAGTCAACCAAAGTTCAGCAAAATGCACTTTCAGATTTTCTAGCCTTTGCAGATACATATCCTACTTGTACCTGACTTGCACGACTTTAACAAAACCTTAATTATCTATTTTTTCATTTTGGAGAGCAAATGGGTTAAAAGAATAAATAAATGTAGCGATTGACACCATGACCCAAGAATCCCAGTCTCTGCATTACAAGTTTGTATCCAACATTGCAAAGCCTCACTGAAGACAAAATGGTTCCCTTGATTTGGATTTCCTTCCCTCATTATAAACCCACATAAGGATATTATTAGTCTCATTTCTGTTACTCAGGGCAAGCTGAAAATTTAATTTTCTTTTACCGTAGCCTTTTTTCGTAGTAATGTTCATCCCCATCATCTTTGACTTTCCTAATTGGTAAGCTTCCAGACAGTTTACGTGGTTTGCTTAGTATGGGACTGTCTTCTTCATCCTCACTTTTATCATTACTTGAACGAAAGTATCCAGGCAAATTTTGCAAGGATTTTCGTTTCTTCTTTTTGGGTGTTTCTACAATGTGAGAATAAAACTAAAGAATTAATACCTATAATGATCATAAATATATATGTTTCAACCTCCACATTCAAACTCTGTACATATGAAACAAAATGCAAAAACAACAAACAACAATAAAAAGAACAAACAACACAAATCTGTTTCAAACTTTCTGTGACAAACCTTTATCCCAAATTACTTTCAATTGGTTAAAACAAATATTGTTTGTTCCACTGCAGAACAATGATGATAGTAGATGGCAATTGATGATCTTGCAAAAAATCTTTCTTTCAAGATAGCAAGTGGATTCACAATAATACTTACTAAAGCTAACATCATCCTCTTCTTCAAATTTCTTCAATTCTTTGTCATCAGGAACATAATCCTCATCACTATCTAACTTCTTTCCCCGATCCTCCTCTTCTTCCTCCTTTCCTTCACCCTCCCCCTCCTCGTCATCATCCCCAAAATCACTCACTTCTGGTTCTTCTTCATAAGAATGTTCCATTTTTGGTCTCTTCCACCTGCTTGATGATTGGCTGTTTTTGGAGCTGCCTTCAACATCATCTCTGTACACCCTATGATCCATCTCATCAAACAAGTTCTTCTTTCTGGTTGAAGTCTTGTCCATACCAACAGAGCTATAGTATTCTTGAAGTTTGTTTGAGACAGCTCTAGATCTTGAGGATTTATTTCCATCTGTTGTGGTTTGGTGGATTACAGATGACTGCATCCCTTCTAATTCAACCTGTTCTGAGTCCACCTTTTATTGACAATGATAATAAAAGTCAAGCATTAAAGGATTCTGGTTCAAATAATTATATACAATAATTTACAAGCAAAATAATATGCCATTCTATTTATACATATATACAATTTACTTCATTATTCTTTTCCAAGGCTAGTGTTAAGCACGGAGTATTGCACCATGTTAAACAAAGTGAATATTACAGAAAGTCTTTGAATATGTCCTCATTTTGGGGTTAAAAAAAAAAACTGGAATGTTGACTTTATCTCTGATGCTTGAATGTGATAAAGGGATGACAGTGGTTATCTGAATATAGCTACAAAATCTATCAACATAAATATTATTATAACTGCACTTACGAATTTGGCATATATATAAATAAAGATTACTTAAAATGTGCAGTAACATATTTACAAATATTTCTAAGGCAATTCAGGTTCCTTCCAAAATTAAAAAATTCCATTACATTTCCAACCCATTTTTGTCTTGAAAATTTACTATTTATATGTTGGAATATCTATTAATGTATTCAAAGATCAAAAAAAGCAAAAAGAAATGTCTGAAACAAAATTACATCCCAGGAAACAGTTATTATTTTTAATCTCAAAAGCATTCAATTACTTTGATAGTTAGCCAGTCATGATTTCACGTACCCCTGGCTCCATTTCTGATGCAGAGCTACCAACCCTACAGACTTGCAATTAGTTAAAAGTTAGATAAACATCAGTGAATTTTTTTAACACAATTAGTGAAAAAGTATATTACGACACTAACTCCATCCACTACATTATATGAAAATCCAAACATAAAAATAAAACAAATTATTTACATTGATTACAAGTACAAATTTATTTGCAGCCTAATTTAATGATATTCACAAATTTCACACTATTTGTCATGATACGATGCTGTGGCAGTCTTGAACTTCATCAACTGGGCAATGGTAAATTTGTTTTCAAAATAGTTCAGACTTCTTGCCTGCTGTTTAATCTTGGCAAGTAAAATTGTTGCGAATTTTCAGCACTTAGGAGGCAATATAGTTTGTCTTAATTTTCGTTACAATAAGAAATAATCTTTCACTGCTACTGAGAAAGAAAAATTATGTTTTACAAGAAAGCCCACAAACAATGCTTTAGAATTGGTAGCATGCAGGAATTTAGTCGGTGTCATAAAGTACTCTAAAACTGAAATATGATGCAGGTGTTATAGCAGTGTGCTTTTCACATCGTTCTGCCACATGTCTACATGTGCTTGTATTGTTGCTTATAATGTATCTGACATTTATGTACTATATAATAAGATTGCATGGTACATATATGACAGGTAAATTGTAAGCAAAAATACCAGCTCTTGTGCACATTCCCAATTATAAAATTTGTGGCAGACTAAAATATGATAAAGCATAAAAATGTACATCGATATTTGATGGTTGAATGCTAGGATAAATTTAACTCCAATCTATACTTCACTTTTTGCTGAATACAAATCTTTTTTCTTGGAGGTGAAAATGTTTTAACTGTGAAGTGTAGCTTAATAATGTGAAAATCTAAAATAATTGAGAATTAAGGAATTCATGAATTTTTGCATGCAGAGTGAATCTGTAAATCACTGTAGAAAATCGTTAAATTCATGCCAAAATCATGCAGGCTGGCAGCTATGCTGATGTCTTCTTAAAATCCATGCTGCATATAGATAGACAACAGCCTACAAAGTGATTCTTTCTGATAAATTATTTAAAACTAATCCATGCATGATAATATACGGAACTATGAAACTTGTTTCACTTTGAATAGTTGTCCATTATGACTGTTTTTCTTTCTTATATTATATTCTTTAGACATGCATTTAACCAATTTAATACAAAAATACCTTAGATAGCCCAGGCGTGGAAGTAATAACAGTTCCAAATGGTGTCATTTCTCCAGTCCTAATTAGTTTTTCATGCTCTGTCTCATTCATTCTGGAAGAGCCAAGACCAAGCATCTCACTGTATTCTGGGCTTGTGACTAAATAAAGTGTTTTTCAAAATGTATTACCAAATTTTAAAGAAAAGGATTAAAAAGTCAAATTAACTGAGTTATCATATACATTTACTTATAAGACAAGTCCAACTAAAAACTGCACAGACCCAGATCTGTCATCGCATGTGCTGGCCAATCTGGACTTGTGCAGTTTGTTACGAGTAATTAATAGAACAAACATGACAGACCCTGATCTGCAGACTATTTATGCTATGGCAGATCAGGATCTTTGTTACTGCAGTTTGACTCAACTTATATGCAAGACTATAGATAATATATTATGTTCTGAGTGTCTTTAGAGCTCTGAGAGAACAGGATTTAATAAACTGTGTATTTTACTCCATGGATTAGTACTAACTTCATTATTAAAAATATATAAAATGTTCTAACCGGGCATTTTATAAACACCTAAACAGACAAACTTACTATTCCACACCATATTTTAAACATCCAAATGTTATACCTTTATGAATCCATAAAATAAATTCATGATCAACACCAATTCAAGATGAATTTAATATTATTTGATTTATATGAGTGAACATTTTCCCATTCATCAAGTACTATTTAAAACATGCACAAACATCTGTAATTTTTACTTATAGCATAGTTTATATTGATCAAACACACAACCATAAAATGTTGGGGCCCCCGAGTGGCCAAGTGGTCTAAAAGCATTTACCATCCCGGATCACTGCTATCTCACCTCTGTGTGTTCTAGTCTCAGACTCGGCTAATGTGCATATATGAGAATGCTTGCCAGTACCATATCATGTGTTGGTGGTTCTTCCTGGGGTTTTCGAGGGTTCTTCCTCCACCATTACACTGGCCACCATGTATAGCCTATCTTGTGCTGAAAAATGGCATTATTCCCTACAATAACAACAACAACAACAATAAAACATTGTCTGTGTGCTAATATATGCTAACAACTTTGGACTAACTGATTAAAAATAAAATTGCTTTGTGTAATTTGAACACATCAAAACAATTTATACTAGTGTTTGGTCTAATGGCATAAAATAACCAGATGTGCAACCTATTGAGAGCTTTGTGGGAAAAAAACATTTTTACTTTAAAATCGATTTACATCATGTTAAAATGTATTGCCTATGCCATGCCAATTAGACTAAAATGCCATGCAGAATCATAACATTGCTGACATTGCTGTTGTCACCACCACTGTTAAAAGGTATACATATTTAATGCTATCTCCTGAATGCAGGTTTGAGAATTAAAAACATTGGGTAACCTGCTGCATCTTCTGGCTCCTCCTGATCTGAACCCATCTCCTCCACCACCTTTAGTTTCTTCTGCAGAGATTTCTCTTTGGCCTTCAGGCTTTTAAGCTGACTCAGCTATAAAAAAAAATTAAAATCGAATTTAATAGTAAATAGTATGTCCTATGTCACTATGTCCCCACCCTGACCTCTTGGTAACGGTAATGAACTAATTAACTACTAAATTCTTTCATTTCAGAAAGAAAACATCTAGCACTGATGTTAAAAAAGTAAGAAGTGATGTGAAAGAAGTACATGATGGTATGATGCACACATGTTCTCACAGTAATGACTTTAAGACAATGAACTTATTTGTCACCAACTAATTCATTGTTATCTTATTATGGAACATTTTGCTATCAATATTGTCCAGTTTATAAAGCACATTGAATAAAGGCAAAGAAGCATCACTCTGGGATTCTAAAATCAATATACTTGCCTCAACAAAAATTTCATAATCAACTGCACTGGGGCTATTTTCCGGGCTATTATATTTGAAAACTATATGGTATCCAGGAAAGTAAATTCTTTAAACATACATGCCAGGCTACTCTGATCTCTCAGAGTTTATATGAATATGATACAAAATTCTGAATTGCATCTATGGGTGGCTGTTCCAAACAGAAAGTGCCCTCCCTGGGTCCCAAGTATATTTTACTGGAACAGCCATCAGATAAATTAATACCAACAGAGACTGAAAATTTACTAAATCAATAATGCTCCATGTCACAAAGATAACATATGGTGAGAATAGTGTAATATAAATAAAACTCCTTACTTTGTTTTCCTTTTGTTTCATAACGGACTCAAGTCTACGTTGTGTGTGTCCTGATTGCTTTGCTGTTCCACTAATTGCACTAATCACTTTGTCAAGTTGATTCACCTCCCTCTGCACAATGCTGTAAATATAATATTACTGATGGCATTTTACAGGAAAGACAAATAGGCATGACTGTATAGCTGTATACAAGGATATTTTCCAGTTGAACTGAACATTTATATATTTGTGTACAATAGAAGAAACTGTGTATTACAGAGTTAAAACTGTTAGATAACCAATTCACAAATAATCACATGATAAAACCTATTTTGCTAACTTACTATATTCAAATTCATGCACTGAAGCACAACTGAGGAGATGAGGTTAATATTTATAATCAGATAAAAGTGATGTTCATGCCCCCACTCCACCAACATACATGGTGTTGAACCTACATAATATGCTCTGAAGACACAATACTTTTCCCACAATAAAGTATTTATATATATACTGTTCCATAGTTACAAGGCTCCCTTCACACTGTTTGGGCCATTGCCAGAATCATGCCTTCACGACTTTGCTTTTGACCCCCAATTTGTGTCAGTACTTGATTGTACTCAACTATTATGTCCATACACTTCATACCCACTTGTTACGGTGGATGTAATGAAGGGACCCCTGTGACTATGGAACAGTGTCGCTGTAATATTGGCCCCTAATATATATATACACACACAGTGGAGCCTCATTAATCCAGACACATTCGTTCCTAGTGAATATGTCCAGAATAACGTGTTTTCCGGATAATTGAATCATGCACATTTTATACTGGCCGGTATCTCTATTCATCTAGGCTTACTTGATGGTGTCACCAAAATATATGTAAAAAGTACAACTAATACAAAATGTTATCTCACAGTTAAATGCGTTATGGTAAACTAATAAAATGAGTCATTTTTATAAGTTGTATTTTACAGCTGTAACAGTTACAGTTGCTAATGATTGACGTCCCCATTTTATTCGGAAATGAAGCCTGTATTGTCCACAGCTTAATTCTGTCAACTGTATTTGTACAGCCATCAATAAACTGTGATTGTTACATACAATTGGTAAACATCAAACAGGCTTAATGAGACTTTTAATTTATTTACCATATGTTATGTCAAAATATGTGGACGATTTAATCCCAGTGTGTTTATTTAATTATTAACACCCGCGACTAGCTAAAACAAACATTGTTTATACGATCGCTCGTTACAATGTAGTCCCGCTACTTCGTTATTGATAGTGGTCATAGATTCTCAAGGGCTTCACTATTGTGTTTTATGTATTATTCTACTGACTGTTTTCATATATGATTTTTCAAATTTTCTTATTTTTGGACATACTATTTCTGGATTATTGAGACAAGTTTTAATGTAATTTTACACTTTGGTCCCTGATTTTGATTTCTGGATCCAAAACATGGATTTTTTTATTAACGGAGCAAATTAACGTTTAGGGATTCTGTTCCCCTTGAATTATGTCCGGATTGCGAGGTTTTGGGATAAACGGAGTCCAGATAAACAAGGCTCCACTGTATATATATTGTAAATATGGATTATTTCAATGATAAGACAAAACCCTAAAAAGCCTCTGCAAAGACCATTGCCCTTATTACAAAAGATCTTACCAACGGCAATATACTATTTCAAGTAGTTGCCTGATATCATATTACACATCTTATTGATGGCAATATACTATTTCAAGTAGTTGCCTGATATCATATTACACATCTTATTGATGACAATATACTTTATCAAGTAGTTGCCTGATATCATATTAGACATCTTATTGATGGTAATATACTTTTTCAAGTAGTTGCCTGATATCATATTGCACATCTTATTGATGGCAATATACTATTTCAAGTAGTTGCCTGATATCATGTTACACATCTTATTGATGGCAATATACTTTATCAAGTAGTTGCCTGATATCATATTACACATCTTATTGGTGGCAATATACTATTTCAAGTAGTTGCCTGATATCATGTTACACATCTTATTGATGGCAATATACTATTTTAAGTAGTTGCCTGATATCATGTTACACATCTTATTGATGGCAATATACTATTTCAAGTAGTTGCATAATATCATGTTACACATCATACTGATGGCACTATGACTTTTTCAAGTAGTTAATTAATATATCATATTGCACATCATATAAAAGGCAATTTGAATTTGTCTGTCAAGTAGTTGCCTGATATCATATTACACATCTTATTGATGGCAATATACTATTTCAAGTAGTTGCCTGATGTCATATTAAACACATCTTATTGATGGCAATATACTATTTCAAGTACTTAGCTGATATCATATTACACATCTTATTGATGGCAATATGACTTTTTCAAGTACTTACCTGATATCATATTACACATCTTATTGATGGCAATATGACTTTTTCAAGTACTTACCTGATATCATATTACACATCTTATTGATGGCAATATGACTTTTTCAAGTAGTTGCCTGATGTCATATTAAACACATCTTATTGATGTCAATATACTATTTCAACTAGTTGCCTGATATCATATTGCACATCTTATTGATGGCAATATACTATTTCAAGTAGTTGCCTGATATCATATTACACATCTTATTGATGGCAATATACTATTTCAAGTAGTTGCCTGATATCATATTACACATCTTATTGATGGCAATATGACTTTTTCAAGTAGTTACCTGATATCATACTGCACATTCTTAAGGTCTTTATCCCATGCCTTTTTCTTTCTTTCACCTTCCTCCTTGTTAAGAACCTCATCAACTTGTGCAATAACACCTGCAATACTCATATAATTAATATATATATATATATATATATATATATATATATATATATATATATATATATATATATATATATATATATATATATATATATATATATATATATATATATATATATATATATATATCCACTTATAAATTGAAACAAACTGCAAGCAAAGATCCTGATCTCCCAAAGCATAATGTACCTGCTAATCAGGGTCTATTCTGCTCGTTCTAATGATTACTCCAATCATTGTGCACAGACACAGATCTGACAGGGCATTATGCAATGGCAGATCTTATTCTGTGTAGTTTGCAGTTGGAATCAACTTCTAAGTTAATTGTGTTGTTTTTTTTTTAAAATTTACATAGCTTTAACAGTTTGAGTGATATCACTATAATGTCTGCAATGTGGCAGTTTATAGTGATGTCAAGCACCATAGACATGTGGCATCATGTTCCATCCAGTCATATTATCCTGGTACCAGGCTGACCAGTCCTAACACTAACCTATTATAGCTGAGCGCTAAGTGAGGTCGCTGCTAGTACCACTTTTGTTAAGTCTTTGGTATGAATCAAATCAACTTATAAGTGAATACATGTGATAAGATATATCTGTAAAGAGTGGGATAAAAAACAATATAATTGTTTACAGTGAGCAAGGAAACTCCAACATTTGGGCCAAAAACAATGAACTTCACTAGAAGAATTTACAAATAATTTCAACACTATTTTAGAGGTCTCGCTAGGATTTTAAAACTAGAAATCCAGGACTCCCATTTTGGTAAAAATGGAGTCCCACCAGCAAAAGATGCAGTCACATCCCAGACAATGTTGAACTTTGCAGATTAGACGAACTGTTAGTTGTCATTGACTTTAATTTTCACATTCTTTATAATAATGACATGTACAACCTATTCTGCGTGCCTGGTAATTACTCACAACAATAAGTCATTTCTGTAAACATTGTATCATGTGCTATTTTTGGTTGAAAATTTAATTTTTGCTTGAAATGTCAACGGAAATATTACAAAGTAATGTATTTGATTTCCACAGCCTGATGCATTAACATTACATCTTTTCAAAGCTATGTACACAATAGTCTGCCATATACAGAGTCATGAAAACATACAGTGGTATCCTGTTTGTCCAAAGTTATTATTAATTTGAATAGAATATTCTGGTGACTTTTGCCGCGTTTTCAATTCAAAGGTGTTGCAAAATTTTATTTTGAAGTTGGTATGTATTTTGTGCCAATATTGGTGACCTTAGATGCACAGAATAGCTTGACAGCAGTATAATTCTTGTTAGTCCATCAGGGTGAGACTGAATTTTGTCAATCCAAGGAATGGTCTTATTCCAAATACTAAGCCAGGCATCACACACTTTCTTATGCTTGACTACTAACCCATCCAAACTATCAGTTCCAGCTACTGTAGCACTCTTCTGAATCTAATTATAATCATTGTGAGTTTGCCATTTAACCCCAAAATACTTATCAAATTTGCAAGCACAAACATTTTGTCCATGTCTTGATTGCAAGGTTGCATTTAGTATTTATTTGGCTATAATCACAAATGAACACAATAATGGAAGCTAAAGTTCTGATGTACTCTTATAACAACCACATGTACATCTTCAGGTCTTTCTGCCTCTGAATTCAGTCATTGTAAATAACAGCACATTTTCCCACCCAAGCTGCTAGTCGAAATCTTTGAACTTGCCACCTAGCTAATGCATCATGTTCTTATACTCTTATAAATACAGCATGCACATCTGGGGTATTTTAACCACTAAATTCTGTCAAAATGATTGTAAATATAAGCACAGCTAAAGTGATAAAATAATCAATACATTCTCCAACTCAGTAGGTTGCTGAAACAGGACTAGCAAACCCTTGAATTTGATGCCCAACTATTTGCATGCATACAGAGGACTCCTGCATGGGTGATTTTTTGCATCCCAGATAAAAAAAAATTGCATACAGTCCTACCCGTTTATCTCGACATCCTCGGGCCCGAGGAAATATTGTCGACATTGGCGGATGTCAAGATAAGTGTTGGGGGGGGAGGGGGGGGCTGGAACAAAAAATATTTTAAAATTCGTCAGCAAAGGGAGACCCGTCGTCAGTGAATAGTATTTACACTTTGAAAAAGAAAAAAAAGAAAAAAAAAGGAAATTTTGAGTTCATGAAAACAGAGTGTGAAATACACTTGTATATTGACAAATTACATTTTGGTTACCTTTGTGTAATAAAATCCAAATTAAAATATTGCATTGATCACATCCCGATACGAACAACATTATGATACTCAACATCGGCATTAGCACGAGGTTGGGAAGTTGTCAGTTACATGCTTCATGTACATGTACTTAAATTGGCCTCGAGTTTGGTCAGTCTGTACCCATCTTATTGAGGCTACCAAGGGGATGGGGCTATTCACAGGGATGTGAAAAACTGTCAACAGTACATGTATTCTCGACAAATACTTTTGTATCCGATGTTATGACGAACATTAAAACGACTGAACCAACCACTTGTTGCAGCGAAGTTCTCCATACTAAGTTTTTTCGATAATGCTTCATTGAACCATTTTGATGCTTCCTCCACGTCTTCAAATGTAGCAGTCTTGCTTCTTCCTTTGGGAAGCTTCAACTTAGTCTTTCTTTATAGACTCAGCAGCTTTCATCCTTCCTGGACGTGTGTTATTTTTAAGTGAAAAAATTTCACAGACCTCTTTGCGAGATGTTCATCCCTTAACTTCCTTAACAGCCAGATATTTAGTTTCCAAAGACTGTAAATTTAATTTGCGTTTTACCCTGCTGTCGGTAGCCATCGTAAATGTATATAAATTTAAAAACGAAACTTTCACAGCAAATAAAAAAAAGCTTGCTTTAATTGCCGATCACTTTCAAAGGTCTCGAAAATGCTTAATCAGTATTTTCCCGCAATTTTTTTTATATGGGATTCAGAAAATCATGTATACAGGAGTCCTCTGTATGCATCAATTTCTTGGACGGCTTGCTAGTCCTGCTTCGACCACCTGTTGATTGGGAAATTGTGTTCATTAATTGATCCTTTTAGCTGTGCTGATATTTACAATCAGATATATCAGTGGCTGAAAGACTGACAGATGTACATGTTGTCACTGTAAGAGTACATCTGAAGAACATGACACACAAGCTAGGCGGCAAGATCAAAGACTTAACTAGCTGCATAGTGGTGAGAAAATGTGCTGTTATGTTTTTTTATATCCGACCGCGACATCAAAAGCCTGGCGGCAAGATCAACTAATTGTTGAACAAAGTATTGGTCTTAATTGGCAGCTTGGCGACATACACGTTTTGAAAACAAAGGATTTGTTCAAGCTGGGACCATGGGCTTCTGTCGACATATACATTTTTCTTTTATCTCGACATCGATATAAGCATAACAATTTGATAGTAATAGTAGACCATGGGACCGGGACTTTGCTTTTTTGTCGACATAGGCGGCTTGTCGAGATAAGCGATGTCGATATAAACGGGTAGGACTGTACAAGTAATTAAGCATTTCCGAGACCTCTGTATGTACAAGGCTGTTCACGTAGGACAGCAAGATGCCTTGGACAAGTAATTTTTCTGTCAGACAACTATCCAAAAAATACATAGATTGTTATAGATTGTCAAGTGCCAAATTTTTCAGCAGTGAACTCCATAAATTAATTCTTAGTCTAGCCAACAATTAACTGTTATCTGGTGGTAGAGTTTGTGCGAAGGAATGTTTTCCTAACTTGGGGTCACACTGTTAGAATGTTTATAGTAAAAACGAATTGGGTGTATGACAGAATAGAAAAGTGAAATTCGCACATAGAACTATCAAAAAGTGATTGAGAGAAATGCCAGGGTGTTGAGGCAACCCCAAGTGGCATTTTTGGCACCTTGATAGGCAGTTTTCCAAATGTCTGTAGGAATAGCATTTATTCCGATTGGTCAAATGTGGAATCAGGGGTGGGTCGATCCCTGAAATTGGGGGAAATATATTCTCTGAGCTAATGAATTTTAATCAGTCTGGGAAGACCTCTGCAAGAGACGGTCAGTATTAATTTATTAATTCCGACATAGGAGAAGACTCCGGGCGTACTTTAGGAAAAGATGTCCGTAAAATCGGGTTCCTGGGAAAAAGTGAATTTGGAACGATTGTAAGACGCCAAAAACACAAGGAAAACAGTTTGTTTGAAGAGAGAGAGAAATAGTGAGGAGATCGAGATTCAAAGGAGGGAAAAGAAGTTAGAAGTCAGAGTTGTGGAATCCCACGTTCAACCAAATGGCAAGTTAAAGTCGAGACGCACGCAGAAGGAAAAAACAGTCGTCGAACAGTTCATTGTGAATTACCAAGCGGTCCAATGTTAATGAACACTCGATTTTGTGATGAAATTTGTTATCAGCTATTAACGGCTAAATTCGTCTATTTTATTAGTGTTTGAATTTTAATTAATGTATCCATTATTTTAAAACTTCGGTTTTAGAGTGCTTCTGAACTAAGAATATTCAGAAGGAAAGAAAATTGTAATTTACTGTGTCTTTCTTCTCTTGATTTTTTTTTTGGATTAAATCCTTTATTTATCTTTACGGGGGCTCGTATGTTGTCTTTGTTTAAGATACCGACTCAGATTACCATATCCATTCTATAACCGGGCAAATCACACCGTAGAGGTCATCCTTTAGATAACAAGTATTAGCGGGAGGCAGTTTCGAGTGTTGTTTTTCCAAGTTGTG
Source organism: Unio pictorum (assembly GCA_030141615.1). Classification (NCBI taxonomy): domain Eukaryota; kingdom Metazoa; phylum Mollusca; class Bivalvia; order Unionida; family Unionidae; genus Unio; species Unio pictorum. Next base: position 24,663,464 of record JARLTB010000044.1, read on the forward strand.
CAATACCTCTGACCAGTGGCTTGTGCAATATTGTACCAATAGCGCTTGATACCGAAAACCCCCATTACATAGATGCATTAGTCCTATTATGTTCAACAATTAATGCAGATAAAAGTGAGAAGTAAACTAGAATCAGCTTGAATCCATATAATTGACAATTATTTATATTTGATACAAGTTGTTCTGTTTACAAATGTAAACATCCTTTTAAGTTCTAATGATCTTTGCCATTTGGTGGGACAAAAACATCACTATTACATTGACAAATTGAAAAAAAATAGTTTTAATTCTTAAAACATGTAAAATAGACAATTTAAATTTTTTTTTATATCTGACAGTGCATCCCATAACATGCAATGCTTTATTAAATTGTAATATAATAATCTAACAGTAGCCCACCTCTCTTGTACAGGGTCACACAAAATGGGGATAACTATACCTAATAATACCTGCCAATATGTAGTCCACAAAATGTGTAAAAGCAGTACTACAGGCATTGGACAATGCTAAATAAAGAAAATTATTCAGTGAAAATATGTGGCAAGTGGTAAAGAAAAAATGTATACCCCCTGATACATATATAACCATACCACATTAAAAGTGCTGCCTTCAGAATAAAATCGAACAGCAGCACTAAAATACTTTTACCAAAAAAGACTGGTATAAAGCTTTAACTTTATTATCATGACACTGATACCAAATGAAGGAGTGATCTCCATATTTTGCACTAACTTGCAAGGTGATAATCAAAACACTGGACAATGTTCATTGCAATATTTCAAGCAAATCTTTCTAATCGGCAAATCAATTAAGATTTATTTATACCCTCATTCATTTATTAAATGCATCACTAATGGTGACAGCTCTTCTTGATCGTAGTAAAATATATTAATTAATCATACTTGTTCTTGCTGTTTATGCTAATAAAATGACGGCAAAACATGTTCCAACTCAAACTGGTCTCAGTAATCTGAAGATGCATTTCTTTTTAAAAATTTAATATTATAGAAATGTAGCAGTTTACTTTTCGCTACATTTCTTCCTGACTTAAATGTTTTGGGGACACAGTTTTGTTAAAATATTTTTACTCCTTAACATCCTATCAATAATTTTCTAAAGTTTTGCATTGTCTGACTATCTGATAAAATGATGAGTCCCAAGATTTTCAAATTTATGAGTCTGAGATTCTCAATATTGGGTAAAAGAAACAACTGTAGGATATACATTTTTTCTCAGATAAAATTTTAATTGTATAATACTAACCTTGTTCAAACTCCTCCTGATTGAAGACATCAAGACCCAGACCCTGAAGTTCAGCTGAGGCTTGGTCATCAAGGTGAGCCAATGGGATCAGTTCCTTATTGACATGAAATACAGGCACACTCTTCTTGTCTAATGCTGGTACATTAATGGAGTCCTCACCCTGAGATTGTGAAGAGTCTGATACTGACATATTAAGAACTCCCAGTGGGATGGATGATGATATGTCCTGAAGACTATCTTCATGTGATGTGCATATTTCTGTACTTGATGTTGCCATTTGTTTTTATCTAGATGTCTTCCTTTCAAAATTTTGTCAAACTGATAGAAACAGTCTTGTGTAAACCATTGTGTTCGCCTGTAAATTAAAACAATGTATGATGATGACTGCATGTTTTGCAAAATTGCAGGACAAAACAAAGAAAGATTTAAATACATTGTCACAGAAACTGAAATATGGAGACATGCTCTCCATCTGGGGTTGGAATCCAATGTTTTTAAATGCCATTTCAATATTTATAAATGTACTGAATCACTACTGAGAAGCATCATTTTCACAAGTTGTTGTGGCATATCTGCAAATATATGCTGAAACCTAATTCCTTCAAGGATTTCAACTCGAGAGTTATATACTTTTTATTATTATTTCACTCTCTTAGACATGTTAAGAATAAACAAATCTCATACAAAAAGATAACACTGAATTTGGGGTAGCCATTCTTAAAATTTAATACTGGACAGTATGATTTAACCGACAATTGTGTGGAAGGTTTCAAATTATACTCAGATGTGAAATTGTGATTTTAATTAATCCTAATACTAAAATTCACCTTTAATCACTGCCTTTTAAAATGTTTTGCTTGTTTATGTTTCAAATTATACTTTGTGTTTTATCCCATTTTATATATGTACATTATAAACAAAATGCTATGAATGTGATTGAATGCCTTACAAATCATGCTTGTAATACCTAATTTATTTTATTTCGGTATAAAACTCATCCGAGCTTATGTTGAATGTTTGTCTTCAATCACGCCGACGTTAACTATATCTTATCTTAACTTGTCTGTTCCCTGCATATGTCAAATGAGTGAGTGGTATTTCTGTTTAGTCCGTGATCATCATAGACGATTATCATTCTGACGAATGGATTATAGTTATATAATTGAAATCTTTGCTTTATTTTATTTTGTCCTCGAAACCAATATGCCTTATTTAAGTCGAAACTAGGAACAATAAATACGTCGAGCTGACAATACCAACCTTTGAATTCAACTAAAACTACGAAAGATCTTTTGCTAAATCATTAGTTTGACCTAAATTACATTACACAACTATCATTGTGCATTGTTGTAAGCGGCCACACATGTAGTTAACTTCTGAGTTTCGAGGAAGTTAATTTACTCATTGGATACACAATATGGATTAACCATGATAATATTTTTGTGTATGTTACGGCTATCTTTCTCATTAAACAAAGTATATATACCATTTAGCTTACAGGGGTATGACTTATTTTCAATCACATTGACGCATTTATTCTCCATCATCAAAGGGGAATAACTTTTGAGTAAACAAATGGCGACCGTGCAGGTGTTGTGTCCGAATGGGCACAGACAAAATATAAAAATTACACCGAATACCAAAATCCTTCAGGTATAAGATGAAGATTTGCTAATGTTACGACTTTTAGGCATGGTCAATAATATTATTATTATTTATCTCCAAGATAAAAAGCTGTCAAAATAGATATTTCAATTTGCAATATCATCGGATAATGATAGTACACCAGAAGAGCTCGTTGCAGAGAAAATTAGAAGTATCCGTCCATGAATGGAGTCCAATACGTGTTATATTGCTATAGGTTGGACCCCAGCCCTCTATTCATTGACGGTTGCTCCTAATTTTCTTTTTAACGGGTAGCACACTCAGTGGCTGAACATTTCGACCTAAAATATAATCCATACGTTGCGGAGTCGATTTATAGTAAAGTTAGCTGATTCTGTTTATACATGTTCAATTAAGAAATAATTACTGAATGGTGGAGAACTCGTCCTTTGGAGAACTATGGTGTCAGAAGTCTAACTAAGGTGGTTGGGGAAGTCGACCAGAGATTTTAGATGATATTAATTTTGGAGATGTTGCTCCAGAGTCCATGGTGATTACGATTTCTAATCAGTGCTTTGCAAAAACAGTAGTGAATTGAGCCATTAGTAATCTGGTCTAAATTATAGTGATGTTGGATGGCAACTTAATATTAATTTCCTTTAAGTATTTCTTTAATATATGATCTGGTTCATTTAATAATAAAAGAATGATGAAGCAATTTGTTGATGACTGTACCGATAGTTATTGACAATTTCATCTTCTTTTAGAACTGATATAATTACTGATAAAGGAATGACTTCTTCGTTAATATTTAAAGTAATACAGTGGAACCTGTCTTGAAAAACTGCCCCTTCTGCCAAAACATAATGGTCTCTCATGACAGGTGGTCTCTCATAACAGATCATAACACTATATAATCAATAAATCTGTACATAGAGAACCTGGTCTCTTATAGCAGTGGTCTCTCAAAACAGATTTTACTGTAATGGTATTTCTCTCATTTCCCCAGACAATTTGGGGTGACTTTACCAACCACCCTTGGTGAGTTCTCCATGGGACAAGGTCACCCAAGATGAGCTCTCCATGTGGAAAGGTCTTGATTTTCCATGGTCAGCGCATACCTCAGGAGTCTAATGTTTCATCAATAAAATTGGACAGGCATTTATGATGTCAAGAAACCTTATCTGTAGATTAAATATAAAGTCATCTATGGAATATTCTCTGCATAATTTGAGTCTGCATAATGAAGAAAAAAAACAACTGCTTTATGATATCTTTTGAAATAAATTATTATATATTGTACAGCAAAATGTAATCCTAAAATGTAAGATATTGACCAGATATTAATGTTTGGAGTTGATCCAAAAACATAATTATTTGGTTAAAAGTCTTACATTGTAAGACTTGCTATTATGATACTTCATTTCCTTTGGATGATTAACTGCATCCTTAATTCTATTTAATTTATATTACCAGAGTTAATGCTTGTTGTTTTGTACCAGAGTCTTAAAAGTCTTCAGAGTCTTCAGTACAAACATGCATTCCATGTCCAAAGTTTGTGTAACCATACTTGGCTATAATCGGTTCACCCCCTTCTTATTGACAGTTCATACAGGATTAAAGTACACTGGAGTTTCATCAATGTTTATGATCATATTGTTGGCAAAATCACCTTCACTTCTGGTCTTCATGAATTCATCAGATGATATTATTTTCTCCTCCAGATCTTTTGGACATGCTGGGTCATCGATGTCCATTCACAAAGTACTAGATTAGACCCTTTAAAAACTGTTCCAACATTTCAATTTGTTTTCAAAATTCCAATTAATACGGGTAAAAATAATCCAAAGTTGGCTTCCCTATGTCGGCTGACTATGTAAACAGTTTATATTTAAAAATTTGACAGACTTAAAAATCTTCAGTGTTAGCTTTCCAGGGTCTGCTTACTTTGTAATACAATAACCTTTGTATTTCATATCCTATTAGTAAGTTCAAACAATGAGTATCTTGCATGCTATTTGTTTGCCATATTTAGTCATAATTAATACAAATGGACATTGATGTTTGCAGGGTAATAGTATACATAGCATTAACATGCTTTAATAATACTGTTTATAACCCATGCTAGCAAAAAGGATTGTCATTTGCACTAACAGTGAAAGTGAGATACATGTACCCTCATATAGATGACTTGGATATCATACAGTTGTGATTATTTTGCATTTTACAATGTGTCAAACTAGAATGGAAAGCACCTTCAAGCAATCAGTTGATCTCTTTCTCTCTGTCTCGCTCTTTCTCTCTCTCTCTCTCTCTCTCTCTCTCTCTCTCTCTCTCTCTCTCTCTCTCTCAAACAACCCAACATGATTTGTTCTCTGTGTTCACATGAATGAACAATGTGTTGTGTGTAACCTGACATAAATGATACACACCGTAATAGGGATGCCTATACTACATATAAAGAGTTCTTGGATATATTTTTGTTTGTAGCAAACTGCTTATAATTTAAGAATTATTAAAAATAACAATACAGGGTTAATTTCTTTCATTTTATGAGCAACTAAACGTTTTGTTTCTCAATACTATTGTAAAGTGCTGGGGGGGGGGGGGCGTAAATTCAACTCAAATTTATATTGTTTCTTATGTCATGAGGCATACAACCTAGGTGAAGAAAGTGAAAAAAGTTTCAATATAAGTTCTTGGACAGGAAAAAAAATAGTTTATTTCATTGTATTCCAAGATATGTGGTAAAATATGGTATATAGTGCTGTGACCTGTTATGAGAGTCCACCTTTAAAGAACATCATTTTTTGGGCAGAATGGGTGGATTTTTAAGACAGATTCAACCAGTAATGTATTTACATTAATGATGGAAGTCATACCTCAAAGGTTTATAGTTTCAAGAGGATTTGCCAGTTTTCCATACCGCAAAGACTAAATTACAGAGCAGTTAAATGTGTTGTAGAAGTTGTTAAACCTTTTGATGTACTCCGCTTACTTTAAACCGCAAAATCTGTATGGAGATAAACTTTAGTAGATTTAGTAAGAATACAAGTATCACTAAAATTATATTGACCTTAATTTTTTTCATCAAATTCTGCTAGGTACCAAAGACAGGAATAGGTCATGAATTTGTAACAGGAGTTGCATTTTAGTAACAATTGGTTTCATTATTGAGGTATTAAACTTATGTCATTAAAGATAAACATCGTTTAATTTTTGAAAATTGCTAAGAAGACATTTTTTGCAGATTACCAATGAGTCAAAATGTACGTTTTCTGTGGTTATTGTTTTACAGTTCTTATATATGTTTAAATCATTACCTTGACAAAAATGTGTTTTATTTTTCAGAATTGATATTATCATAATTACAAAATATGGTTCTTTGATTGGTTATATGAATATAATGGAAATGAAAATTGGTTGCTTCATTCTGACCTTGGGGGATTAATTATATCAAATTGCTAACAACTGTAAACACTGAGTAATGAAAGGCAGTCAAATCAAATGCTGTGGGTAATGGAGGGCAGTCAAATCAAATGCTGTAGGTAATGACAGGCAGCAAAATCAAATGCTGTAGGTAATGAAGGGCAGTCAAATCAAATGCTGTAGGTAATGAAAAGCATTCAAATAAAAGGGCAGTGGAATGCTGTAGGTGATGAAAAGCAGTTGATTGAAATACTGTAGGTAATGAGAGGCAGTCAAATAAAATGCTGTATATAATGAAATACAGATAAATAAAATGCTATAAGTAATGAAGGGTGGTCAAATGAATTGTTGTAGGTAATGAAGGGCAGTCAAATGGAATGATGTAGGTAATGAATGGCAGTCAAACAAAATGATGTAGGTAATGAAGGGCAGTCAAATAAAATGTTGTTTTTTAATGAAGGGCAGTCAAATATAATGATGCATGTAATGAATGGCAGTCAAAGAAAATGCTGTAGGTAATGAAAAGCAGTCAAATAAAATGCCTTATGTAATGAAGGGCAGTTAAATAAAATGCTGTATGTAATGAAGGGCTTTTAAATACTGTAGGTATGAAAGGCAGTAAAATATAATGCTGTAGGTAATTAAAGGCAGTCAAATGATGTAGATAATGAAAGGCAGTCAAATCAAATACTGTAGGTAATGAAAGGCAATCAAATCAAATATTGTAGGTAATGAAGGGCAGTCAACTATAATGATGTAGGTAATGAAATTAGTTCAGATAAAATGATGTAGGTGCTGAAGGGCAATCAAATAAAGTGATGGGGTTAATGAAAGGCAGTCAAACAAAATGATGTGGGTGATGAATTACAACTAATAAAATGATATGGGTAATAAAGCAGGGTCAAATAAGGACTGAGGGTTCAGGGTGGTCAATTAATACAATGGGTAATGAAGAGCAGTCAATTAAAACACTAAGGTAATAACGTTTGGTCAAATAAAATTATAAACATAATATAAAGTAGCAATATTGCATTGAAAGAAACTCTTAGATTTATAATCTCATCCATCAAAAAAAAATTTAAGATGATGTTTATAAAACTGCTGGCTGCTAAAATGTAACAGTGGCAAAAAAAATCCAGCAACCAACAATTGAAGTATACACCTGCATGTTTTGTTGTCACCAAAGTTAAATGTGAATACAATCTTAACCAAAACTTATTCTCCTTGCCATATTTTAAAATAAAAGTTTTTGCTTTTTTTATATTTTAATATTTATAGTAAGATCAGTATATACAGGAGAAAGTAATATCTTTTTACTTGCAGATTTTAGAAGAAGTTTGCCAGAAGCAGGGATTTATGCCACCTGATGACTTCAAACTTGTGTAAGTCATATCATTTTTGAATCGTATGTACCATGTATACATGTATACTTGCTTATAAATCGAGTCCATCAGCAAACTGCACAGACTCAGATCTGCTGTCACATAATACACCAGCAGAAATGAGTCTGTGCAATTTGTTTTGGAGTAATAAAAAAAAGTAGAACAAACAATATAGACGCTGATTTGCAGGTGCATTATACAACAGTTGATCAGGTTCTTAGTTGTTTATAGTTTGAGGAGACTTTCATGACAATTTTCCGGACATAGCAAACAATGATCATTTATTTAGATAATACAGGGCTCGAAATTAGCGGTAGTCCGCTAGCCAGAGGCTAGTAGATTTCCTGTCTGACTAGTAACTATCGTAATGTTATTGATCCAAACGGCTAGTAAGTTTTGTTTATCAACGTCAGCATTTTTTTTATTCTTTTGATGTTCATATTTTATAACATTGTTTACAATAACCACTGCTTTGATCCTGCTGAACATCCGCTGAAGTCCAGACTTTATTAGGGAGACACCATTTAACCCTTTGAACCCGACAGGCCGGTTTACTGGCCGGTTGTAACGGTGTATATACCCGAAAGGCCGGTATACCGGCCTAGCTATCTACCGTCATAACCCGAAAGGCCGGTATACCAGCCTGTGTTATGTTATTCGCTAGATGGTCAGTGAAATATAGAAAAAAAATATGAAAAATATGAAATATGAAGAAATTTCGAGACAGTTTGTTACATAGTCATAGTAATAAAAAGCATTTTATAAGCATGTTTGAAAAGAGACAATTTGATATTTGCTGTTATATCATAGTGGATTATCATTCTAAGGCATAATATTACTTTTATTTTGCAAAATTTTACTTTTTATAAAATTGTCAAAAATTGCCGGGGAGGCTCGGGTTATTGTGCCAAAATATGGAGGAGATTAGGGTTCAAAGGGTTAAGGGGGGGGGCAGATGCTCGTGTTTTGAAATGTGTTTCTTGCTTGGACTTTCTTATATAAAGGACACTTTGCCATACCTTTTCTTACTTAAAATAATTCGCGTCAACTTTGTGAATGACTTTCACTTGGGGTAAGGTAGAATTCTATTGTTTTTAGATTTAAAAACAAAGGTCGCTGTGATTGAATGGGGAAAAAATGCACAATAACATTGGTTGTACATCTCATTCCTGGAAAAGATTTTATCAGTTTTTGGTTGAAGAAGTCAGAGTTGTAGGTCACTGTGATGAAGGAAGAAAATGTATGTCAGTCAAACAACATTGGTTCTGTATCGAAGACTGGGAACGAAATTTGTGGATGGCTTTCTCTTTGAGTAAAGAAGAAATAGTGGAAAAGTGGTTTTTACATTATAACATGGTTTTCACATAATAACTTGAAGTCTAAATTGTGTTCCCTGTTTGTGGAGGCTTCCCTATTATTAAGGGGATAAAAATGGCAAAGATCAGGGTCATTGTGACTTAAATTTTTTTTATTGCTGCAGAGTAACTTTTGCTTGAAAAGTAAATTTCCTAGAAGAAACTGTATGGATGGGTACTATAGAAACCTATAAATTCTGTGTCATGGGGTCAGAGGTCATAGCTATGATAAATCTAATAAGAAAACATTAAATGTACTTTGTGTTATAAGTTTAGTTCAAGATCACATATTTTAACCAAAGGTCAATGTCATTGCAATCTGTTGGTATCCAGAATTAACCATGACCTTGTGCCTCTACATCAAAGACTATTAAACATGGTGCATATATACTATGCCTTTCAAAGTACTCATTTTATAACAGATGCATTTATAAATGAATTTGGTATGATTTCCCCTTGCTTCTGACATTTGTTTGGAAGATAATGCTTGAAAGGAAAAAAGGATTTTTAGAGTTACAAGGATTCTTCATGTTGATAGTACTTTAAGTATGAGATTTTTTTTGCTGACAGATCTTTAGGAGTAGAATGTTCAGTTAGTGAATTAGGATGAAATGATATGAACAAGTACACCGATGAATTTTTTGGTATCAACAATTTGTCCTCGCTATTATTTATTTTGGGTATTTTTTCTAAGTTTTACTTTTGACTGAACATATACTGGTACTATGTACCATGTGCACATGCATCATTCTATACCTGATAAAAAATCTAAACTTTCCATCCCCACATACAATTTGCAGACATGGAAGAAAGGATTTAGACACAACTCTATCTGTTCGATATGCAAATCTTCCCAACAATGCCAAGCTGGAACTTGTCAAGTCACACAAGATTCGTTCTGAGAGCAATATACTTGTGGCTGTACAGCTTGAGTCTGGAGAGAGGCTGCAACAGGAATTTTCCCCAGGGACAACTCTTTGGGAAATACTTTGTCACTGGGAACAAAAACCTGACAGGTGAGTATATCAGACATTTTTGTCACTCGGAACAAAAACCGGACAGGTGAGTATATCAGACTTGCATGGTATATTATTAACTTACTAAGAGTCATCCAACATTTGGCCCTTGAACCAAATATTTCTTAAAAACAATATCTAAGGGTCGTAGTTTATATCCATTTGTCGGCCTAGTGTCTTTAACTGCATAATTCTCTTTTGCTAAACAGAACCATTTCATTTATCAATCATACAGGCTAATTGGGTAACTTTTGAAAATACATAGATGAAAAGCAAATGTGAAGACCAAGGATGTCATAAGAAGATATGAAGTGTTACTTGTTGCAGGAAAAATGTTTGCGTTTAACCTTTTTTTTATGCCAAATGCATGATCATAAAGAAGATATGATTTTTAAAAAGTTCTTAAAAATGATATGTCATTTTCTGTTTATTTTCCATGTTTGTTTTTTCAGAACAAAACTCAACTCAAAATAATTTTAAAACTTTGTGATATTTATTGGCACAGTTATTTTGAGTTCTGCAGTTTAATTCTAAAGGCAAATTATAACTAAAACTAAATATAGAAAAAGCAAAATTAAATTTAATAGATTATATTTTAGATTTATTGTTTTAGGTTACTGTGTGAGTTACAATTTTGATGGTTACCAAGATTAAATAATCTTGTATTGAAGTTATGCTTTGTTAGTTACAGGTCTTTTTATGTAACTGGGGGGGGGGTAATTTTGGAAATACATATGCATGTATTTCAAATGTTAGCAATGATAATTTGTGTCAATATTAAATCACATGATGCCTTTCCAGTTATTCAAGTTTTATCTTTAATATCCCAATGCTGTTCCATCAGATGTATGGATTTTTGCGATACCTTCCATCAGTCCATTACCATACCTTTTCAACCACTTAATGGAATTTTTTAAGTTATCTTACCCACATCTTTATTAGGAGTGTTATGATTGGTTCCAGCCACCAAGGTCCCTCAAATGTACAAAAAATTTTAATATGACATTTGAAAATATTTTATGACAGAACTTCAATATGTAAAGTCATAGAAGTAAGTGATTATGATGTATAATATTGTCTGGGGGTGTGGATAAATAATGGAGGTGTGTGCCTGGTGGTGAGTTGGAATATGTTATAAAAAGTATTAAATGGCTGGCTTTGATTTAACTTTACATGAAATGCAGTTCATGGTCAAACAGTTTTGTTGTGTACATTCTCAATAGATCATATGGAAATAATGTTGTCTTTGAGAATGAGAATAGCAAAGTCCAGAAGGTGAAAAAATAAAATAGTTGCTTTGGGATTGTCTGACACAGAATCTTATTGAACATAGAGCTGCTCAGATTTCAACCTCCATATCATTGTTCTGTTAGGTATGACTCAGTACATTCTATTATTGACTTTGGTCTCAAGGATTTACCTTGAATACATGCATAAATAATAAATTCCAGACATCTTCTTTTATTATTTTCTTTAAAAATGATAAAGTGACTATGATGTTTTGTAGTCCATACAAGGACAAGTTGACATCAGTAGACTCAAGTCAGAACCCATCAATCCAACCTGTTTGTATCTATATGAGGGAAGAGGTAAGAACATTAATAAGTTTGTTTGTAAAAAGAAAATATTTCCACAGGCTAAATATCTCATTTGTTTAAAAAAAAAATAATCTCCATAGGCTAAATATCTCATTTTGTGTTTATTAATAACCTCCACAGGTTAATATAGCTCATTGATGTTTATAAATGACATCCACAGGTTAAATAGCTAACATCATGTTTAAAAATATATTCCACATGTTAAATATTTCACTTTTCTATTTAGACGTGGGTATTTTTAGAAAAGTAGTTCTCTTAACAATTCATACTGAAACGAACACAATTCATTTTGATCACATGGTAACTTTCTCACCAATCAAAATATTTCTTTCTTATACTAGCTACTTCGATTGCAATTATTTGTGAATAATCTCAACAAGGTAAAGACATCACTGTGTTCATAAATAACCTCCACTGGGTAAATACCTTATATTATGTTTGTAAATAACCTCAACAGGGTAAATGCCTAGCTATTAGCTACTTCGATTGCAATTATTTGTGAATAATCTCAACAAGGTAAAGACATTACTGTGTTCATAAATAACCTCCACTGGGTAAATACCTTATATTATGTTTGTAAATAACCTCAACAGGGTAAATGCCTCACTGTGTTTATTAATAACATCCACAGATTAAATATCTCACTTCGGGCTTATAAATATCTTCCACAGGTTAGCTACCTCACTTTGTGTCTGACTTTTTAATACTGTACAGTCATTTACTTTTACAAAATTAATGTTGTAACAACTTTCATTTAGTCAGTGATGTCATGCAATATCAAAACCACCCGCCAGATACATACAATATTTATGTAATTCTGAAAATGTTATTTTCTTGCAAAACAGTTGAAAAATTGATACCTGTAGAAATTTTCTGTCTTAAAGGTGATTATAAAATCAGATTGTTTAAAGCTTTTCCAGAACTTCAGGCTCTGATCCTTTGTAGCCACCTAGTAAAGGAAAGAAAATCCTTCATTTTCAGTGGAATGTGCAGTTTTAAATATGTCAACCAGTTGTGATGGTTTGAAGTATGTGATTTTGTGCATTGAGCTGTTTAAAAAATATGTCACATTGTAGCAGTTCATTTTTGCGTTCTTTCTTGCTTTGATCCATGGCCAAGCAGCCATAGATGAAACTTGGTAAACATTGACATAAGACAAGGTTTAGCTGCTTATTTACATCTGTGTTCCTGCTTGCAGCATTAAATTGCATAATATAAGTAATGTTGATTTACTCCATACTAAGAAAACTCAGTTTATAGAGATTTTTTTTTATCTCTTTTTAAATTAAGTTGTTAAGTATGTAAAAGTATCAATCAAGTTGACATAGTTTATAAATGTAATATTTAGTCAATGGTTTGATCCCAGGGTCTTTATCTCCAAATTCAAACTAATGCATTTACCATATATATTGGGACACGATAAAATATTTTTTTTCTTCCTGTCCCAGTATATGTATTGTTGGTTACTCCAAACATGATCCAGTTGGTGAGTGAATTCTTGATTATGAATAATGGTCCTATTCATTGAAGGTGATAGGAATGATGGCTTTGATGGACACCAGTCTGAGAACATTGGGGCTGACTGGAGGAAAAACAGTGATAAGGTAATGTAGTACAGTCTGCTGAACTTTATCAGATCTATGTTTTAGCCACTTTTTCATTTAGATGACAAATGTTATGAACCAGTTATTTTCTTGCTTAAATCTTTAGAATTATGCAACAGTCAAAATATTGTGAGAGATATGCTGATAATTATTTATGTTCTGCATGTTTTACACTCTTTAAACTCACCACAGCATAATTAGCACCTTCTTTAGCTTTTATGTATACTGTCAACTTTGTGTTAATATGTCTACAATTTCATTATCAGTTGATCGTTTCTCTCATAGTACTGTTGTATTCATATTGCAGTCAAGGACGAGGTCATGTTGCAATTTCTTGCACAGACATGGTTTTATGAATGCTTACTATCTGAAACAAGTTTTGACAAAAAAGAAACCAAAAATATATATATATATATATATATATATATATATATATATATATATATATATATATATATATATATATATATATATATATATATTTACTTGTTAGTACTTAACATTTTAATCATAATATTTGTTAGTATTCAAAGTTCACCAACTTTCAGGTACTAACCAAGTTACTGGCAGTGGATGTGAATGTTCTACCCTAACAATTACTTTCCAATGAAACTGCTTAGCCAACTTTCTGACCCATTAAAATTTGTTGAGCATGCCAACTTTTCGAATTAGGCCTGTCAGAGATTGCTTTGGTACTTGTCACTAATTTTAAGGTGACAATGCTTACTTGTTAATTACATGATTCTGGTTTCTATTATACAGATGTCTTGGGTAATAAAAGTCACTCTACTTTAATGACTAAGCAGATGGATTTATCTTTATGATTGGATTTAATGCAATAACCACTCCCAGCAAGTAATATTTACCTTTTTTTGTGTAGTAATTACAGAGACTTGTGCACACTGGCAGAATTTTGTTTATACAGATATATTTAACTGCTCCTGGGCATGGATTAGTAGAATTATCTGAATACAGAGATGTACTTCATTGCTCCAGGGTAATGATTAACATGAGAATTTTCTGTATACACAGATATACTTCACTTCCCCAGGGTAGGAATTAACAGGAGAATTCTCTGTATACTCATATAACCTTAAAAGTAACAAATAAAAGAAAACCATTCTCTTCATCTGGATGAACATTTTAAAAAAGTCTGATATAAATGGTAGTCTAAAGTTGTAGATGCTGCTGAATTCAGCTGTTTTGACCAATATCTACATTTATTTGCTGCAACTTATATGATAGCAAGTTAGATTTTTGAAGCAATATTCTATCTTACAGACACTATAAAACTTTTTGTATACCAGATTATTGACAGATACAGCTAATAATATGATTTTTTAAAGTCACATTGAACATGCATCATTCTCATCATGTTGCCACATGAATGGATACTGTATCTTAGTCTTGGATTTTGACCTAAAGATCCAGTGTCCTGTCTGCCTGTTTGAAAACATGCTTACTGCCTCTTAATTTATGTAGGTCATTTGTTTCTGAGTTGTGAACATCTAGCATGGTTGTTGTAGTTGTTGTTGTAGGGTTTAATGCCATTTTTCAGTACAAGATAGGCTATACATGGCAGCCAGTATTATTGGCTGAGGAAGAACCCGGGAAAACCTCTGGAAAGAAACACGACCCATGAGAAGCTACTGGCAAGCTTTCTCACATAACTACATTAGTTGAATCGTAGACTCAAACCCATGCATAGAGAGGTGAGATGGCAGTGATCCGTCACAGAGAGCACTTTAGAACACTCAGCCACTGGGGGCCCCCATCTAGCATGGCAGACAGGCAGAAAGAAAATAGTTATTTCCTATTAGATCAATATCCACTATCCTCTCAGTAAAATATGTTCATAGTGACAGTAGAAATGATATAAATATAAACAATAATAAAATAACAATATTACTAAAACAACATAGTTTTACATAAATATACAGAACTTTCCACTCATTGATGTTTTGGCATCTCCAGTGTTGATAATTTGTGAATTAGTCTTTTGTTTTCAGACTAATACAGGCCAGTTAATCTTGAAAACCCTGAAACTGGCTTGTGTTAGGAGGGAAATCTGATCAGCAACTATACCAGTACATTGATGTGTAATTGCATTTTGATCCATAATATTAGCACAATTATTGTAGTTTTGTAAAACGGGGTGTATGGCATACCTGCCAACTTTTCAAAAGATGAGCAGGAAGACTGAATTTAAAAAAGAAGAGACTGGGACCTAAAATTGGGAGTTTTTTTATGGTATTTTTAAATCCTTGTTTTCAGTCAATATTGATCAATCTTCCTGGTCCAATTTGCATGAAATTCACAAAAGACTCAATGTTACTCCCTGTGACGTGCTCTATTTTCCCTCAGGACATGCCCTATTTTCATAATCTGGTCAGCTGTGTCCACATTGCACAATAGCTAAAGGTTAGTCTTAAATAAACAAGCAAGAAAGCCAGCGCAACTAATTAAAAGTTGATCCTTATTGATGCAAATTTGTTCAATAAATCACTGGTCCTCCAGCGTAATTCAAAGAAACCATGTTCTACACTATTGTGTTTTTTGCAAGCACCAGCAATTGGTCGGCAAATAAAGGATCCCCAATTTTATTGAACTAGAGGTACCTAAATAGGCGTTTAAACACCAAAACAATAACAACAATGTCAGTCAAAGAAATAGATGGAACAAATGCATGTTAGATGTTCATTCTAATTTATTTCATGCATTTACATCCTGAATCAATCTCTTATCATTGTTTTTATATTTGCTTCTCATTCTCATATAAATACCATTAATGACCACAAGCATGTCACAATTCTGATTTCCAATATGGACTTTTAACTTTACAATAAAGGGTAAACATTTACATAATTCATTTACTAGTTGCTTAAATCATTGCATACTCATTTTGATGTATTCCTCAGACTTTTACATAGACCTGTGGAAGATGCAGTACTAGCAGAAATTATGGACAAAATTGAGAAGGAAAGAAGAAAGAAAGTCCGATTGCAGGAAATAGCAGCCAAACGATCCCAATCAGAGGAAGGCATGCCATCAGAAAAAGATTTGCAAAATGAAAGTTCTCATGAACTATCATCCGAAAAATTTACAAGGATTGAATCAGAAAAATCTCCTGATGCAAAAGAAATTTTGACAGAATCACATGTTTCTAAACATTTTGATCCTTCATGTGAACCCAAAAAATCAGTGCCTGCTCCTGGAGATACTAAAGTTGACAAGACACAGGATGAACCTGAACCAATGGAAGTAGACTCTGGTTTGTCACAGGTCAAAGATGAGGTAACCAAGTACATGGATATTGAGGACAAAGCAGAACCTCTTTCAGACCAGAGTTCCTCAGGTAAAGAAGACAGCATGAGTAAATCAAGGGAAGAAATTCCAACGGAAGGAGAACAGATGATGTCAGATGCAAGGGTTGCTCAGAGGAGTGCAGCAGAGCAGCTGAGGGCACTCAACATTCCTGGTGTTCAGGTTTTTACACCTGATGATTTCAATGATCTTACACCACAAGAACAGGAGGTAAAACATGATTGTGTGTGTGTGTGTTGTTTGTGTATATATATATATACAGGCCTTGAATTTAACACAAATTTCCTGGTAGCCAGACGGACTAGTGTACTGAGAAATTTACTAGCCCTGCCAAACATTTACTAGCCCTGCCCCCAAAACAATGTCACACACTCGTATTGAGATTAACAACAATTTTATTTCATACATAACATTATCATATAAAATGTAGAAATACAGAAGTATAAATTCTACATTAAATCATCAATAAATTCACATTTCTTGTTTATCAAGATAATCTGGATCCAATTCCAGAAAGGGATCCAGGTGTCCTTTCTCGTCCTCCACCTGCACTCTGGGTCCATATGGGGTTTGTTCTGGTCTCCTTACCGGTCTCCCTGAAACATTCCACAAATGTATTGCTGATAATGGATCATATGTTGGAATGTCATTTGTATGAAACATGATGAAGAGTAGGTCGGACAGAACCCAAGGTCGCAAACAAGATCTCCAGTCACTCTTCACCATTTTCATCTCTGAGAAACCCCTTTCAGCATCAGCAGAGTTGCCTGGGATTGTCAGGGTGAGGTCAATCAATGCCAGAATTTTCTTGCAGCCAGCAACATATAATTGTACAACTGTGGGCCAAGTCAAAGCATATATATCTTTGTAACTGCAAGATAACATAATGAATTTTGCTTTTTTTTCCGGAGGCTGAACACCTTCTATCAAACGGCAAATTTTGCCTGTCTTATAAGGCGGGAATTGTGCTTCGTTTTGAAATATGAGATGTTACAGTATAACTGACGCGAATTATTTGAAGTCAGAAAAGGAATGACACAGTGTCCTTTATATAAAAAGAGTCCGAGCAAGAAACCCGTTTAAAAACACATGCCTTTGCCCCCCCCCCCCTTCAATCAAATGCTTCTTCCTAATAAAGACTTGACTTCATCGGATGTTCTGCACAATCAAAGCGGTGGCTAAAGTAAACACTGTTATAAAATATTTACATCAAAAGATAATGTTAGTTTCAACTTGGAGAATGTGTGCTCCCATCAAACGAAGCCAGCTGACTCGGCGCGTTGTATTTTTAACTCCGACGCGAGCTTGATGTGAATGAAAAAGAAAACAATAATCAAAAGGAACAAAATCATACATAGCGACAAAAATGCCAAAAATATTCCTGATATATTTTTCTAAGTTATTTTTGTAACTCTGTATGATTTGTTTCTTTAGATTTTTTCCTCCTTCACATCAAGAGCGCATCGAACACTTGTGGTATTTAACAGCTCCAATTACAATCTCATCATTAATAACATATGTTTGGTAATTGTTCCTAATTAATCGAACCTCAGTGTATTGTTGAAATTAATAATAAGCGTGAATATTTTCAATCTTAGATGCCCATGTGAGATTTTAATTCCCATCAAATGCTTGGATATCTCCACGTGTATTCAATTATTTGTTCAATCATTTTTGGGGAAAAATATAAAAGCTATTCTTATTATCATTGAAAAAGTAGTTGCTTGGAAAATGATATTTCAGTGATGTTATCATAATAAATTGATCTAATTCTTCTAATTATTTTGATGCAAACATAAAATATGAGTTACCCGTTTGTGACTCGGAGAAAGCAAAAAAAGAATACCTTCAAGAAACAAACATGTAAACTAATTTCTTTGAATAGTTGATGCTATGTTCTTCTGTGTGGTGTAACATTTCGTAATTTGTTACTGTGGTCGCGTGAATAAAGCGTGATACCATTTAATTCGCTATCAGATTAATACGGATCAGTTTCCAAACTTCTGTTGTTAATGACGGGACCTAAATTGGCGCTGTTAAGTGAAACACACATAATCAGATGGCTTCTTGTAATAGAAACAAATTTCCAAGGAAGAAATTGACTTCATCTTCACATGCTAATATTTTATGACTGTTTACAACGGTCACTGCGTTGATTCTAAAGAATATCGGCCAAAGTCACGTCTTTATTAGGGTTTTGAGTAAACAAACTATGACTGTTGATAACAAAAACTTACTAACCCATCGGACTATTAACATTATGAAAGTTACTAGCCTGACGGGAAATCTACTAGCCTCGGGCTAGCGGACTACCGCTAATTTCGAGCTCTGATATATATATATATATATATATATATATATATATATATATATATATATATATATATATATATATATATATACACAGAGAGCATCATGGCATAAATGCCTAACTTCAAATGGCAGTATGTTGTGAAAAAAGGTGTAAATAAACCTTTAAATTACTTTTCCAAAACTACAGAACAGAATTTGATCACATTTTTCAGAAAGCATGGCGGCACAAAGACCTTTCAAGCTTATATAAATGATGCCAATCAACTATAACATATGAATATTGTTACAATTTTTGTTTAAGCCAGTCAATTGTCTGTTGATGATTACTATTTTACACTTCTATTAAAAGATCTTAGACTAGTTTTAACCATACATAGAGCATCCTGATGGAAAGACCTTTGAATTTTGTTCAAATGATATAAATCAGATATGGCTGTTATTTCTAAAAAAAATAGAAAAGCTTTAATCAAGTCCTTTAAAACTGCTTTTCAGCATTCTATCAAATTTTATAGAAAGTATACCGACATAGATTTTTTTATACAAATGATGGCAGTCCACCAATACAAAAGTTATAAACCAATAAATGACTTATTCTCCATAATTGCTGAATGGAATAGGACAAGACATGAAGAAAGTTTTACAAATAATGCAGATTCACCAACAAATGGCATTTTCATTCTTAAACTGCTAAATTTACCCATGACAGGTGATCACATAATGATGTTTATGAACACAGATATTTGTTGATTTCTATATTCAACACATTGACTTTTGTTCCAGTATGTTGACAAAGTAATTTGAATCAATATAGAACAGTCTGTAATCCAATTATCCTTACAGCTGTGTGTTCCGTATATGTTGGGTTTTTTCACTTTGATAATTACTGGCTGTTGTTACCATTGATAATTATGAAGATGACAAAAGTTAATACACTGATTAGCACAGTATTGTTCACTTCAAGTCAGCATGACATTCAGTCACCAGTAGTTAACAGTGGTATGTTTGCCAAAGTGGCTTCTCTCTTATAGATTATGCAATGTACTTAAAATGGTGAAAGACGAAAACCAGTCAATCCCATGACAAAAACGCTTCCTTCATAAACATTGATCATCTCCAGTAACAACTGTAAATTGCCAATGGATAAATAAGTTGTTGAAAAAAGTGCACAATGTGATTTGACATTTTCAGAGTAAGGGAAGGTGAAAACTATTTGACAAAATGAAATGAGAGAGGGTCCTTTTGGTAGCTGTTGAGAAATTGTATCTCAGAAGACCGATATCAGACATGCCAGTTTGGATGGTATAGTATTATGCTTCATCCTTGATATACCACAAGATGTATACATTTTTCACTATATTCAAAATACAATACATATACTTTATTTTGTTCCGAGTACAAAATACACATACATTTCCAAACATTTGGCAATATTATATTACAATAGTTCATCTCTTGGTTCAGTAACCAAGGATTTTGTGTGCTCCATAATAACATTGTTCAGGTGAACAATGTGAAGCCTAATTTGGTCTTTTGTTTACTTTACAGATAGCTAGGAGACTTGCCCGGTCATTTATGCCAGCCATGGGTCTAGCAATGCCAGATGACCAAAAGCAACAGGAGCAAACAAAACTCAATCAGCAGTTGCCTTTTTCAGATTTTAAGGTAAATTAACAGATTTCCAGTGTTACCAAAGGTATATGTATGCTAAGTTTTTTCATTTTCCCTGCAAAGCTTAGCTGAGTTGCATGATCACATTCCTGCACCTAAAGCAAAGAATTTATGGAATATCTTTCTGTTTAACCTTCATATCGTTGGCCACTGTTTATGGCTGCAGAAATCCATTATCAGTGATGTCCAAGTTGGAAATTTGTCCTTATTAATGAGCAATGATTGCAAAATTATTTGTCCATGGGCAAGTATTTTATGGTCTGTAACATGGAGAATAGGACTTCTCAGAGTAAACCTTCATTTGGAACCCATTGCTGGACTCCTTTTAACTATTATGAGTGAATGTAATAAATTTCCCTGGGAATGCATATTGATCAATTGTTTTCTTCTAAAGCTAGGGCAAAAAAGTGAAATTTGAATAAAATGTCAACAAAACAAGCTAAAATTAAAATTTAATATGACAGGGAATATGAAGAAAAGAAGAAAAAACAAGGGTTCAAGGATTCCTGACTGCAGTAGTTTCCTAAAGCTTTAGGCCAATTGCAGACAATCAGTCAATTGCTTTCAGGACAGGTTACAAGGAAAGACAAACATCAAAAAAAGTGCAAAGAACAATACATGTCACTTAAAATGTGATAATGAGAGGCCAAATCCAAGAAAAAAGTTGTGGATGATTTAGACATTGCTGTCTATAAATACAATGTGAGCCAATTCAAGCATTATGTTGTTGTTGTTGTTGTAGGATTTAATGCCATTTTTCAGCACATGATAGGCTATACAGGGTGGCCAGTATTAATGGTGGATGAAGAACCCAGGAAACCACTGGAAAGAACCACCAACCCACGAGAAGCTACTGGCAAGCTTTCTCATGTACCCACATTGGTTGAATCTGAGACTCGAACCCATGCAGAGGTGAGATGGCAGTGATTGATAATGGAGAGCGCTTTAGACCACTGTCACACTCAGGGCCCTTCAAACCAAGTATTACAAGAAGCTGTTTTACACAGCATTTGCCATAGCAAAGAAGATACAATTTTGATAACTGTGAACTTTTCTATAAGGTGCAGATCAGAAATGGATTTGAATTTGAAACTGACCACATCAACAGAATTGCATGCATAGATTTCATCAGTAGTATGTCAGATGTCCTGCTGAAAAATGCCAAGGATAAAAAAATCTTGCTGAATTCATATCCATCATTTAGATTCAGCATTTAAAAACCAAGAATGCATTATTGCTAGATTTGTAGACCATTACCATTAAATTCTAGTTACAGTGCTTGCTGTTGTTGAAAATCTTGGAAGCTCAGATTACCTCAATGTACATTTTGATACTTCTTATAATAATACACAGTGTAATGGCTCATTGTTTGTCGATTTGGATGGAAACATTGGAGTAAAGAATGGTGTTACTAAAAGGTTTTTAGACACTGGTGATAATCCAGTGTCTTTCATGGCACACTGTATCACATTGGTTAGAGCTTGGTACTTAGGATGCAGCATAGAAACTCCCTTTCCATGGTTAGTTTTGAACAGACAATTAAAGCTTATACAAATTGTATTACTTCAGTCCTTAAACGCATACCAATATGCAGAAAATTTCAGAAATCATAGTCAGTGAAACTTGAATGCATCAAGACATCAAACTGATGGAACCCTTACCGAAGACCTTGACTGATGGAATGACATTCAAAGCTTCCTTTAGCATGTCACATAATGGAAAGATTTCATGATCCTGAGTCTCCGCTGTTTCGCTTTCAAATATTCAACTTCTGAGTTTAGCCATGCTCCTTAAATGGACTTGCTGTATATGAAAATGAAGCTGTTGGTTCTATTTGTACTTTTTCCAACATGTTTCCATGGAGATATCAGATAAAGCATTCCTGTTCAATGGCAGAAACTAAAGATGAGACAGTCTATGCAAAGGTCAAGTCATTAACTGACCATTCTCTCCCAGCTACTTGAATCCAAAGAACAACATGTATGTGAAGACAGCGGAGTGTGCAATATTATTTTCTTCAATGAACCATATTAAAACTGCTCTTTGCAGTACTCTCAGTCGGACAAATCTAATCAGTCAGATGTTGTCAGTGGACCTAGTTTAAATGGCTTTGACCCAATAGGAAGAGTAATGTAGTGTTTAAGTAAAGGTCCCGGAACAAGGCATCTCACGCATACAGCCAAGCATCTGAGATCTCAGCCTGAACCAGAACTTGGTATAATCCAGTATCAGTATGATCTGGTTGATGTAACTCTTTTTGCTGGATATCTTTGACACAATTTGGGATAGAAACACCAGAGTAAAAGTGATGCAATCCATTGATTCTGATAAGTGTTCTCTTCAATAATCAGTGTGGACTGATGTGTTTGTGACAGTTTCACTTTTTTTTAGAGTTGATTTTCTGTTTGTTTTTATTGCCAGCACACTGATTCACCACAATAATAGGAAAACAGTTTACTTAAAGTTTGTTTAAACTTTTTGTTTTTTGTCACTTTTTTTGTCTAATTATATCTTTTATAGCAAAGATAAATTGAAATGTACAGTATATCTTGCATGTCACAAATCCTTACCACATGCATTTATGTGGTACAGTTTAATAATGTTAGTAAATCTATTGTTTCAGCTTTTAAGGAACTTTTTACTTACCACTGAATTACATATGAACTTGAAGCTAGTAGTGGATGGGGTGGATAAGAATAAATATATATCTTAATACTTTGCATCTACTATTATATATATATATATATATATATATATATATATATATATATATATATATATATATATATATATATATATATATATATATAAAGCCCTCATACCTATATTGGTATGCTGTGGTTTGGGCAAACCATACAGTATACCAATACAGATTTTGGATGCTAATTTATCAGACTAATCCATGCTCTGCCATTACTATTTAAAACTTGACATGAGAAGCAATATTATTACATAGAAATAATGTTTTCCAAAACATTTCAATGATTCCGACTTGCTTTTGGACAAAATTTAAAAATGCAGAACATTTCCATTAATTTTGATGTGTTTGGAACCCATAATCAAGATGAACATATCTTGTTCTGATCCCCCCTGCATCAATATAGATTGGAAAGAAGGAATTTGCCCTTACCAGGATTGCAAATTCAGGATTCAAAAATTTTTCATAATGTTATTTTGATTCTAAGTGAAACTAAATTTGCTACACAATTTATTTCTTATTAACTTGAGTTGACAACCATTAGCAGTTACCAAATGTTCTGGATGGCTTTTAGGAAAAGACTTGATTTTAGGGTAAAAAAGGCAAAGGTTTGTGTCACTGCAGCTGAAAGAAGAAACAGTTTATGCTCATTAAACACCTGGACGTATGATTGTAGATAGTATTTACGTGGAGTAAGGAATCTAATGTTATGGTTACTGTGACTGAAAGAAAAAAATGCTTTCTACTCAGAAATATTAATTCTAAATGACAAACCAAGAATAAGCTTTGTAGATGACTTGCACTTTGAGTAAGGCAAACACTAAAAGGTCAAAGATCAAGATCACTTTGAAGGAAAGAAAAAATGCTTGCCATTTAAATTTTTGGTACTTTAATGAAAGTTTGTAGAGGGCTTTTACATAAGGTATGGAAGTGACCTTTTTGATTTTGGGATCATAAGATCAAATGTCTTGGTTATTGTGACTGAAAGTAAATGGAATTTGCAAATAAAAATTGTACTGGAGTAAGTTCCTTGACCAAACTTTGCAGATGATGAGACCTGTAGATTCTGGTGAAGAGGTTATAGTTATTTTAAGTCGGATAAGAAAATAATTGTTTCAGTACATTAATTGTAGTTTATAACCACATCCTTGATCAAAGGTTGAAGTTATTGAAGCCTCTTTGTCAGTAATCTTTTAAATCAACCATACTGTTCTGGTGCCAGCATAAAGAACTATTAAATACAAGGCAGGTATATAACCATTCATGGTATTGTTGCTACATCAACATTTATATTTATGTACATGCAGATCAACATACATTTTTGTCATACCTTTGAATGACAAGACTTATGCATTTTATTTCTGTAGGCAATATCATTATTGTTAGCAACATTTACAGACCTGTGTTAAAATTATTGAAAATCTCATGTTGTAATTAACTGTAACACGATGATAATATTTAAAGTTTGTAGCCTGATATGCTAGGAGTTCTGTCTCACCTGTGTAAGCAGAAAGCTGAAGGCATCAATGTCAGCAAAGTAAATATGTTGTATTTTGAAATTCACATCTTTAATATGAGATTGTATATTCAGCTGAAACTTCAAGATTAGATTAATGTGCCTGATTTGGTAAAATCTTTTTAATCAGAATATCTTTATAAGGACATTTACATGTGAAAATTATGTTTTTCAGAACCTTTCAAAGTCAAAATTTCTTCTTTTCACAGTTTCCAGAAAAGACAAAAGGAATGGACTTGTATCACAATGAATTAAGGTAAAACATCAAAGAGTCGATTATACGTTTTTTCAAGTGTTGAAATCCGCTTTTCTACAAAATTAAAATTGTCCTTTGTTTTTTTTTTTCTTCTTATTAAATCAGACCTTTTAATAAAGAGGCTGTTCTAGTACTGCACTAATGAAATTCTTCAATTTGAGTATACACTCAAAATCAAATGCTGTTAACTCAGATTTTGTTATATTTACTGTATTTTCATAAAGGAAACATATTTAGCACTATTCTGAATTAAATTAACTCCAAACTTACAATCTTCAATATGTAGAGCAAATTGTTAATTATCAGCTAGGAACAATGTAGTTAGACTCTTCACTAAAGTTTACAAGTTTTGTGTGTCGACGACACAGTTTGTCTAACAGGTAAACTGGTTTATAAATATTTGGCTTGCTGATAAGAGTTAATTCCCTTGTCAGTATAATATTGTTCCTCGTGGACAGGTCCTTCATAGAGATTAAATATGGAAGTGAAGTAAAAGATCCATAATCTTTTCTGATATAAACAATTGGCTTTCAATTCATCTGTAAGTGGATTTTTTTATCTTGATTATCTTTTAATTATCAAAACTTTTTACCTGACTGTACAACTTAATCCTCACTGTTCTTTGCCAAGCATTTTTAAAATGTACAATACTGTTATCTAAATTGAAAGGTTAAATATAAATTTAGGAAAATACTAATTCTGCAGTGTTTTAAACTTTTTAAATTTTCTCATATTTAGTATATCATTTGTACAGAAAGATTTTGCATCCGATAAGCTGACCAAGAGTCTAATTTTTGAACTTTTCTAAGACTGCCATTATTGTTTGTGCTAAACCTAAGCCCTGATATGCTTGACTTTGAAATTTCCTACCTTTTATAAATTCAACTTTGTTGAACTTGAATTTAATATTACAGCAGGTCAGGGGATAATTTTGGTCAAATAATTTGTTGATGAAATCAAAATGTTCACAAACTATGTATATTAATCATTGTTATGCTTTGGAAATGTTACAGATATTACTGCTTGATTGTAGTAGTGCTGATATTGTTCTGCATCTGCATGCACAAAAGTGATGAAAAATCTTAGAAAGAGATAGTATTATCTACAGACATTTATTAAACTTGGAAAAAAAATCAATTTTTCCACAAACTTCCCTACTCCACCACTTTCAGGGATGGAGTGGTCTAATGCATGTGTCTTTATCAATCACTCATCTCACCTCTGTCCACATGGATTCAAGTCCCAAGCTTGGTCAATGTGGGTATGTGAGAAAGTATACAAATAGCTTCTCATAGGTTGGTTGTTCTTCCCAGTCAATCAATAGTATGTGTTTAAAGTGTCTCGTCCCTGGGGCTCTTGACACTGGTTTGCCCCTCAAAGAGGGTTGTTTAATTTTATCCTGAGGGTGGGAATGGTGCCGCGCACCCTACAGGCGTTTATGTACTCAGAGAGTACTATTTAATTAGGCCGTCACCACGGGACAATTTTTGAACTGCCTCTGGGTGAATGTAAGGCCGTAGGGTGGGTAGGAATAGAACCTACACACACCCACCCAATCAGTATTCTATATGCCTAGCCAATCTGCAATAGCAGTGAAGCAAAGCGAGAGTAAAATAGTTTAACTCATATCGCCTTTATCTGCAAAGTAAGGTCGTGCAAGCACGAGTAATTACTGCAGCGGGAAGCAGTGGTGCGAAGAGCCAAGCACGCTCTTTTTTGGTCAAATTCAGTCCAGTTTTACTAATGGACAACCTAACAACCAATAATGTGTAAGCCACCTGTGCAATTAACCAAATATCTAAGTTATAAAATATTTATTATCATCCTATAAGAAATAGGGACTAGTACAAAGTGTACATAAGCAAGTCCCTATTGTATTTAAACTATAGTGCCTTAGCAGCACATAATAGTGTAGTCAATGGTAGGGGATTTTGGTTATGAATTTAGTCGAAGGCATGCCAATAAGGTCATATTAGTGTTTTCAGGGCCATATAGTTGTTCAAAAAGGGGCACTCGAAACCAAATGAGTCCCCTATTATTCGGCAAAATGACTGTAACAATTGTTCTTCCCAGGGTCTTCCTCCACCATTTATACTGGCTGCTATAAATAGCTGTACACAAAAATGGCCTTAAGCCCACATCACTGAAGATAGTTATATTGGTACCATATATACTCATTGTATGTGGAATCCAATGTAATATTATGCTGTTAACATACTCAGGTCACATCAGCAAAACTAACTAAAGATATTCTATATATTTTTCAGGCATGAAAAAAAAAATGATAAAAACAAGATAAAATCCTGTACCTGGAGTTACAAAAAAATAGGCTGTGTCTTGAGGAAGCACTACCCATGTCCACACCATATCGTATATTAGTCAGATCTCTAGTTCAAGGGTCAGGTTCATTAGCAGCAAAAGATAACAAGAATAGCTTATCACATGCTGTTTGCAGTATTTATTACCATATATACTTGCTTATAAAGACAAGCCGAACTGCAAATTGCAAAGACCCAGACCTGCCATTGCATAATATGCCAGCAGATCTGGGTCTGCACAATTTGTTAGAATTAATTAATAGATCAAATGACAAAGTCTTGATTTGCAAGTGCATGATGCTATGGAAGATCAGGATCTATGTTGTTTGCAGTTTGATTCAACTTATAAGCGAGTATATATGGGATTTGTTTTGTGATAATCATACGCTAAAGGCAGAAGAATAGGTATTTAATATCTAGCTTGAAGAAAGTTTAGCTTACTGTTTGTATAATTTGAGCCTCATATTCTCATTTTTTTTCCAGTAAAGTTACTCCAGAGGATTTTAAGGTTTGTTGTCTTTAATACTTGTTTTGTTTTTTAAATTTAACAAAGTGTTATTAGGATTAGGTTTTAACGTAGCTTTAACAATTTTTCAGTCATATCGCTACGATGTCTGCAGTGAGGCAGTTTATAGTGATAGTGATTTCATTAAACTTGACTCAGATATATATAATGACTACAACATTACATCATGTAGCCATGTCCATTTTCAAGGTTAAGATCCCAAGAAGGGAATTATAATTGTGTATCTTGCATCCTTGTCCATAATATTGTTTTTAAACCACTAAGATATTTGATGGAAATTTCGCCCATGTATATATCAGAAGTAGATGGTGTGTTGTCTATGATTTATATCCACCTACAGTTATAACGTTTAAACTTTTAAAGATATTTTAATGAAATTTTAGCCTGTTATATGTTTTGACTTGGTTAAGGTTAACTTAAGTCATTGTCCTGTTTCCTCTTTCAGGCTGTAACTTCTTAACCCATACAATTATTTTGATGAACTTTACCCAGGTCTACACCTAATCATAATACCATAGTCAGGTTTCTAGCTCAAAATGTCATTGTCATTAGTAGGGATTCTATTACAAGACAATTGTATAATGCGTCATTTTGTGAAATGCTTGTTTGCATATTTGTTAATATATTTGTTTGCCTCTCACTGTTTTTCTGTACCATCATTTTTTATACATAATTTTGAATATATATTCTGGCACTCTTTTTACTAATTTGTGAATATAGTGTATTGTTTGCATTATTCATAAATGTTACAGGAGAGTGATTTTATACAATTTTTTAATTGATCCTACAAACAAATATCATTTAACTAAAGCATTCAGTAGGATTGTATTGTATTAATGATGGTATTAGGATTTTTCATTTTAATATAAGCAATCTTATTTTAACTACATGGGGAAAAGAAGTTAATAGTGACCATAGAATTTTCTCTTATTCTTTAATTGAAGATTTCCTATTTTGCATATCAGCTTTTTTTTAACGATTTTAATTTTCTGAAACAGTGTTAACAGAAAGAATAACAGTAGCATGATATTTAAATTTCCAATTAAAATTGTTGCAGACTAAACATTGATAAACAAAACAACATTTATTATAATTGCAAAATGCATGTTACTGAACTATCTTTCTCTTTCAGCCTGCTGAAAGACAAACTGTTGTTTTTAGCCTCGATGAAAATGTCAATAAAGGAGAAGTGGGCAATGAAGGTGAATATTTTTCACATAAATAATTTCACTCTTTGGTCATCTTGAAAAAAATAGTCAATGTATTTCCCTTATGTTATACATGCAGCTAACAGGTACAGTAACTGTTATTTCCCTCAAGAAGTACAGTATAAGTTTCAGGAATAAGCTTGCAATATATCGATGCCAACCTCGAGTACTATCATTGCCCTTCAGACTGAGTGACTGATGTTATGCGATTTCAATTTGAGGATCATACCTCATTGATTTATGGCCTTGTTGCTTTTTCATATTCTGTGGATTATGCATAGCTCATTTGGTCAATTTAACCATTACATTGTGTAATACTAGTCATCACTGTAGTCCTTCATATCTGTGTCTTTCTCATATTTATGTTTTATTCTTAATATTTCACACAGTTTTTATTCCATGAAATATCTGTACAGATCTCTTCCCCCCCCACACACATTTTTAAATGATATGATCATTGATCTTCCTCTCTCCATCAGAGTGAAAGCCATACTTCTGATCTAATTTTTATCAGACTTGAAATGTTGGCTCATATCATCCATATTTTGTTTGGGTTTGATCGTGTGTGAGATCCACACATATTAATGATGTCATCTGTACGGAACCATGAGGAGAATATGGGTTGAAAAATATTATTTTGTCCCCCAAATTTAATATTTAGTTCCATCAAGTTAGTATTTTGGTCTTGCAGAATAATAATTTGTACCCTGAAATTGATAATTCATTCTCCAAGTTATGATTCTATTCTCATATTATTTTTTGGTTCCCTCAAGTTAGTATTTTGTTCCCTCAAGATATTATTTTATTCCCTCACACTCATCAGTTATTCCCACAAGTTAATATTTTGTTCTTTCAAAATATTTTGATTCCACAAATTAATAATTCATTCCCTCACGTTGTTAACTTGTTCCTTCAAATTATTATTCCATAATTTAGAAACCGTGACTTTGTCTGTCTGCTGCAAAACGTGCCAGTAGACCTCAGATAGGCATCAACAGGTATTTTTAAGGTGTGGAGATTAGTTTACTGCTTAGTTCCGATGATGAATGTCAGTTTTATGTGAGATATGTAATTAGAGTGTGTTGTGATAGTTTTATGTGAGATATGTAATTATAGTGTGTTGTGATAGTTTTATGTGAGATATGTAATTAGAGTGTGTTGTGATAGTTTTATCAATTGGTACCTTTACTTTAACATGTGTGCTGTACAGGGAATTTGAGAAGCCATTCTCCCATCACTTTAACATGTCAGACATCTGCTGTATGGTGAATTTGAGAAGCCATTGGAATGTGAACTGGACATTTATTTGATATTAGTTTTCGTTTCTTTGAAATGTGTGAACAATCAGTATTTTTTTTGAAAATTTATTTAGAATTTAAAATAATTGCAGGGTATCTAAATAGGAAAAAGATTGTTACCTGAAAAGTATACCACAAATACAATACAAATGTGAAGTCATTTATGAAATTGCCCTCCGAACTGTAGCCTCAGCTTGAACTTAAGATACATGTAGAAGACAAAATACAGATAAGTAGATCCATGGATACTGAATTTAATTTTGTGGGAATGATTTCATGATGTGAGGGAACAAAATGTTAATGTAAGGGAACAAATTGATAATTTGAGGGAACAAGTTATTTTTTTGAGGTACTGAAACACTACCTTAAGGGAATGAAAAAGTATTTTGAGGGAATGAAAAACATTTATTGTACATGTCCTCTGTGGTGCTCCATACATCTTGCATCAGATTGGCTGTGAGAAGAAATCTTTTTCAGTAGCTGCCTGTAGATTGGTAGTTGTTCTAAGTGATTCCCAGATTCTTCCTCCTCCAGTTATACTGGCTGCAATGTATAGCCTATTATGTGCTGAAAATTTATATAAAACCCAGAAACATAAACCAGCTTTATGAACTGGCCAGCTGATAAGTTACATAAGCCAGGTGTGTAATATGAGGCCCCACTTGGTTCAGTTGTTATGATAATAATGTAACAAGCAGAATCTCACAATTGTGTTTTTTTTTCATTAATTTGAAAATAATTCTCATGTAAGCTCTTCAGTTCTTTTCTGTTCTTTATAATAAATCATTTCAGATTTGCCAGATGATTTCTACGAGGTGACAGTTGAAGATGTGAAGAAGTTGATGGCTGATATAGAGAGAAAAAGGTAATTTTTCTGGGAATAATTGTGTCGAACGCTTTCAGCAAATACTTCTGGAGGCTTTATAATTTCTCTCAGATTTTTTGTGATCTTTGCTGTTATGGATGCTGACATCAGGAGTTATTAAATTAGGACAGAGAAAATAATTAGAGTGATGCCCATTTGTGTAATTTAGGTTGGTATTGTCAAAGTTATGTACTTTTTTTCAACAATTAGCCATTCATGCTGATCAGCTGTCATTAAAATCTGACTCGTGTACCATTTTGCTGATCATAACATCAGGTGACATATAGGTCATATAATTGAACAATTGCGAAACCTGACCATGTTTTGTCAGGTTTTGTGGGATCAGCATTGTCATTCATTTTTGTGGTTGAAGTCATATGTACTTTCTCATGGTCCAAACTAAGGGTACAAGGACATTTTTAGGAGATGATGAAAAATTATAAAGTTACTAGTTGTTTAGTATGGTACACTGTTATTATTATTTTATTATACAGAATGGATTAATAACACATGATGAGCAGGACACAAAACCATCATCATCATCCCCTTATAGCTGGTGTGATTTACATGCCCAATTCATGCAAATATTTCTTTCCTGGTAATTTTTTAAAATATATTTTTTGTATTTATTGAAAAATTGACATCATTGTCATCATACTTTTGTGTGGAGTAATTTGGCTGCCATTTTTCTACCTAGCAGATTAACTTGTAATAAAATACTCTAAGAGCACGGTCCTTGACATGAATGTTGAGATGTCTTCATTATCAAGGTAGAAGAGCACATATTAATAAACTCAAGTAGCTCAGTGATCATGATTACATATTAATAAGCTCAAGTAGCTCAGTGATCATGATTACATATTTCTCCTTTAGATATGTTCCATTATCACAATGATGTAAGCAAAAAAAGCTTGTTACCTTACAAATTCAGCCTTCCCAAAAATGGCAAAAATCGTCCTTTCCATTTATATTATATAGATGACAGGCAGTAAAACTCCTTGCCTATTACCTTGCCTTGCCACCAGCAGGTGTCACTGGCTGTAAGCTTTTGCTGACAACATTGTTCTGTTGACCTCCTGAAAATCAATTGTTATACTTGATGATTTGCACTTTCCATCCCAAAATTTGGATTTTTAGTGTTTAGTAAGGAAGAAATATCAAATAAATGTGCAATTCACATTAAGGTGGTCTTCATTATTTTTTTTTAATATTTGCCAATTTTTATGTTAACTTTGTCACATTCTTGGACTTTCTTATTCTGAACTTATACTTGAACATTGTATCACTAATTTATGTTAATTATTCATATTATTGCACTCTTGAACTACATGTTTTTTCTCGTTTAGAGACGTGTTGTTTTTGTGGCTTATTAACATGTTTGGGTTATAAATTTATAAGTGTTTCTTGTTCTTGTCATTTAACCGATCACAACAGAATGTAAAAGTTCAAGGCCATTATGGATATGCATGACATGCTTCGCCTACAGTACACAAAATTTATGTCATCTTTGACATTCAGTACACGCACAATGAAGGTCAAGGATATTTGGCCAACTTTCCTGTGGAAGAACATCAAGCACAGAAAAGGATCAAGTCTCACACTGAGCAGTCAGTCATACATTCTCCAGCCAAGAAAGACTCAGTTGCAAGCTTAATAGGGGGACTTTTTTTTACCCACCCACCCCCTTATGAAAATTAGGCATATTACACCCATCTTCTACCGTTAATCATCTGAATTGAAGGAACGCGGCTCTGCAGTTTTGCTTCCCTTGCAGTCTTTAAATGCCACTGTTAGAACTTCAGTTGCATTGCCACTTAATGACTTATTTAGTTAGGGTTAGTAGTAATGTATTTTCCATGCTGCCAGGCATGTTTTACACTAGCACAGATCTGAACCAGGATAACCCAAACAGTGAATGTGAGGATACACTTTAAGATCTGACAAACTCAGATTTGACAATGGAGAGATTAACTGCTCCCATGTGCTCCAAAGAACAGCCTCAATTAGTCTGAAGTATGCCATCTTTTACAGTTACAAAAATAGAAAAGCAAAATTGACAGACACCAAAATAAAGGGAACTAAGGGTTCTTTTAACAATGCTTAAGACATACGTATTTTTTCTTTGTCTTAAAAAATGTAACCTATGCAAAATATGAAACTCTAGAGCACCACCTTAGTGCCCAAAAACAGAATAAGTCTTGAACCCAATTAAATGTCAGTTGGCAACACCACAATCAATTTACTAAGCATATACAAATGGTATGTACAACTATATACATAAAGTCTGCTGAATTTTCTTTTTTAGAGAGGAAGAGCAGAATCAGCCTCTAATGACAAAAGCATTAAGACAGGCCCAGTTGGAGGCAAAATACAGCAAATATACAAAAGTGGTGATCAGGTTGCAGTTCCCTGACAGGCTGGTACTTCAAGGTGTTTTCAAACCAACAGAGACAAGTAAGACATCAAACCAAGAGTCTCGCAGTTCTCTTCATGGTTTTCAAGGATGAATGTATTTTAAATTTTCGTTTAGCTAGAGTTAATTGTTCCACAAAGATTGGAATCCAACTGCTTTCTTCAGTTTATAAGTTATATTACCAAAAAATGAACAGTATGAGGAATGTTGATAAAAACAGTCTATTAATCCAACACAAATTGTACCAATGAAAATAGTGCTAATATAAAACCAGAAATGTTTCATTGGGGTTTAAAAAAATTATCTTATATAATCCACAAATCTAAAGCTCATTAAAATATTATATTAGCTCCTCAAACTGGCCCATTAAAAGTTCAATATTATACAAATTATGAAATTACTTTAAGACAGAAAACAGCAAATTTGTAGCCCGAAGAAAATTTGTAATAGAATATGTTCAGCATAAGTCACATCAGTATAAATGATGAAATAACAATTAATTTTTGTGATCAGTTTTGAACAAAATACAGGATAAGGCCATTCCTGCTTTTAGACTTTAGATGAATTAATTAATTATTAATCTATATCAGTTGATTAGCAGACTGATGATGATTTGTTAAATTTTAACTCATATTTGACAATGTATACAAGTAATATGATAAAACCTAATTGAATGTCCAAGTTTGAATTTGTTCACATCTGATGCATTACTGCAACAGTTGTTAGAACAGATACTTGTTCTTTGACATATAAGTAAAGGCACATATAAAAAAAACATATGTCAGTCAGTCTATCCATTCACAAAAAAATTATTTGAAACAAAAGAAAATGAAGGTGTAAATATCACAATTTCAGTCAAGAGCCATAACACTTTAAAGTAAAAGTTTGATGATCATCAATCGAACTGTCTGGAGACCTTTTTCAGATGAACCTTAACAGCCTATGACATGGAATTTGACAATATAATGCTGGTGCTAGAGTGTTTATCTGTTTTTTAAGTTGAACTGGGACCAGAAATCTCTACAATATAGTCCAATGACCAGAATCTGCTGTGCATGGAGCTAATCAAGTCAGCCATTCACCTAAGTGTACAGCTTTCTAAAATTTTAAGTATTGTAACATGATTATTTATAAATCCTAAAATTTAGCTTGTGGTCAGAAAAGAATTTGTTTTGAGAAAAAAGTGGTGAAATAATAAATGGATTTGTAAAACCATTGAGTTATCTTATAGATATTGGCAGAATTTATTAAGTGCCTTTGTTTTCATCTTGCAGTTTTTGCTCTTCAAACATTTGTCAAGGACCACCTTGAAGAAAAGAGTGAGCCATTTTATCTATGTGAGTAGAAATTTAAAGCACTTCTAATTTTCATAACCAAGATTTTATTTGTTACTTTTGGATATTGCATTGATTATAAAAATTGTATTGTCTCACTTGCAGCGATGTTGGAGAGGCCCCAGAATAACATGACAAGCAACACCTGTGATCTTGAAATTCCATATATGTAAACAGCAATATATGTAAACAGCATATAACCCCTTTCACAGATCACTCACAAATGTACTGCAAAATGCACAACAACATTTGACCTTGGCCTTTTAACTGTTGGAGCTCTCATTCCAAGGCCAATTAAGTACATGGGTGAATCTTCAGTCAACTACCTATCCATCAATACATAATAAAAGTATCCCCCCCCCCTACACACACACACACAAAAGTTTAACAAACTGATGAATTTTCTTTTTGACATCTGCATCGTTAGCAGTATATTATATCCCATGGTAACGGGCCCTGAGTGGCTGAGTGGTCTAAAGTGCTCTCCGTTATGGATCACTGCCATCTCACCTGTCTGCATGGGTTCGAGTCTCAGATTCGGCCAATGTGGATATGTGAGAAAGCTTGCCAGTAGCTTCTCATGGGTCGGTGGTTCTTTCCGGGGTTTTCCCAGGTTCTTCCTCCACCATTATTACTGGTCACCATGTATAGCCTATCATGTGGTGAAAAATGGCGTTAAACCCTATACCAACAACAACATATCCCATGGTAACAATTTATTGTATGGCTGTTGACATTTGATGTATCATAGTAGCAGATAGCAATGATCTGAAGCCTGTAAAGGTAAAATGGGGTCTTTGCACTTATTATCACACAAATAATATTCATTGTATTACTGGCTGCTGAAATTGCTTAATTCTAAATAACTTTGGAGACGGAGCCTTGAGACCGTACGCTAACTTCCAGATATTGGAATATAGAGTACAACTAATATCACCCCTGTTGCCAGGTTTCCAGTACAGTGCAAGTGTA
This sequence comes from Unio pictorum, assembly GCA_030141615.1. Classification (NCBI taxonomy): domain Eukaryota; kingdom Metazoa; phylum Mollusca; class Bivalvia; order Unionida; family Unionidae; genus Unio; species Unio pictorum. The sequence continues at coordinate 24,699,425 of JARLTB010000044.1, forward strand.
CTTTCACCTTCACAAGGTCAGCAGTACTAAAATTAAATGGAAGGGATGCAGGAGGACTAATGTATAATGAATAATGAAAAGCTTTTCAGCCTCATTATGATATTTTAAAACAAATACATTAGACATGGAGAGAGAGAGAGGTTTGGTTTGGTGTTTCTTGGCACAGCAACACATGTAGGTTTTTAGTGCCAAGACAGTTGGAGTACATTGTCTTGCCCATGGAGACACTATAGTGTTCAGTGACAAGTTTAGCAGTCCAACCACTGAGCTGCCACATCTCGAGAGAGTGAGAAATGCATTTAGAAGATTAAATAAAATGACAAAAAATATTATGAATTTGGTATCTTTTCATGTGTTAACTATATTTTGTAACCTTTTAGCATCTGTCTCAAAATCACAATCTTCAAATTCAGAAAAAGTCGAAAAAAGGCAATGTAATTTGCTGTAATATCTTCTAAAATAAGTACACTACATTAAATAATTTTTTTAAATTGTGAACAAAATGAAGCAAGAATTTCAGGTGCATATGTAATCAGTTGAAATTAAGAAATTAAGAACCAAAGATGAGAAAGAAATCTATGAGAAACAAATTATTGTGATAAAATCAGTTCTAAATGAGTATACAATCAGTCCAAAGAAAGATCTTGTAACTTGACTCACTTGGATAGTATTTCTTAGCATCTTTGTAGCAAGGGTGCAAGTGGTTGGGAAGTAGTAGATCACTAACTGGGTCATCTTGTTGTTAGTGATGTCTTTTCTAATGACTGTATTTTTTTGTAGAAGAGCTAGATGGAAATGCTGATACACTCCAGTAGAAACTCAAATTGCTCTTGGTAAATTTGGGCTCTATTAAAGGTCATCATCTCCTCTGATTAAATTAAAACTAGAAGAAGGTACTGCCTGAAGGAACGTGTCTGACCTGTTTCATTATCCTTGTATCTCATCAAAGGGAAAAGCTGTGGTTGTTACAGTGGTCCAACAAGATCATTTGATCCAATGTATCAACCAAAACGTATATGATTCCTGTTTTTATAGTGATATCAACATGTGGGTTTGACTAAAAGACTTATTCTGATGTCTGTTTAGTCTTAAATAAAAATGGAAATAATCTAGCATTTAAAATGGGTGCCATGGTTACCGTCTTAAAAGTCATGCTGCTTCTTCTGAATAGCTGACATATTGACATGAGGTTATGACCTCTGGTTTGTTCCTAATGAAAATAGTGCTCCAATATGGATTCAGTTGTATCCATCTTGAATCTTGTCATTTATACTGGGTAGATTGTAATATCAACATGGTGTTTTCACAAAAATCTTTTTATGATGTCTACTTGGTTCAAAATAAAAAAAAGATGTCATTCCAAGATCCAATAAAGCTACTTTGGTGCCCATTCTGAATTTTTTTTATCACTGTGCCTTCTGAATGACTGTTCTTATTGACATCAAGTTTCCGCTGAAAAACATATGATTTATTGTTGGCATTAATAAAATAGTATCCCTGAGGAAATCCATCAAAGCAGCAGTTTTGAACTGTGATGTTGACTTTGGGTTTTCACTTGAGCACTTATTTCAATATTTAATTGGTTCAGAATAATATGGTGCACATTATACCAACAACATATCCACACATTTATGAAGAAATTTTGAAACCAGATGTAATTGACCTTGGGGTCAAGTCGAAGGTCATTCTTGCAGTTTTACATTTCATTGTGCTTGTAAACACACGGACTTGTACATACACAAGTGAATTTTGAAGTTTTTTAATATCTAGTTGCATTCCAATGAACAAGTTGATAGTCAGCACTGACACTGTTTCAATGTCATAAGCATTGATCCAGGGTTTCAGCTGTGCTGGATTGTGAACATAAGAGAAACAAATATGAATGGATTTGTATCAAACCCAGTATGAAGTTATATTAGAAGACTGCTTTAAATGATGCCACTTTAATAACCTAAGTTTATTCCACCCCCCATCACCAAATTGCATATAAATATTACATTTAACCAAGCTTAGCATAAGAAAGTATATTTGTCATTATGGTGGTACTCTGTTGATATTATAAACTTGTGAAAGAGTAGCAGGTGTAATGTGAAGTTGTTTACATTTGCAACATGCACAGTCGAGAAGATGTTGCTGTACCTCTGTGGATATTGCACTTGTTTGAATTGAACATGATCAAGTACACAGCTAACTAAAATAATTGCTCCCTTGCGCTAAATATCGCCTGAATTTGTCTAAAGTACACAATCTTTAGCAGTTATTAAATTAGGAAAAAGGAAATTTTCCAGACTAAACCATACAGCTTCTGAAAGTGCAATGAATGAATTACCAAATATGTAAAATAAATGCAAAACAAAGTTATCTGCTCCCTTTTTACAATTTACCTTTGAAGTCCAAGAAATGAAAATGACCAAGTTGAGCTAGTAGTTTTTTGACAGGTGTAGATCTGAAGTATGGCCGAGCTGTATACTCTATAACCCATATTACACCCATCAATCATTCACCAAAATTAAGGGAATTAATATTTTCTGGAACAATGCCTAAAATATACAAAGTCTTTTTTAAATAGCCAATATAACCAGCAAGGAAAACATAAAAGTTCTTTTTTTTTAAAATCTAACCCTTTACAAAATATGAAATTGTAGAGCATCACCTATCTGAGAAGTGATTTACTATCTATGAGTTCAGGTTAAAGGTCGGTGTCAAAAGCCATGACAAAAAATGTAAAAAAAAACAATTCAGCCATATTGGGTAGTTGGAGTTTGTGAAGACATCACTGATGTTTTCAATATTCAGGAGTTAAAACAATTATAAAGACAGAAAACAGATTTGTGTTAGATTACTGGAAATTCTTTTCAGCCAGTAAAGCATTAGTCCCATTAAGGGACTATTTTTTTTTTTCTTTGTAATGTCAGTTTATCATCATATCCATCAGAAACTCGTTTCCTGCTAATAATTTCATTTGGCTACTTTTGATGATTTTATGAGACTTCTGACACATTATTGGGTATATCATGCCAAGAAAATGGGACCTAAGTGCTTTCACAAGATCACAACAAATAAGCTTACCTAAGTTGTCCTACGTTGGTATCTAATCTGCAACAATTCGTCCAAGCTTTAAAAATCCCGTTTTAAAAAAAAATTATTGTCTTTCTGGTCTGCTTTTAATTTTTTTTATGTGAAACTTAATATTACAGAGTCACTACAATAACTCTTAATGTCATTTCTGTTTAAATTTCAGACACTGCACCTCCAAAGAATGTTTTGAATGATTTGTCACAGACACTGTTAGAGGTAGGAAAATTGAGTCTATTAAAATTACAGTGCTTGCCTCCAATTTCAAATTATTTAAATTCTTGCCATCAGAATGCCCGGAATGGATAATTGGGGCATAGGATTAACAGATACAGCATTGACGGTATATGTTGAGCACTCTCGTTGTTGTGCAGTTTGTAGGAGTCATAAAGTATACTAGTCTAATAGTGAGACTGCCTCACAGTAGAATACATTATGCATATAATTTTACTACAGCTTCATGAAATGTGGTCCATGAATATGCCGTCACATAACAGGAAATGTATTAAAATGCAAGGCCTTCTAGTGAATGTGTGCTTAATATTGCAGCATAATTATTGCCTGTAACCAGTCTGGATTGGTCCTCCAAAGTATGAAACCAGAGTCATGTTTAAGCTTCAAAAAGATTGATATTATTTGACTATTAGTATAATAGTGAACTTGTGTAACTGTTGTCTATGTGAAGGCTGTATTAATGGCAGATGCAGCAGCAGGTTTGTTTATAAAGCTTTTAATCTCCAGCAAATTTGTAAGGAAATAAAATGTATCTGTCAAAATATGTTATACTCTTATTATAGGTTATATAAATATGGTTTGTTCTGTTTCCTATTGAATTTTACAGTTGATCTAGCATTCGATACTTATGTTCAGTTTGTATTTCTGCATCACATATCCAAATTGGAGCTAAGATATTTTCATTGACTGCACATAGATATTCCTGTAAGCATCAAATTAAACTTTTATAAATTCCAATTTAATTTGAATTTGATCCACAGTGTAAAGCTAAACATGCTTATAAAGAACAAAGGAGGGAGGGGGTATGTAATAAGTATAAAAACATATTCATGTTTTGTTCTGAGCCAGAGGGAAAAACTTCTTAGATTTGGCACGTAAGTAAATTTTGACCTAATAACCTTAATATATCCATATGCATGTCCAAGTTGTTATTTGGAACAAAACATGTACGAGGGGTATTTGAAAAAATATGAATATTAGGTTATAACCTTTTTCCATTTCTTTAACCTGTCATTTAATTTAACACTGAATGATTGACAAATTAACAGTTTACAAAATACGAAATGCATGCAGATACCGTATTTTTGCACATTTAAGATGCACCTAATTATAAGACACACCCATATATAAGACGCGGGTTTTGACGATTTGTGTAAAAAATATTTTAAATAAGATGCCCACAAATATAAGACGCACGCGGCTTAGCCATCTGCTGAACTGAGCAATTTATCTCCAGTGGTTACCTTTCCTTTATCATAAATGAAAATTTGTCCAATGTTCCATCACCCGTCGGATGTAAACAAGGCTTTGTTACCATTTTTGTTGAGATCAAAGGCCAAATAGCGGATGTGTTTAGTATCTGGAATCTAGGTTCTAGAACAATAAACATCGGATCTAAAGGCGGCTTCATTGATCCACTAGGCCAAGTCTTCAGCGGGTGGGATTAGTACATAGACCAATAAACGCCAAATGTATGCGGTTAGCATATATAAAGGTGGGAATAGTCTCTTGTTATATATAAATGAGTGATCAATTTGCTTAGCATTTCTAAAATTTATAAAATTGTCACGATGCTGAAGCGAAAATCATATACGGCATGGGAGAAAGTGAAAATTACGATAATCATCAATGGCTTCAGAAAGTGTGGGATAATTCCCGAACCGCTAGCTCTATCAGTTCTTCAGACGACGACTCAGCTGCATCCAATACCACTGACACCAATGAGGATCAATTAGCATCAGTTATGGAGTTATTCCGCAATGACGACAGTGAAATTGATTAAAGTTTCGATGGATTTGAAGCCAAAACTTATGACGATGAAAATGAAGATGAATAGAACAATACGGTACATTGATTTTTTATCAAGTCAAACACTATTTAGTAAAATTTTATCATATTGTGAATACTTACCAAATTATTTTTACAACTAGGAATGAAAATCGTGAATATCGACTGCAATAATCGTTCTTCAGTATCACACACTGTACCATTCGTTCGTGTTAAAAAATACTTAGATAAGACGCCCATTAATATAAGACGCATCCTGGGTGCGGGGTATGTAAAATTTTGTATAAGATGCGTCTTATATACGCGAAAATACGGTAATCTGTATGTGGAAATAACTTTGGTAAATGACATTAACCTAAATCTTTCAAAGAGGAACAATTTTGCTGCTTTGCTAAGAGCATACTGTAAAATCAAAGTACTTGCAGTACTCTGTGAATGATATTAAGGCCAACTTGGATAAAGTTTGTCAATGTTATTTAACCAGACTGAGACAGCGTCTAGATATGCATGGGGATTACTTTGAGAGGATGCACTGACATACTGTTCACTAATCAAGAACTTTGTTGTTCAATTTACTAATATTCAGAACTTTTTATATATCCCTCATTTTATTTTGTGTGTATACATGCTGATAATACAGTGTCTAATTGTTAATGTTGCAGGCTCATCTTGTACCAGCCTCTGTTGTTTACTTTGGATCAAAAGAAACCAGAGGTAAGAAAAAACTTTTGAGTCAATTTTATGATGCAAATTTTCAGATTGGCTGATCTTGATAATGGTGTAGTTGACACACAAATAGTTGCAATACGAAAGTGAAAGTAATTTCATGATCATATCAATACATGGACATTTCAGCTTTTATTTTTTTCAATCATAATGTTAATATTCATTGTTTTTGCCTTTAGACAGAAATTTTGTTTCTCTGTTGAATGTATTCTCCAAGCAGGTTAACATTAGAAAGATGCTTCTCGAATCCAGGAGTCATGGAAAGCTGAAAAATGTCATCTTTCCTGTGTATATTCCATACAGACTAAAGGAAAAAACTATTCCCAACCATTCACATTACCTCTCCACACTATAGTTAGGTGGCAACAGTTGTTTACATAGTATTCTGCTGAATACAACATGCATCATATCCTATGCCTCTCACAAAATTCAAGTTACATTTTGTATATTTGTTACAAAATACCAAATACGGCTTGGCTATTGATTCTGGTATTATTATGGTGACATGTTTGGCAGACCCTAGTATTTTTATAAATATACATTTTCCTTGCATCGTGTGATTCCTAAATCGCTTGTATAGCACATGAGTGATACATATTACCATGTGCGACTATATATATTACTTTGGGATCTTGACTGGGACAGCCATTAGAGGGAAGCTCTTTAAATGTTTAACTGTCTGGGTGAGATTGCCATTATGTTTTACCTAATTCAATCCAACGAGTTGGGTGAGTTATATTCTTTTTAGTTTATATTAATGTTCAGTTTCACAAAACATGTTCAGTGTTATATGCTTGCCTTGTGTTAACATACTTTTAGTTTAATTCACCAAGAGTGTATGGCTTATGTAATTTGGTGGCTAGAAGTGGTATGGTTCAGATTATTGCCAGTGATATGAGCATATAATCAGCACTCCTTTTTGTAAGTTATTTTCTTGCTGTTATAACTAATATTGAAGATGTTTGTATATTAGTATGAGTTTTAGTATATCATATTTTTTATTTAGCTAATCAATGGTATGTCATTACAGAAAGTCGTACATAAGGAAATATTTCATGTGTGTTGATATTGGTTCAATTGAAACACTCAGATATTATTAATCTGTTGATAATTTGATAATCAGAAAACATTATTTGGGAAGTTGTTCAGCTAAATTGGTGTGGATGACTAGGTATGGATAACTGGGTGTGGATGACTGGGTGTGGATAACTAGGTGTGGATGATTAGGTATGGATAACTAGGTATGAATGACTAGGTGTGGATGAGTGGGTGTGGATAACTAGGTGTGGATGATTAGGTATGGATAACTAGGTGTGGATGACTAGGTGTGGATGACTAGGTGTGGATGAGTGGGTGTGGATAACTGTTATCCATACCCAAACTAGATGTAGCTTCAGACCACTAAGTAAGGAGAGATGAAAGACCGTCAGAAGTGCCAACATGTGTGCGCATGGAAGGCCTGCATGGTTAAAGTGACCAAGCCGGAAAAGCGGGTCAAGAGCATCATGTGAAATGTCCAGTAAACATTCGTCATGTGTACCAAAAATGTCATTATAGTATTTGACTATGAAGAGAAATGTCATAGTGTTTCATTATAAGAGAAATGTCATTATAGTATTTGACTATAAGAGAAATGTCATTATAGTATTTGACTATAAGAGAAATGTCATTGTGTTTGACTATAGGAGAAATGTCATTATAGTGTTTGACTATAAGAGAAATGTCATTATTGTGTTTGACTATAGGAGAAATGTCATTATAGTGTTTGACTATAAGAGAAATGTCATTATAGTATTTGACTATAAAGAGAAATGTCATAATTTTTTATTATAAGAGAAATGTCAAAGTATGTGACTATAAGAGAAATGTCATTATAGTGTTTGGCTATAAGAGAAAGTTTATTATAATGTTTGGCTATAAGAGAAATGTCATTACAGTGTTTGGCTATAAGAGAAATGTCATTATAGTGTTTGGCTATAAAGATTAATGTCAGTATAATGGTTGACAATAATGACAAGAATCTGCAACAAGATCTGAAAGACAGATGAATGGCAGGCCAACACAGTGGATCCAGTCACTGATTATAACACTCCCCCAAAAAAGGCAACCTCCATCTGTGCCAGAATCACAGAGCTATCAGTTTAATCAGCCATGCCTGTAAGGTGATGCTGAAGATCACCTTGAACAGACTGAAACCACAAAGCAGAAGAAATAATTGCTGAAGAACAGGCAGGGTTCCAGAGTGGAAGAAGCACAATAGAACAAATATTCAATCTCAAGGTTCTGTGTGAAAAGTACTCGCAAGACAGCTATCATAGATTTCAAAAGGCCATTGACAAAGTGTGGCATGAGGCATTGTGGGCCACAATGAAGAAGTACATCATGGGTCTAAAGTTGATCAATACTGTCAAGCAGCTGTACGTCAAGGCTACCAGTGCAGTAATTGCTCAAGGTTCTGTGGAGGACTGGTTCCAGACAACAGTTGGAGTACGTCAAGGCTGTCTCCTGTAACCCACGCTTTTCAACATCTACTTGTAGCACATCATGAGCGAAGTCCTGGAATACCACTGGGACAGTCAGCATTGGAGGGCGTAACATTACCAACCTTCGCTTTGCAGACAACCATTGATGGGCTGGCAGGCAGTAAAGATGAGCTTACCACCTTAGTGGAGAACCTGGATGAAACATTTTCTAGATTTGGCATGGATATCAGCGCTGAGAAGACAAAGCTGGTGACAAATAGCGGCAAAAAAATCTCAGTCAAGATTAAAGCCAGAGGACAGGAACTGGAAACAGTGAGCCAGTTCAAATATCTTGGTTCCATAATCCCCGAAGAGGGATCAAGAGCAGAAATTGCAGTACAAACAACGGCAGCTATTTCAAAAGCTAAGATCCATCAGGAGAGACAAAAATATCTGTCTGAAAACTAAAATCAGACTATTGAGAATACTAGTAATCTCAATTATTTTGTATTCATGTGAGACCTGGACCCTGACAGCAGAATTACAACAAAGAATCCAGGCATTTGAAATGAGATGCTACAGAACCATCCTTGGCATCTCTTATCACAAACGAGTGCATAACACCATCAGGCACAAAGTAGGCCAACTTGAAGACCTCACCACCATCAAAAAGAGAAAGCTGAAATGGTATGGCCATTTCACTAGAGCCAACAGTCTATCCACAACAGTACTGCAGGGAAGCGTCCAGGGTGGCAGAAGGAGAGGTAGACAAAGAAAAAGTGGACAGACAACATCACAGAATGGACCAGGAAATATTTTGCAGAGACACAGGCATTGGCACATTATAAAGACAAGTGGAGGGAACTGGTCAGATGTTCAGCAGCACACTGCCTTGACAACCACACTAGGTCAAGAGACTGATGTTGATGATGGTACCTCGCTGAAATCTAATTAAACAATCAAAATCACCTATCACTGGCAACAGGAGGTAAGATGATATTTTGGATAGATTTCTTCCCTTTGTATGGCAAATAGATGGACTTGTCATTTTTGATTGATGGATTTGAGAGGTAGTTAGCATGTTTCACACATTTGTACAAGGAATAATTTGTTTCACCCAGTGTGCAGGTAATAGCTCGTTTTTTTTTTTTTTTACATGTAATAGCGTGTTTCACACATTTGTACTAGGAAAAGCATGTTTCACAGATTTATAGACATTTTGTACAATGAATAGCTTTCTTCACCAGTGGTGCAAGTAATAGCTTGTTTCACACATCACATGTGATAGCTTGTTTCATACACATATACAAGGAATATCGTATACATGTAAGCAATGCTATGTATAAAGTTTTGATATTATCACCATGTAGCGAAACATGTTTTGCATTCAGCATTATATGTATGGTAACAATTTAAACATTTCTAGGCTGCTTTCATCCCTGAAATTCTTCTAAGAAAATAGATTCTTATTATCAAATTAATGGTAACAAATACCATAAAATATGTAATTTTTCACAAAACCACAGAAAAATTGATACTCAAAGAAATGAATTTATTTGCTTCACCTTCCCTTTATGCATTCCATCTGTCTTTTGGAAACCTAATTGATCAATATATGATTGTATATTATTATTCATTTGTTAGACAGTAACTCTTCAGTATTATATCTTTTATTATTTTCTTTCTTTCTTTCCAGAGAACTATTTGTCCAAGGCAATTCTATCTGAAATTAGTCCAAGGGCCAGGGCTGACAGTCTCATGGTAGAATGGTAATCAATTTTTAGTTTCTCTTATGCATTTAAATCATTGCTTATCTTCTTTTTTATTGTGTGGCCCTACACCCATTCTGTTTAGTGTGTTGTTTATCCATCAGCAATTAATATTTAAAATTGTTTTCAAAATCCACTGGTATCCAGTTACGACCAACTTTTAGAAGGAGCATAGCTGGATACCTTTTTTGTTGGTACAAGTGATGCCAGTCAGTTTTCAGATATCACTGTTACTCTAAAACAGAAAAGCCACTGTTACTATAAATAGATTATATGTTAAACAAATTCTTGTCACAACTGCCAAGTAATATTCAGCAAATCATCTTATGTTCAGTTGTATCAAGCTTTTGAGTAGACAAAAAGTTACAGAAAATTAGAAACCTAATAGTGATAATCCCTGCAGCCATTTCCTGAGATTATCATGGTATTAAATAGAAATTATCTTATAATGTTGCTTGATACTAAAACATAAATATAGTTACACTAATTCTGAGGTTTGTATATACCTGTTTGACAAGTTATTCATCTCAGATTTTTAGAGTAAAATGATATAATTGTAAGTAAATGGGAATCATTCACAGCTGAAATTTTCTTCCCTGCATTGGATAATGTAGGTGACATGATTCCATGCCTTTTGCTGAGCAGAGGTAAGAGAGATAAGTAGATCTGCTCTCTACTTAGTTTCATAACAAGTAATTAGACAACATTATTCATAAAATAAAGCCTATTGTTGTAGAAGCTGGAATGTTAACAGCTTTTAGATCTTTTAAAAAGAGTCTTGTTTGTAACATCAATAAATGGTATGAAACTCACTGTTGTCACTAGTTTATTTGATTCTTTTAAACATAATTTCTTTTAGCCTACCAACTGGGTCTCGTGGAGCAAAAGACATTGTCAGGACTATTGGAAAAGCATCAGCAAATGGCTCTGCCAGTGCTAAAGCACATACTTCAACCAATGAAGACTCCTCTGCAGATCACCACTCTTCCTCTCCAGCTTCTTCAAGTAATGCCAAACCTGGAGCACCTAAGTGGTTTAAAATGGGTCAGTGTTAGTCCTACAGTCCTGTTGTAATTTCTTGTTATTTCTAATTTCTGTTTGACTATAAGAGAAATGTCATTATAATATTTCTATTTATAACTAATTTCTGCTCTTGATCCCTCTTCAGTGATTATGGAACCAAGATATTTGAACTGGCCCTTTGTTTTCAGTTCCTGTCCTCTGACTTTAATCTTGGCTGAGATTTGTTTGTCGCTATTTGTCACCTGCTTTGTCTTCTCAGCGCTTATCTCCATGTTAAATCTGGAAGATGTTTCATCCAGGTTCTTTACTATGGTGGCAAGCTCATCTTCACTGCCTGCCAGCCCATCAATGTCATCAGCAAAGCGGAGGTTGGTGATGTCATGCCCTCCAATGCTGACTATCCCACAGTGGATGACTGGAGACAGCCTTGACATACTCCAACTGTGGTCTTGAACCAGTCTTCTACAGAACCTAGAGTAATTACTGCACTGGTAGCCTTGGTGTACAGCTGCTTGATGGTATTGGTCAACTTTTGACCCATGTTGTACTTCTTTATTGTGACCCACAATGCCTCATGCCACACTCTGTCAAATACCTTTTTGAAATATCTGAACACATGATAGATGTCTTGTTGATGTTGCAGGTACTTTTCACACAGAACCTTGAGATTGAATATTTATTCTGTTGTGCTTCTTCCACTACGGAACTCTGCCTGTTCTTCATCAATTATTTCTTCTGCTTGTGGTTTCAGTCTGTTCAAGGTAATCTTCTGCATCACCTTACTAGCATGGCTGATTAAACTGATAGTTCTGTAATTTTGGCACAACTGGATCGTGCCTATTTTGGGGAGTGTTATAATCAGTGGCTGGGTCCATTGTGTTGGCCATTCACCTGTCTTTCAGATCTTGTTGCAGATGTTTGTTAGTAGCTCTATCACTGATTCCCCCTCCTCCCCCACCCCCACTTCCATTCTTGATAAGTCGTAGAGTTCTTTACAATACTCAGTCCATCTTTCTGCAACAGTGTCACTTGCTTCTGTGAGGCATTTTCCATTTTCATCTTAATTTGTGATTCAAGATGAGGGCATTGTTTACATTAAGGACTGTACAACAAAATCATAATTGCAGGTAAATATTTCTGCCAAATAAGGAAGATATCTTACTATACCTGTAACACTGACTGTGATAACACAACTAGTTTAAAATGTATCAATCAAACTGAACTTCAGCTCTCGACCATAGTGACAAAAACTGTGTTGCTTTCAAATTTGAGATACTGATACATTTGAGTTACACTGTAAACATGACTGGAGTTACAAGTACAATTGAGATGAGAAATGTTTGCACATTGATTCACATGATATTCCTTTATGTAAACAATGCCCTCCTCTCAATTCACAGATTCAGTTGCATAGACTTAATGGTCAATGTAAATACACCTTAGTAACCACTTAAGGCAGAGAGAAAGCATTTGGTTGGGAATCATCTGGATGCTGACTGCTGAACACAGGTGACTGTTTTATAGAGGACTCTATATAGGACATTTTTTGCAAACAGATGACCATTAGGACAGGTTTGATTATAGTAAGTTCTGATAGTAATATATGCAGATTTATGACCCAGTACATTATTTATCATTATCTTCCTGTCTTTGGTAGTGTCACATTTTCATAAAATTTTTTAGCAAATGATGGGGTTTGAATCATTTTTGTATTAAACATTTGGCTTTTTGTACGAGTGTGAAAATATGTCATAAATTTGAGATAGTTGTTATTAATATCCAGTTCTACATTCATTTATTTAATTTTAACGATGTTTTTATTTTTTTAACTTATGATACCCATATTCTTTAATCACATGCCATATGTACTTGCTCTTAAGTCAAGTTCAAGTGCCAATGGCACAGCCCCAGATCTGGCATTGCATAAGGTGCCAGTAGATCTAGGTCTATGCAGTTTGTAATCACTAGAACAAACAAAATAGACCCTGATCTGCCAGCACACTATGCAATGGCAGATAAGATCTATTATGTTTGCAGTGTGAATTGACTTATACACAAGTATAAATGAGGTTAAGCCTGCTATCCATCAATAACTTCTGTGACTTCAGACTTGCATTGTAAGCGTTCAGATAGATATACCAGTACAGTATCTTGATACGTTCTCATAAATTTATATACTTTTCTTTTAATATTTCAGGAAATAAATGATTGTGTGGGAAAGACTTGGAGTGTTCAGTACATTGTAATGGACAATGAAAGTGCTATTAGAGATAAGACAATAAAATGCTAAATAAATTATAGTAAAGAATTTTAAATTTTTGTTGGTCACTATATTTTTTTTGCTTATGTAATAGGATATTGTTCAAATTTTACTTCCATGACAATAGCCAAGCAGATGAAAATACAATATAACACTGACATAGTTTATCTTTTATGAACAAAAGAATTTCAGGAAACAGCTCAGCTGATAAGGTTAAGAAACCATCTTGACTGTCAAACCTTGTTCATGTATTAGATGCTGAAAGGATTACTCTCATTACAACTCATCAGCTGTCAATTGGGAAGAAAGGGAATGAATAGAGATCACTATAGGTGTGGTTAAGGAAACAGTGATACCTTAAATTACTGTGCCATCAGAGCAAGGAACACTCTTACATGTATCACCTGTGTGCCATTTGCTGGGTCAGTACTCATGGACACTGGTCTGCAGCCTATCATAGTTCATTTACCAAATAGTTGGAAACACAGCGCATGAAAATCACTGAGCCACAGGTCACACAAAATCACTCAGCTGCCATGGAACACAAATTCAATCGGCTGCCAAGACACAAAGTCACTCAGCCACCAGGACATGCAGAAATAAATAGATCTATATGCAAGACAAGAGTGTATTCCACTGTAGACACTTGCCTTATTTATACCATTATCCTTGAGGTATCTAATATAGTTATCTAATATATAGAAGGAATGTTTACAGTAAAAAAAGTGCTAAAATTTGGTTTCCACAACAGGGATAAGAGAATTAATAGTGTGTGCAGTTTTTGATTTAGAAAATTTGAACCCATTTTCTTGACCATTTTTAAATTCTATTTGAGCATATCTGTTGATATTCATTAGTATGCATACTTTTTGACCATTAGCAAATAAAAAAATTAGCATTAAATTCCAGGATTTAGTGTTATGACGATGTTGTTAGTTTGGATATTGAATAGAGGGACTGACAGTATGATGCTTTGAGGTACACCCATCTTTTGTAGATAGCTTTCAGAAACTGTCTGAAAAATCTAAAATTAGGTAGGCAGCTTCTTTTACTTACATTGAATAGGTACTTCCAGGTGTCATAATCTTTCTCCAAGTTAAAGAAGATGGTTACTCTCTTGGTTTTTTTCATTATGGAAGCATCTGTTATAAATGCCTAAAGTCTGTCTAGATGGTCAGTTGTGCTCCTTTCTTCTGATTTCACATTGAAAGTGATAGTAGTTTGTTGGATTCTAGATACCAGAGGAGTTTTCAATTATTATTTATCCTATTCTTTTGCAAATACATCTTATTTGCAATTTGGAATTATAATTGGAGGAGTTGTTATGACAGGTATCACTATTCTTTCCATAATGGCAGGAAGTTGCCCGTTTCCTCGATTTAAAAAAACCCATCAAGTAGTGTGTTCAAACATTGACGTTGGACAATTATTGGAGGAGTCTGTATGGTCCTTGCCAGCATAGAAGATAGTGTATAGTGCTACTGACGTGTCATGGGATCGATTAATAGAGCTATGTAGTTATCTGAGAGCAAAATGTTTAGTGTAATCATTACTTCTAATATTTAATGGAAACTTATTTTTCAGACTTTTGATATGTTTGAAGTTTTTAAAATAATTGATGATGAAGTTTGGGTTTTGGAGAATAATTTAGTGCATTTCAAAATTCTGATAGTATAGTGACAAATTTATTATTTATTTAAATGTTTAATGAAATTTTTGCTATTTCTGCCAATCATTTTCTGTACCATATTCTATTTAACTGAGAAGCAAGAGTCAAAATCATGCTCTCAAAAAATGATACATGCTTTTCTTTGGAATATATGTTTATTAATATTTGCATTTGTTGGTTGTCATTTAAGTCTCAATGACCTTTTCCATTCCCTGATGACATCCTTGCATGCAAATCCATTTTCACTTGCCATAGGACATCAGTCCACTTCATTTCACTTTGATATTTTGCATATGTAGGTAGGTGAAACATTATCTGGCTCTTTACTCTCTGTGCAGCTGAAAGAGTCATATTGCTTCTCATATTACATTTACACAGGAAGATTGTAATGAATAATCATTGTGGCCTCTCAAGTAGACAGGACATGCTGCATGTTAGTTTCTCCGAATTCAACTATTCACACACAAGTTTTTCTTTTGAATTAAATGCCTAATATATGAAATGAACTCTTTCACTGGTCACTGATTTTGCTTACTATGGGTCAGTTTTGCCAACAAGAGGGCACTTGTTCAAAACAGTTTTGATTAACAACATATGTCAAGAGTGTATATGGAATGAAGTGGATTGACAATCCTATGCTAAGGAAGGTTCATTAAACTATATTTTATTGGCACATTTAGGAACTGCACAATTATCTTAAACCTGGCATCATCCTGGAGTGTGTTAGTGAATAAGAGTTTTGTGTGCGAGTGTGACTTGGATTTTTAACCTAGCTTTAACAATTTTTCAGTCATATCACTACGATGTCTTAAGTGTGACAGTTTATAGTGATGCCTAGACTTACTTGGGCATCATGTTGCAGACATGTAGCATGATGTCCCACCCAGTCACATTATTCTGACACCTGGCTGACCAGTCCTAACACTGACCTCATAACGCTAAGCACAAAGCATGGCAGCTATTAGTACCATTTTTGTAAGTCTTTGGTATGACTCGGCTGGGTATCAAACCCATGACCTCCTGCATTTGAGGCAGATGCTGTAACCACTAAGCCACTAGAACGTTCAGTTAGTTTTAGCAAATTGAGTATGAGTTAGTGTTAGTGAATAAAAGAATGAGTGCTAGTGAATAAGAGTATTAGTGTTAGTAAATAGAGTATCAGTGTTGGTGAATAAGACTATCATTGCTGCTACATTTTCTAAAGAACAGGTTGTTGAAATGTAGCCAATCTGATAATCTTATACACTACCCGATTCACTGATGTTGTTGGGGCCATAATACCAAGAACTAAATCTTTGTGTGAGGGAAGCAGCTGCACAAATCTGCCTGGAACACTCTTCTACCACCACACATGACTGTTTATCAAGTTAGCATCTAACTTCATAAGTTAAAAGGTTAAAACCATCTAGAAAATTGGTCTCATGACTTTTGGGAGAGAAATCTAAGTATTGACCTCTCTGTAACTTTTGAGTAGATTAATTTTTTAAAATTATTTTAGTGCATATAATGTGTGGTGTGCATCTAAACAAGAAAATACAAAGACAAATGATATTTAACTGATTTTAATTCAGTACAGAACATTTTGACGTTTTTTTTTTAAAAGTATGATTTATCTACAAGATGAGAGTGAAACATACATAAAGTATAACTTATTAACAAGTAACACAGCTGAGTATATATTTTCTGTGACAAAAAATATTGCCATAAAAAGAAGTTAAAGATTCTAATAACAATAAGCTTTAACACTCTAACTAGAAGTTTATAAATCATAAGCAAGGACAAACAATGTCTTTTTAAATGTACTTGAAAGGGGTTAAGACTGACTTTGATCAGGTCATAGTATTTTACTCTGGCAAAGTAATAAATTAATTTAAGAAAGTTGTGAAAGAGTAAAACAGTTTGAAAACATGCATTTGAAAAAAGATTCTAGTAAACAAATTTTACAGCTCTCCATTGTTTTATATACTGTTTACATTTAAGGTCAGGATTATCTTTTAAAAATGGAATAGCAGGTGTCTTGTATTGCAGTTAATCAGAATTTTCAAAGTTTTTACCCCATAACAGTTTGTATTTGCTTTATCTAAAGTCTCTACCTCACTCTGAAACTTCACGTGCCAAAAATAAAATTAACAGACATGTTTCAGATGAACAAGACTTGTGCACATAAGTTACTGTTACCACAGAATTATTACCTGCTAAAGAATTACCTGCCACATAATTACCTGCTTTTTTTGTTACATATGATACATTCAAGGTTAAAGATCTTGTCTTGACTATGTTCAAAAGCTTAAGTAAATTTAAAATTTATGGTATTCCATATCAGGAATGTGTTTGATGAATTTATTTAGAAGAGTCATTAAAATAATTACATTTAATCCTTAAAGAAATAAAGCAAAATTGCAATAAGATGGCTAAATAAGCAAAGCAGTGCAAAAGCAAGGTTTTAAGATTTGTAAAGTAAGTGTATTATTCCAGTCCTCAGTAACATTTGGTTTTGGGAAGTTAAATATTAAATATTTTGAGAGTGCATGTTCTAAGACAATAGAACAGTTTTATAATCTTTGATTACTATGGTCCATCAACTGTAAGGTAAGTTGTTTGCCATAAGAAAATTTTTATAATCCTTGATGGAATGGTCAATCGCTGTTAGGTAAGTTCTAAACCATACGAAAAGTTGTATAATCCTTGATTGTATGGTCCATCAACTGTAAGGTAAGTTATGAGCCATCATAAAAGTTTTATAATCCTTGATTGTATGGTCCATCAACTGTAAGGTTAGTTGTAAGCCATAAGAAAAGTTGTATAATTGATTGAATGGTCCATCAACTGTAATGTTAGTTCTAAGTCATAAGAAAAGTTTTATAACCCTTGATTGAATGGTCAATCAGCTGTCAGGTAAGTTCTAAGCCATAAGAAAAGTTTTATAACCCTTGACTGAATGGTCAATCAGATGTTAGGTAAGTTCTAAACCATTAGAAACGTTTTATAATCATTGACTGAATGGTCCATCAGCTCCAAGGTAAGTAGTAAGATTCAGTAACCTAAATTGCCATGCAGTACAATAATGCCAAATAAATAACTTTAAATATTCAGCTTGTCTTACTTTATTTACATTGTGAGGAAAATAAATCAAAAGAATTTTACAAGAAGTTTCATAAACCTTGCTTAACTATTTATATGCACTCTAAACTTTAACAAAACCCACCACACAAAGAAACCGATCTCGCTGACTTTTTAAAAATATGAAAATCAGGCTGCTGCTGTTTTACAACTAAATAATTTAAATCTTTACCTACCAAGACTTTCAAATTTAAATCTTTACCTACGAAGACTTTCAAATTTAAATCTTTATCTACCAAGACTTTCAAATTGAAATCAACCTTGTCATGAATACTTGTGGAAGACATTTATTGAAATGTTATGTTTCTCACATGTTTTTGACAAGTTAAAAGAAAGCATTTATGAGCATGAAAATATTTTAGTGAATGTAGTGCCAATATTTTACTCATTCAACTTAAAAGCATTTCAGTCTTCATTACGCTATATTTTCTTAAAGGAAGGAGTGTCTGTATACCTGTATATTTCAACTCTTTACTAACAAAAAGCTATAAGTGTCTTTTTATAATGGCTATCAGCAAGAATATAATGCAGATATGGAATAGGTATGACCATTTTCTTTCTTTCCATTATACCCGTCATGTGATAATTATACACTTGGTAGTTGTATCAGCCCTATTTAAGAATTGATAAAAACTGAGACAGTTTGATTCTTTACAATAATTTACACTGATTAATAGGAATTGAAATATAATAACAGCTTTATAAACATTAAAATGCGCAATACGCAACAAATCTCAATACAACTATATAGATGCACAATTCTTTCTTGAAACTAACATTCAGTTATAAGTAACACAAATATCACAGACTTTATGTTATATTTAAAATATATTGTTTAACATATAAAATCTCCTTTAAGAAATGAAGTTTTGGTTCAAAATAAGTTCTCATACATAAAATCTAGAGTACAGCCAATAAAAATCCCAGCAATGTTTGCTTGGGTATGTTATACATGTTACACAATATCCTAAACTATGGCTACAATGTTAACTTGCATGTGATAACTATTATGTACGTGACCTTTAAAACAAAGATCCACTAAATACTATGTAAACTTTAAGGATTTCCTCAAATTTGAGGAATCTGAACTCTACTTTTTCAAGGAAAAATGTCTTAACAGACACTTAATTTGAATCTGGTGTTAATTTCATTCTTTCAACAATCACTGCTTATCAGTAAACTATCAAGAATATCATTGACAAGATAATCTGATTTTGTTGAGCTATTTTGAAAACTGGAGCATGGATAATAGATATAAAATGCTTTTCAAAACAAATTCTAAAACAAAAAAAACCCCACCCCATCCATTCCATCATAGGAGATACGTATGACGTATGAAGTTTTAAATGCCATCTTAACCTAAAGTTTATTAACTGATCTAATCATAAAAAACTTTTTATTTTGAAATCCTAAACCAATAATTTAAATTAATGGGATGCACAATATCTAGGATGTGTGCAATTCTTAATAACAGTAAATGCCTTCATATTATGATGCGAATTTTCAATTTAAGCATTTTCACACTATACAACTTTCTGTAGATCAGTCTGCCAGACCACATGAACACTGCAGTAATTCAGGTTATCTGTACATAGGGGATAACCTCTTTTGTGTTGTCTTTCCAAATCGTTCACCCTGGAATAAACAAAGATAAAGATAGATGCATTTTCTGTTGTGATTATATGTGTCTGAAAAGTATGCATATGCTGCAAAACATATTTTAGCAATTGGAGAATCTGTAAGGACCCCACTCTCTCAATTTAAAATAGTTCAAAGGCCAGGACTCCTTTAAATGTTGACATGGAGTGTTTGAAATCCAATTCCTTCAAGGTCATCTCAATACAAGCAACCTCCCAAGTAAAGATATTGAGCTGATTGACAAGGACCATAACTCTGTCCAAAACTGAGTGGATGAGACAATACTCTTTAGAGGAATATATAGGTCTATGAAACAATGTTCACAAAACTTACATCAGAATATGCTGAATGGTTTTTGTGCTTTGCTAATTACAACCCACGTAAATAGCTAAAAAGTTGATTACAAAAATAACTGTCCAAAATGGTGTTGACAAAAGACAACCTGCCTTTTGCCAACTCAGATGGCAAATAATGTTAAAAGGGCATTATGTAAGCTGTGTAAGTCAGCACCTACCAGTTTATGCCATGATAAACTCAAAAGAAAAAAATCATTAAACTCTTAAAATTGCATTTCTGTATAATTTTTTATATTTTATTTTGTTTTTTTTACAGATATTTTCTATCTGTTTTTGAGCATTATTTAAATGTATGAATTCTTGTTGAGGGCATCTGTTAAGTAGTCACTAACAGAACATTGGAGTCTCCATCTGCAATGTAACAGATGTCAACATCAAACATGTAATTCTACCAATGGTAGGCCATCTAAGGTTTTGAACATTACACAGCACGGTCATGATGTTTTATCTAAATTGGCATATGTAATCTGAGTAGAAGTTCAATATTCATTACAAAAGATGTGTTGTTTTGTTTCACTCTTGGATCTGATACTTTCATGAGTTCATGTGACTTGGCAGTATCATTATTTTTTCTTCAAATCTAATCAAAGAAAGAATTATTTATCATGAGAAAAAGATTTGCTATCTGATTCTGTCAAATCAATTTGTTAAATTTTCTAAATAAAATATAAACTCACCATTTTTATTTCATTTTAAAGGCATGCAGTTCGTATGCCTTCTGATTCGGTTTTTACATTAGTTACTTGGCACAAGATGTTTTCTTTTTCCAAATAAAATGTTGGATACTGGAATTAACTCCTGTGTTCTTTTCACCAATTTGAAGACTGGATTTAAATTTAACTGCTATGTTCTTATCTCCTAATTGTAGGCTGGATATTGGAAATAACAACTATTTTTTTCTCAAAGAGTACAAGTCCATAAATTATCAAAAAAGGTTTTTTTCCCCCTCCAAACATCATCTATTGATTTTTTAGCAGGATAATGAGAATCCTTTTTCCTGCTGTGTAAATTTCAATGGCAACTGATAATAAATGTGGTGACATCTTAAACAATGTGAAATGGACCCCATTATATTATAAATCATAATAAATTAGCATAATTTAAATTTTGGATATTTCACTGAATTCTGCAAACATCTAATATGACTATAAAAAATGCGCATAGAATTTCTAATCACTAATTCTCTTCAATGAAGGGTTATAATGGCATGACTTTTAATGGTGTCTTGTTAAAATGGTGCTCAATTTATATTCAATTTTGGCTGCCACAGAAGTTAATTTGAAAATTTTATTTCTTGAGAACATCAGAGATGGTTGAAACACTCAAAAGTTATGAGAAATAAATTGTCTTGGCTTCAATTACATCACCTTTCTGATAAGAATTTAGCACATTTTGACATTCTCACAGAAATACTACAGCCATACTCTACACCCAGTAATACATCATGAGGAATAAATTAATATAATGTGTGCTTAAGTACTTAATTATTTCAGTAATGATAAGACTGCAATGGAAAACATTATCATAAAAAAAGGGACCATGAGGTGAGGCTTCAACCACCTAATATCATGCATTTTGTGTTCATTCATGATTTCAAATGAATGGAGCTACTGAAATAATAATAACTTGTTCAATACAACTAACTTTGTTTCTAGTAAACTCTGTGTGTGTGTGTGTGTGTGTGTGTGTATGTATATATATATATATATATATATATATATATATATATATATACATACACACACAATTTACTGTATAAGAAAAAAATGAGTTATATGTTTTTATTTAAATGATTTTAATAATGCTAAAACAAAGACCATCAAAGTGTAAAAGTTTCCAAGATAGCAGTAGCTCATAAATAATTAATGAGCAAATTAATGTAGCCATAAATTATATATACACACACATACACAAACATTGCTTTCTCCTCCTCCCCAATACCTAGTTGTGTATTTATTCCAAACCGTATAGGTATTGGGTCTGGCTGTGGATTTTGTTTTACTGCAATAATTTAAAATGTACACAAGTATTCTCTGATTGATACCATATGTTTAAAGGAGACTAGAAACCAGTGGAAATATACAATAATATTAAATACACTGCAGAGAAAAACATGATTCTGAAGCGTCGTGTGCGACCGTACTGCCAATATTGAGATATTGGCATATCTTCTAGGCGCTGAGTTTCCGTGACCTCCTATGCATATTTTCCGCGCCTATTCGGTTACTTTCGGAAAGTGACGTCATACTAGCGACTCCTGCATCCAGACCTACAGTTGCAAGGTTCATTTCATATAGAGTACCATGCCGTTTTGCGTTGCTTACTGGTGTAATAGCATACATAGAAAAGGCTGTGGAGTTCATTTTTTTTCTTTTCCAAATGATAAAGGCATAAAGAAAGTCTGGATACATTATTACAAGCGAGTCGATTTCAATGCAACACCATACAGCTATCCGTGCTCATTACATTTCTCAAAGGAATGTTACCAGAGGGATCCTAAAAACATAGAACCTCTATGATACACGAATGCTAAGCCTAGACTAAAAGTTGAAACTGTTAAAGACATACCATTGTATATTTTAAATCCTGGTAGAGTGTCAAACGTACGAGTTACGAAAATAGGCAGAAGGCCGAGTAAGTGCTAATAACAAATATGACAGCCCGACACCTGATCGTGCTAATGAAATGAGTCAATGTTTTTTTCTTCTTCAAGATTACAATCTAAATAAAGTCACCACTGACCTATGTATAATTGAGATTTGACTTTATTCAAATGGAAGTTTTGCTAAAAAAAATAATAATAATAAGATTATCAACCCTTGACACGGTCGTGTATTGAGAAAAACAATTTAAGTAATTTTTAAAAAAATATTAAAATTTTTTTTTTTAAAAAAAAAAAAACTTTCAGTCTATGCCTATTACTCGTAAAATGTATAAATGGAAATCTGTAATGATTGGAACTGATATAAAACTGTCCCTTGGGCAGTTTAAATAGCAGCGATTAAAAGAAAAGAGATCCGATATAAAATCAAAGTTTCACATTAACTGGCTGACAATAGAAATTGGGGGGAGGTGACTATTGACCCCGCCTATTTGCCCCAATGTGCAATTTCTCCCTGTGATACGCCTTATTATACCCCAGGACAAAACCTTTTTTTCATATTCTGGTCTGCATAATAGTTAGAGGTTAGAATTAAGTACACACACATAATGGCAGTTTAACAAATTAACAATTATTCCTTATCATTGCACTTATGTTGTGAAAAGGACTGGCCCTCTGACATAATTCAAAGAAACCATGTGCTACAGAGTGTGTATGTAAGCACCAGAAAGTCATTGGCAAATAAGCGATGCCGAATTTTGTTGTAACTTCGAGGCCAAAGACTTCATTTTAAGAGTTCAAATCTGCAGTCAAACGTTACCGTACATGTATGTGGCCATTGTTTTCCCACATTTTATATCCCATCCTATTTCCTTTAGTTTAAGTGTTAAGATATGTAACACTGTTTACTGAATTTAAATATTGAATCAGTTTTTTAGGGGCACATATACTGCGTCGTATTTTTTTTATTCCTTCTTTTAATTTAATCATGGTAATGAAACTTTACATAGATGGTAGAGGAATGTCAGGTGTTAACTGGCAGAGTTTTTTTAGGGCGGAAATGGAGATTTTATTTACCGAGAAAATTACGCATCCTTCATTGTGATAATTCATGGGTTTTAAACTAATTGGTGACAATTTTTTTTTACAAGAAGTACTTATGTAGTAGTTAAATAATCTGAAATTTACGTGAATAATGTTTAATCTTAATCTATTTACTGAAGACAAAAACTGTCCTGTGATATTAATTATTTCTTCACTACAATATTCACAAGTGATAAAATAGAATATGACATTTGTGGACTGCACACTTGATAAAAAAATTGTATATGGATTTTCTTCTTCTGAGAAATGAAAATTGAGAGACCTACTGAAATAATCAGGAGTTAACTGCGAAAAATCAAGAGAGATATTACGAGATAGGGAGGAAATACCTCCAAAATTGGAATTTATTTTCTTTCTTTCTTCTCCCGGCTTGAAAGTTAACATATATGAACTGTTCGGGTTTATGGAATTTCAGTCAGGGCTAGTAACTTTATTTAAGTCATCAGCCCGGGGCCTGTGCTTAAAACATTTCTTTAAGCACTGACCAGTACAGTGCGTACTCTATTTTAACGAAGCATGTATATACTTACAGATTTGTCAATACGCTAACTGTAGCATGCATGTAAAATACACTGTAATTGAATCATAGAAAGGAAGCTTCTTAATGTTGAAATTAATTACGTATGATTTCCTCCTAGCAGATTTATTTGTGGGGTGTTGTTTTTTTTTTGTGTGAAAAATTACTTCCGATGAAAACCGTTATCAATGGCCTCTCTCGCTTGCCATGTTTTTGTTTGTATACGAGGAATTGCTAGTATGACGTCACGAGACCACGTGATCTGTCGTCTCATTAAAACTCGGAAATACTCGGCAATTTACGGAATCATTGTATCTTCTTCGCAATATAATCAATATCTGCACACGATATTATATTTTTAAACATTATATTCGAATTAGAATTTGTAAAGAATTACATTTATAAAATAAAAAATTCCATTTCTAGTCTCCTTTAAGTTTTATTAAGATATGACCTATTTGAAAAGTGGTTGTTGTCCTGAGCAATTTATGTCACTGGTACTTTCGGTCAGATTACGAATCTTGTATTTGAAAAAACATGCATAAAACAGCTTAGATTTCAGATTCTGTTAACACTGAAAATATCTTGTGCCAAATTAATTGCTTGACCAAATTTACAAAACTTGTATGTTCATGAGAACTAAATAATTTACCATACTTACATAAACTGGATAATCATGAAGCACCATGCCTGTAGACCTGCCAAACCCGTGCTCAGCTTCATTAAGCTTAATGGACATGTCTGCTCTCTCTCTGCCCCACAATTTGGCATTTTCAGACAACTGCAAATCAAATTATTTACAACTCAACAAAAACATTCTGACATAAGTAAACAAGAAAAACATTTTACATTGATATCATTCTCTTTCTCTAATTTTTCTCCACTGATAATATTGTAAATTATTGCATCTAAATATGAATACATATAAAAGATAAAAATGGCGACAGCAAAGAAATTTTTTGTACCATACACCTATGACTCCTATGTTGTATTTTTGCAAAGCACTTTATTCCTCAGAAATTTGTTTTTCATAAGAACAACAAGATTTAAACAACCTTTCAGTTTTTACATGTATCTAAATAATTTAAGAAGTTGGCAAAGATCAGACACCAAAAACTTACAGTCACCCTATCATAAAAAATTACAATTCAATGCAGTCTCAATTATCCAAACCTTGAACAATAAACATCTTTCAAACCATCACCATGTTTTCAGACATTTCTAAAATATGCAAATGTAAAATACTAATGCACTATATATTCAACCATAAGTTGAATCCAACTGTAAAATGCATAGACCCAGATCTGCCATCACATAAAGTGCTGGAAGATGTAGGACAATGAAGTTTTTAATGAGTAATCAGAAGAAGAAAAAAAACCTAGACCATGCTCTGCCAGTGCATCATGTGATGCTAGGTCTTATTCTATATTGTCAGCAGTCGGATCCAACTAATATGTGAGTATATGTGGTATCTAAGCATCCAATTACTTAACCATTCTCATTATTCTAAAAAGTTTGTATAATCAAAACTTTAGTGTATAGGGCACTAAAACTTTATTTGTCGTTACAATCATTAGGAGAAATTAATGGTACTGATGTATTGTTTTCTTTCAATTTGAAAATGTTATAAAAGAAAATAGAATTGTGTTAGTAGCACAGATAGTCCAGATTGTAGAACAAAAAGGTCTGTGCCCAAAAAAGTTCATAAAAATTTAGAAAAATTGTTTTCGTGGCATTTGTACCTAATCAGGTCATAAATATTTGTTAAGAAATATACTTACTAAATTCATTTTACTACCTAAAGATGTTTTTAATCTTATTCTAACAAGGTTTTGTCAAACAGGTCTCTAAGTCCGTAAAGTTCAATGTAATAGCCAGTTTTGCACAGATTTTTAGAACTTAACTTTTAATCAGCATTATACAGCCAGGAGTGTGATGATGTGCTGTTATATCTACTACCAATATAAATCAAGATGCCCATACAAATCTGATTTGAAACATTTGTCAATAAAATCAAAACATCTATATACATGTAAACTACATCAATCAACTTTAGTGATCATTTTCTAGAGAAAATCATTTTTTGTAATGTCTGAGAAGAAAATATTGGTTAACTCCAATGTGCAGAGAGTACCTGAATAATGGCAGTTATATTTAACCATCATTACAAGCAGAATGATAAAGACTAGGGAAATTGTGTTTTATCATTGTATTAACAGCATATTTTCATCTGATTGATCAATTCACACATTTGTTTAACATCAAATTCAATTTTACCAGGTTGATGAAGTTTTATTTTGTTCTCAAATATAATTTGTAATTAAAAAAGAAAGTGTTACCAAACAGCCTCTCCAACAGAAAAGCTATGACATGGAATAATTCTGGCTGTGTTAGGAAAGTATGAGATTAATGGAGGCAAAATAAACAAGGAATACAATATGAACGAAAACTAGCTTGATGAGAAATTTAGTTTTAAAAGTTAGCAATTGTATGGTGAGATCAAACTGTTTTATAAGACAGAATAATGCATATCTTTTAGTCCCACATTTTCAAAGAAAAGCAAGCAGCAAAACATGTGGATCCAAAACATCCACAACTGAAAAACACCATGCACTTAAGTTTGGAGTTATCTACCTTTCTTTGTTCCAATGTGTTTATCTAAAATATTAAAAGAAACTACCACTTATCAAAATTTTGGGCAACTTACTAATATTTTTTTTTTAAATTTCAATTCTTGATGCCTAGAAATCTTACCAGAGAGTGGCATGAAATAGCTTTATTATGTTCAAATGATACATCAAATCCATTTCTAATTATTTTTAATTACACTGACAGATTTGAAAAGCACAACTCCAATAATAATATGATTTTTTATTGAGTTAGGTAATTTGTCTACTGTAAGGTGACTTTCATCAAGCTGCTATGTATAAAAATAACAGAAAGATCATTGGATACATTGAAACTAAGATCTAAGCCAACATTTGAGGACGGGGGCTCTGGTATCATGTAAAGTAAAGTTATCTTTGTAGAACAGTTTGAAATTATTTAGTGTTCATTATGAATTACTGATTGCATATGACAGATGACTTATGATTTACCACTATTGCATGACAGATGACTTGGGATTTACCAATGTTGCATGACAGATGACTGATGATTTACCATTATTGCATGACAGATGACTTTTGATTTACCATTGTTGCATATGACAAATTACTTATCATTTACCATTATTGCATATGACAGATAACCTATGATTTACCATTATTGCATGAAAGATGACTTACTTTAGGTTGCATTATTTAAGTAAAATCTTGTACATTTGATTTACGAGTCCATTTATACAAAGTGGTCCTGTAAGAAAGAGGTACAATCTTTTCTTGTCTTCTCTTTCTTATGAACAACTAGAATATCTTGCTGTATGCTATCTGCATGACATCTAATACACTGCCTTGCCTGTTTTTCCAGTGAATTAATTCTGCCCTCTGCCTTTTCAAGAGCTTGATACAGTTCAAGTTTCTCAAGGTCATCACCTCCACGTCCAGCAACCCTTAGCTGTTCCTAAATAGGAAAGAAAGCTATTACTTAATAAAATGTTGAATTTAGTGAAACAGTTTTTTTAAATAAAAAATGTCTGTATGCAGATTGTCTGGTCATGTCTGTCATACTGAATAATGAAGTGTCTTTAGAACACAATTTGTGCTAGTCAAAAGTTGCTGATCCAGTTCATTCCACATTAACAATAATGTGGACTGATGACACTTGGCTAGTATTAATAGACAAATAACAGCTGACCATAGTTGTGGGTTTATTCTTGTCAATGTCAGTTGTTCTTTCAAAATTGCTGATATGATTTTTTTAGAAATTTAAAGTCATGGAATTTAGACATAGTAAACCAAGACTGTGTTGTGTTTACTCCATAATATAAATGTTGCTTCACTCCATAAGCTAAATGCAGCCTTAGGTGTGTATTCATGTCCCTGAATAAACAATTCAAGGTTTTATAAAGCTCAATCAAAAAGTGTATTATAACATTCACTTCATTGTGAATTCAATCTTTTATGTGGGCCATTGAATCAGTGTGTGTGTGTGTGTGTGTGTGTGTGTGTGTGTGTATATATATATATATATATATATATATATATATATATATTTGAGCTAAATTTACTGAGAAAATGAAAACTAAAGCAAAACATATACTCTTCCATGATACAGTGAATGCTTCAAGAAAATACAATTTAAAAGTCGTATTGTTTAATGATCCACTTTTATATTGAATGCACATGTGAGCAACATGAACACAATTGTTGCATACGCCCGACGTGCCATCCTAAATGCATCTACACAGACTTAATACTGTTTTTTCTAATAACAGTATTTACTGAACAGTTAAACCTTGCTCTGCGAATGTAGCCAATTCCTTTTTTCAGATGGCTTAAGTGTTATTCACAGTAAATTACCATGATCATGACATGAATTTTACATACCCTCATCTCTATCATTTGATCTCTTAACCTCTTGTTTTCCTGCAGCAAAACCTCATTTGCTTCATGACTTTCCTTATCTGCAGCGAAATAATGCATTGTTTCAATGTATGTATGATTAAACTCATGTTTGAAAACAACCATTTGCAAAACTATTCTCTCGTTATATATATATATATATATATATATATATATATATATATATATATATATATTTGTTGTTTTTATAACAATAAAGGATGTAATGACCATTACAAATTGCTGTATAACAAAAACTGGATGTTAAGCCAACTTGTGAAAATAAATGGAATTAAATTTTCCATCAGAATATGGATATTTGGCCTTTTATTCCTCCAATAACTAAGAATGATGTGTTATAATTCTAAGGCATGTTTAATAGCATTACATTATAATGTACAATGTGCCTGTATTATAAGCTAATAGCTAACCAAAATATATTTCACTGAGTCTAATTTAAGGGTAAACTGAAAAAATGGACTATATCACAAAGTCTATGTTACCTAGATGTTGTATGTTGTATTTGTCTTAAATGGGATTGTGTACTATATGAATGTGTGCACATGTTCTTGCATGTGTGTGTGTGTGTGTGTGTGTGTGTGTGTGTGTGTGTATTATTTTTTCCTATACTACATTTATTGGCCCAAGATTATCAGGGACTGTAAGGTGACCTTGGGATGATTCCCCAACCCAATGGTAAACCTACTGCAGGGACCAAAAAAAAATAAAAAGACCAACCAAATTTAATACATATTAATGCATCAATGTCATGGAGCTAAATGCATGAAATTTACACATTCACTCACTGTGGTAGAAAAAAAACAAGTACTTGTTACCAATTAATACTAACAATGAAAAAAGAAGTTTCAAGATAAATGCACCCATTAAGTTTCATTACTATACATGTTAACTTCTGAGAAAGTGGCACTAAATGGAAAAGTTAATGTTAACAAAATACTAATGATACTAATAAAGACATAAACAATAACTAACCTGCTGGGTTTTAAATATGCTTTCACAAGAATGAAAATATAGTTGTACAAACAATACTATTCAGAGTATAACATGCCCTGGAAATCTTTTAAATATTTAGAAGAGTTGTGGAAGTCCTCAAATTTGTGGAAATCAACAAAATATTTCTTGGATATAAGGCAAGATGCCTTTGAGGAAAGTTAAAGATCTTACTGTATTTGAATCTCAAACACATTCTATAACAAAATTCAGTAAAGACAGAATAACTTCATTCTTACAAAGCAATTTGACACAGTTTTAGTAAACTCTGGAAAAGCCTAGAAATGAACATTTCTAAGCCCAAATATGAGCTTGAGATTTTGTTTCAGGCAATCATAAATGATGTTACTTTTTATGTGTAATTTCTGAATAGACTTCAAACTCAAGCTCAGGTTTATATGATCTTCAGGCCAGATGTGCTTGAAAATAGAGCAAAGAACACAGACCCTGATCTACTACCACATTACAAGACAGCAATTGAGATCAATGTTATTTATAGTTGAGCAAGCTTTACACCCTCCAAAAGGTATTTATTTTTGGATTACTAACCTTTCTGAGTCTTGGATCTGTCTTTATGGTACTTCTCTATAACTTTCTCCATTTTCTCTATTACACTTTCTTGCTTCTTAAGGGCCTCTTCCATCTTCTTCATTTTTTGCAGTTTGTCCTGCATCTTCAGTACTACAGCCTGCTGCTGATTGTGTGCCTTTTGGAGCTGCAGGTACTTTTTCTCATCATCATTTTTCTGAAAGGTGTATTCAATTTTTATACACAGATGAACTTTTAAGACTAAAAGATTGTGGTCCTTAATTTCAAGTTTAAAATTAGCAAGGTTGAATGAGATTGAATGTTGCTATGCTTTAAGCTGAATCCAAATACAGTGCATGTAAGGTGGAAATAGGTGTCCTGTTGTTAGCAGGCAGGTCAAAAGTGCGCAGACAAATGCACATCGACAAATGTGCACAGAGACAATTGCACACAAGACAAAAGTTCGGCGCTAAAAGCTTGCAAGGCAGAAATGATAAAGGTTAATATGTCAAATATATAAAATTCATATGTATCATTTAACAAAGTTATGTTGGCGTATGGAAGGTCATTTTTCTTTCATCATCGTTTGATTGCTCTCTATGAAGCTGTATGCATTTGAAAGGTCATTTTCCTTTCATCATCGTTTGATCGCTCTCTGTGAAGCTGTATACGATGGCAACATACTTGCTGTCTGCAACAAATTGTCAAGAGAGTTTTGCTGAATTATTTGCCTTGGTCTCTTGATGGTGGTCATTGCTCGTTGACAGATATCTGCTACAGTCTTCTTTGCTTCATTGCACTTTGGATCTGGAGTGTGGTTATGCTCAGAAAGCACAGTGCTTGTGTCAACTGCGATCACTTTAATTTGCCCTTTACAATCATGTTTACATCATCTCCACAATGCACTACCATCAGCATTTACTCAATCTTCTCTAGATCGATATCCATCAGTTATTATATGCTCTTTCTCCCACTGCGACTTGGTCTTTTCCATGTTTAGATAAGATTTTTAAATTTTTAAAAAATAAATTTGGTATTTATAGTTTTCTAGGCTTATACTGCATACATATGCACTTTGATGTCTGCTCAATGAAAACAGTGGTTGAAACTATTACTTTATTTCTACTCAATATTACGAGTGTACACAGTTTGATGTCTGCTCACTGAAAACAGTGACTGAAACTGTTACTTTATTTCTACTCAATATTAAGAGTGTACACACTCTCATGTCTGCTTACTTGAAACAGTGATTGAAACTGTTACTTTATTATTTCTATTCAATATTCAGAGTGTACTTAGTTTGATGTCTACTCACTGGAAACAGTAATTGAAACTATTACTTTATTTCTACTCAATATTCAGAGTGTACATAGTTTGATGTCTGCTCACTGGAAACAGTGATTGAAACTATTCATTTATTTCTACTCAATATTCAGAGTGTACACAGTTTGATGTCTGTATACTAGAAATAGTGACTCAAATTATTAGCAGATTTCTTCTAAATGTAAATATTCTACACTCTTTGAAGCATGCTATCACTAGAAAACAGTATATTGAGTATCTCTATCAAAGTACCGAAATGAAAATTATAATTCATTTGAAATAAGACCGTCATCAATCAAATTCATAATAACAATTAAATCTCATTGATTATGCTGCGCACTTTCAATTGCGCACCACTGACAGGCATATTTTGCTGCACACTTTTGTCGACACACATTTGTCTTTATGCTTTTTACCTGCGCGTTAACAACAGGGTGCCATGGAAATGGCTAGAACAAATGACTCCAGTGATTGAAATAAGTAAGCAGGTCAGCAATGAGATCTCTGTATGATCTACAAGCATCCAATCACAACTTATATCCCAGATCTAATATTCTGTTGAACTGGCAATTTTCATAAAATGTGAATAGATTCAGTTTTAAGAAAAATATTAGTTAAGGCTCAGACATCCTGGTGGTAAGATCTGCACCATTTTCATTCAAATTACACACTGCAAGAAGTATTTAAATAAAACTCCACATCACAAATTTTTCAAGTGGTCTGTAGTGATATCAAGCCTTTTTCAGATGACAACTATAATTGCCATGTTTGAGTTCAGATCAGCATCATTTTCACTCATGAAAACTTGGAAAAGCATTGTTAGGGTGTTAAATAGTTTATGATGGTACAAGGATTGGAATAACTGTAAAAATAATCGAAAGAGTTACCAAGGCAGCCATTTTTGAAAGCTTGAATGAAATTATTTTAAGACAGGACCCAAGATATATTGCAAGACGTTTATACAAAAGAAAACATTTATAATACTGTCCATTCTGAATTAGTAGCCATAACAAGATTTTTATGATGTGGCTCACATTTCTGGATGAAATATAAGAATAGTTCATATTTAAGATCAATTATTTCTCACAAAAAGTGTTTTAGTGAAAAACAGTTCATTCAGTTCTGAAGCAACAACAAAATTTTAAAGATGGCCATTATGGAAGATATTCTTTTATGGCAGATGAACCCCATATTGATTTGGGACAAACTGTATACTATTCAAATTTTAATAACTCAATTCTGAGGAAACCCCATTTAAATAAATTACCATACCAAGTACCAATAACAGCCTCTATTGCAGCAATTGTGTGCAGACAGATCTGCACCAATTTTTAATATGACCAACACACAGAGTAAAAAGTTCTTTCTGAGAAAATGCCATGATGACATGCATTTTGGATGTCAGATCAGTACCATTTTTATTTAGGACTACCAATATCACAACAAGTCTTTCATAACTTTCATGCTGGAGGTCTAATCTGCATCAGTTTAGCTAAAAGCCAACTAAACAGTATTAGTAAGATTTTAGTAAAAATGCATCACAGCACTACCAATAAATTGGGATAGCGATAACAAGACTTTTACATGTTGAAGATCTCATGTTCACCATGTTCATTTATGATCAAAAAATGCATCATAAGTCTGGCCCCATAGTGTCATCAGTTCAGGAGAAGTGATAGAGTTTCAAGTTACCATGGCAACAAAGTTGCAAATCAGATTGGCACCATTTTCATTCAGGCCCAACTACATATCATAAGAAGCATTCCAATGAAAACCCCACAGAAATATTACATCCTTTCTGTAAAGTAGACAATAACAGTATTTTCATGATGACCCATGGTGGTAATGTTGACTGTCAGATTAGACCATTTTAATTTAGAACCAGACAAGACACGTACCGTAAGAAAAAAAAGTCTTTCAGTAAAAACCCTCATGACCATCGATTCTGGTGCAGTAGCAATAGCAACATTTTCAAGATAGTCACCAATGTTGAGGTTTGATTTGTACCACTGACAGACAAGCCAGACATCAAAAGGAGTGTTTTCATGAAAATGCCTTGATTAAAGAGAAAGAGCTATGACAAGAGTACTTAATTAGATGGTGACTATTGGAGATCTGATCAGCAATATTTTTATTAAGAATCAATTACATATTATAATACCGTATATACTCGCGTATAAGCCGAGAAATTTATGACAAAAATAAGGCCTGAAAGAAGGAGGGTCGGCTTATCTGCGGGTCAAGTTCCAAATCTGAAATTTATAATGCTTTTTCCCCTCGATTTCCAATATTTATTGTTTTCGTCGATCGCCGAATACGAGATCACATGCCTAATGATGCCACATGGCTGATAAGATTTGTCCTGTCGTGAAGTAAAACAAATATTTTTTTTCTAACATAAGTGGTAGGATAATGAATGAAAAACATGTTTTAACGTACTTGACGTCTATTTGACAGATGTCCATCCACCAGAAAATACAGCCATATGTGTTATTTGAACCACGCAAATACATGTATTTTCCAAAAGAACCGCCATATTAGTAATCTCTATTCAAGTATTTAACCCTCAGCTAATCAGTAATCATTAAACTCTACGGTTTCGTAGAAATGCACGCTAGTTTATTTCAGTGTAAATATGAAAAGAATCTACGTAAAAAAATAAAAGAATTACGATACTGAAGGTATATACCACAAACATTTTGATCGAGAGTAGCGAGAGGCTCCATAGGGGTTTGTTGCGCGCACGCTTAGGAACGGTAAAAAACAGTGCAATATACGAGTCAGCGTGAATAATTGTAAAACAATATAATTTGTTGGATTTCTTTGACAGGTGTTTTAGAAGTAATCGGGAGCCACAGTTTATATACAACTATTGTTTAGATGTTTGTAAAGCAAAGTGGTTTGTTAGCGAAAGATTGTTGTACAATAGCTACCATATGCTTAATCTGTGGTAAATGCCTCGGGGATAATATGTTTGTTTTGTTGCACAATGCCTATGACTTAACTAATAGATGCCAACTCTCAGATGTATTGTTTAATGAGGTATGGTAGTGGACATGGTTTCTGCTCAAAGTTATAAACTGTCACAATACTTGAATAATGTCCACGCTGAAACCAATCATAGTTTGATCAATTGAATCACACTACCCATAGTTTAAAAACACAACACAAATAACAATGATAAATAATTATCAAATACAAATTGAAAACCAACCACACATAGAAATAATTACAGGATAAGGTATATAAATAGTATACTACTACTGAAAGAAATTATTTCAGTTTAATCTCTCTAGAAGTTTATATTCAATTCAATTGGATAAAATGAATAGTTTTGGAAGTAAAAGAAAGCGTTCTGCTTATGATGCAGCATTCAGACTTAAAGTTATTGAATATGCAGAAGCAAATAACAACTGTGCTGCAGCACGCGAATTTGTTGTGAACGAGAAGCAAGTACGGGGGGGACGACACAGAGCCCAATTTTGAAGGATTATAACAGTGATCGAACTTTAATAATTCATGATTTTAGATTAATTAAATTTCCATTAAGACTTAACACTTCAGAATTGTTTTTATTTCAACATATAAACTAGATTTTTTAGTTTTATTTTATTTAATAATGTGATTTACCTAAATAAACGTATTCAGAACTCACTTTGTGCATCTTGTGATGTACCGTTTGTATAAAAATTATGAGTCTGCTTATACGCGGGTCATGCACTTTATACCACTTTTACCAATTCAGTTTGGGGGGGGTCGGCTTATACGCGAACGGGCTTATACGCGAGTATATACGGTATGTCTTTAATGAAAACCCCAGTGTCCATAATGGAGGTACAATTTATACTGCTGTTCTTAGGGACCTATTAAACAGCATAAGGAGTATTTTAGTGAAAATGCCACTCATTCAGGAGAAGTAGAAAAATACAATCTCTTAGATAGCTGCCATCATGGCCATGTTGGAGACCTGATTGGCACCATTTTCATTTAGGACCAACCACACGTGATAATAAGTACTGAGTGAAAAATGTTATGTCCAAATAAGCATCTGTTCAGAAGAAGTAATAATAAGATTTTCAAGATGGTCACCAAATTGGATATCAGGCAGGGACCAATCTCACTTAGGCCCAACTAATTATCAAGCAAGCCATCAATGAAAACCCTAATTCAATTTAACCATACATTTGGGGAAAATAGTATAAACAAGTTTTTTTATTTGATGTCAAATTGACACCGTTATCAATTAGAGCAAATCAGACATTATATAATCATTTAGTGAAAACATGTCAATAAATCATTCCATTAAGTAGTGATAATATTTGCAAGATGATCAACAAAGAAATCTTGTTGACTATTCAAGGAGTACTCATTTTTATTTAGTACCAGCTAAATCTAAGAGTAATACCATTTTTTCAAGTTTCAAAAGGAAATAGTCAAGGAGACTTTATTCCATATAGTTTGGAAGAAGCAGCAACAATAAAACTAACAAATATGAGAGGCAGACCATTTCAAAAGTTCTTCAATCAGTAGAGCTAAATCAGATAATGTCATCTATATAACAATTTTACTTTTAAACTCCTTCTCCAGACTTTTTCTTTTGGTATCCTAAAGAACAACCTTTTGACTTCGAAATGGACACTTCTATCATCAGCTATTCAAATTGTAGCCAATATATAAAAAAACATGAAGTTCTAGCAACCTGTGTTAAGTTTATATACAGAAGGAAAAGTTGGGATGGAGTACTCTTCAAAGTTGTTGTAGGGTATAAACCATTTTGCAGCACACAATAGGCTATACATAGTGGCCAGTATTAATGGTGGAGGAAGAACCCAGGGAAAACTCCCAGAAAGAACAACTGATGCACAAGAAGCTAATGGCAAGCTTTCTCACATACCCACATTGGCTGATTCTGAGACTCAAACCCACGCAGACAGAGGTGAGATGGCAGTGATCCGTAACGGACAGCGCTTTAGACCACTCAGCCACACAGGGCCCTTACTCTTCAAGATCGAAACAAATGTAGTACTAAAAGGAAATAACATTACTTTGTACAGTAGATGATAAAACAACATATAAAAACATTATAATTTACCTTTATCAACTGATTCTGAAGAGTTTGCACTTTATCCTTGTATAACTTCATGTCAGTTGTCTGTGTAGATAATGTCTGTTTGATCGCAGCTAAAAAAGTTTTAAAAAACTGAATGAACATTCATGTGTGTGTATATATATATATATATATATATATATATATATATATATATATAAAGAGCTCAACATAAAACAGGGCTGGTTTGGCTTTGATATTCAGAGTTTGTCAAACTGTCTAATTCTGCATCATCTCCCAATGGTAAAGCACCCAAATCTTAGCAACCAAATTATCACATACACTTCAATGATGGATGGAAGTATTAATTTCAGTTTTTGGATATGAATTTCAATGGATATAAATATGCATTCTGCCCTTCATGTATTTTTTTTAAAATTTGCTATGGTGGCAAGAATGATATTACCTGTATGCAGCGTATTAAGACATATTAAATACAAAAACAAATATATTGTCACTGATATCCATGTTCACAGAATCTGCATCAAGTGTGGATAAAAATATATTTGCCAAAACACTGTTCACCAACTTTATAACAGAACATAATCTTGCATATACAGTAGCTCATCATTTTTTAGATTTAGTCCAAAAAATGTTCCTTGATCAGAAATAGCTAAACAATTAATTCTCAAACAGATGAAAATATAGGAAAACTACTTACATAGTGACCCAAGCTTTAGGTCCTCACTTGGATAATAATGTCACAAAAATGATGTGCCTCAATGAAAAATTTGGCATTCTCATTGAAAATATTTTTCTATTGAATTCAAAACTCCCAAATCAAATGTTACAAATTTCCCATTTAGTGGTAATCACACTGAATCTCTGTTTTCCTACATGTATTCAACTGCGCAGTATACAATGAAGGTAATCTGTTATTTATTTAAAAGAATTTTGTTTAGATAAATAAAAAAGAAGAGAGGGCATAAACAGAGTCTTGAGGAACCCTTGAATGAATAAAGCAAGTTTGTGATTTAATATTGCCAATGTTACTTGTTGAGACTGGTTTAGCTATGATCCAAACCAAGAATGATCAAATATAACAGTTCAACTATGCAGAAAAATTTCATGATCAACAATATCCATTTATTTTGACCAAAGATATGTTAATTTGGTTAATTCTGCGTATTTTCTAAATCTTGATTGTATCCTATGAAATAGAAAGTAAGTTTTTAAAAACTGACAGACCTGCATAACTACTTACTTTAAAAAAAATTGATAATAGACAGAATGGATCCTCCTTTTTTCCTTTCTTAAAGATAGGTGTAGCCTTTGGACATTTCAAGATATCTGCCAAGTTACCACTCCTTATACTTAAGTTTATAATATGCATTAATGACACTGCTGTTACTAGTGCAGCAAATTTCCTTTACCGATGTCATCCAGTCCTTAGGACAAACAAAGAACAATCCAGTCTCAAACAACCAAAATTTATGAAAAACTGCCAGTAGGAAATGTACATCATGTGAGTTAATAGTGTTTACTCCATTTGGATTACTAATTTTTGTGAATAAATGTGTTCATTTCGAACATCACTGGATTTTAAATGGCTATATGTGTGTAAGTTTGTCATGTTTTGTTATTCATTGTTCTAGAATTGCTAAGCGTTACACATAATGGGTTCTTATTCGGTTGCTAATCATTGTATAAAACTTATATTTTGAATTGAAAACAATATATTCTGTATTGATAAAAAATGACATTACTCAATGCACTTGTTACAGATAGATATTCATTTATGGAGAAAGCAATGCATTACTTTTAATGTGGTGTTCATTTGAAATACATCAGAAAAATTAGAAATACATAATATATGTAACAATTTTATGGCAATTGTTTTCAGTAAACAGAAACGTCTTCAAAACAAACATAAAATTCTGCTTATTTTTGTATCTTTTAAAACATTCACTTCCAAAATGATTATCATATTTTTCCTCAGTGACCTCTGACCTTTTGCTTATGGACACAACTCTTACATTTCAGGGAATTTGTAGATTGGTCTACTGGGGCCTATTTATAGACAAAACTCCCTTAAGATGATTTGTAAATAATATTCAAATTATTTCTGTTTGTCTTATTTTGTGCTCATGGTCATTCAAGTTTTGTGTCTTACCATATCTTGATAAAATTTCTGGCTTTGTTAGTCCCTCAAGTTCTGAAGTTTCCAGCATAAGTCTACCAGCATCATTATAGTTGGCTAGATTCCTTCTCAGGTTGCTGTTATTGGCCTCTAGGTCTCGTACTTGCTGGCGCAGTGCTATAATATCCTGACCCATTTTGAATACAGCTGACCGATAGTTGTCAAGCTCTTTACCCTGATGATCCAATATCGTCATTGTGGATGTGTCTAAATCCTCGGCTGGATAACTAACAAAAGAGGTTATCAAGTAACTATACTTTCTTATGATGCTATTTATTTTAAATTGTGATATTTTTATGTTATTATTGCTTTGCAAATTCATTTTTTTTAAGAATATTTCAACTTGACCTTTATTGTAACCTTATTAATGTTGATTTTTCAGTTTAAAGTCAACAGTCTTGTTGAAATGAGTATGCACAATTTCATATAAAAATCTTCGATTTCACAAAAAATAGATTTGGTACTGATTAAAAAAAGCATACTAGTATGTAATTGTTCACTCAGGAAAAAGTTAACAAAGCTTACCAGTACATTATTGGTCATTCTGGGAAAGGCCACAAAGCATACCAGTACATTATTGGTCATTCTGGGAAAGGCCAACAAGCATACCAGTACATTATTGGTCATTCTGGGAAAGGCCACAAAGCATACCAGCACGTGACTAGTTATTTGATAAAGGTCAAAATCACAATTTACATAGTATCACTTTATACATTTAATATTCTTATATTTGAATCATATTTGATGAAAAGAATTACCATATACTAGTATAAAATGATTTAATGCTGTTATTGACCATTATTCTGTTCAATTTGAAGTTTTATCAACCATTAAACCTCATACTGACAAATATAAACTGGAGGCCCCTCTTAAAGGTTTATTGGTTCATAAAATTACATGATCATGAAAAGTGAAAATCAATCATTTATTTTATTCCATGTAAAATATCTGAAGTGCAATTTTTAGGGGAAGGAAAAATGTCATTTCTACTGCTTTATACCACACAAAAATGTTATGAGGAGAGTGTAATATCATGATGTCACAAACCACATGACATCATATCAGCCAATGAAACAACATAACATCATGTCAGCCAATAAAAAAGCATCTCTCAAAAAGACACATGTTATAATAGTATATTATCACTGGAAGAAAGCTGTACACAAGACTAAATCTTTGTATTACATTTTACCAATACCATCAAAAAGTACAAAAATACATTGAAACTGATGCTAACCCCCGTGATGGTGATTGTGGTGGGGGGATACGTGTGGACATCCCAGGGATGTTTCTGGCAGGTGCTTCCTGTGGGCCTTTAGGGTCATAGAATATATACTGGTATTCTGGGAGGATGTTTTCCATGGCATCAATTGGTGGCATCTCTCCATCTTTGATGGGCTGCAACAAAACAGTATTATATTTAGTCTTTGGAATATATCAGCCACATTATACAACAATTATTTAAGTCTTGATTACCTGTTTTCAGAATTTTCAGACATGATATATGGTATATATTTCATCAATAAATAGATCTTGACATAAATTATCATTCTGTGGGGATAAGATAGTACACACATGGGTTGTCCCACATTTGGGCTAATTATCCTCTACCTTTTTGGACATGCTTATTATGCACTTTTCACTCTCCTACTTCATGAAGTAACACGCTTGCTTTGTTCTTAAAATTATTTTCTCTGGCTTCCCAATCCTGCATCCGTCAATCTTGTTAACCATACATTTGACTCCTAAATTTTAATCTGGAATTTTTCTCTGAAATCTGGACATCACAGCTTTTTAAACTTTGTAAGATCAGTTTGTTTTATAACACCAGCAACCATGAATACTGAGTTTCCTGCATTTGAATAACAGTCATTAATTATTTGCTTGTTATTGTCCATTTGTCATTGCTTCTGTAATAGTAAATCATTTGTCTTTGCTTCTGTTCCAGTAAATCATTTATCTTTGCTTATGTTCTAATAAATCATTTGTCTTTGCTTGTGTTTCAGTAAATCATTTGTCTTTGCTTCTGTTCTAGTAAATCATTTGCCCCTGCATTTGTTCAAGTAAATTATTTGCCCCTGCATTTGTTCTAGTAATTTAAATCATTTGCCCCTGCATATCTTCCAGTAAATCATTTTCCCCTGCATTTGTTCAAGTAAATAATTGGTCTTTAATTCTGTTCCAGTAAATAATTTGTCTTTAATTTTGTTCAAGTAAATCATTTGCCCCTGCATTTGTTCTAGTAAATCATTTGCCCCTGCATTTGTTCTAGTAAATCATTTGCCCCTGCATTTGTTCAAGTAATTTAAATCATTTGCCCCTGCATATGTTTTAGTAAATCATTTGCCCCTGTATTTCTTCTATTAAATCAAAGTTGACATAATATAAATTTGAACATTTTAAGCAAACATTAACAACTTAAACTTATTGATCTGAAAATTATGTAAGAAAAATTCGCACTGATAAATAAATGTCCAAATTTTAACATTCCAATCCAATTTTTAAAAAAACAGTGAAATTTAATTACAGAAATAAAATTTGTCTAAGACTTGAGCAACAGTACATGTGACAAATCTAATTTTTGGTATGTCCTAAGGCACCAAGATGTGTCTGCAGTATATTTCATATTAAGAAGTACGCAAATATAAAACTCATTAAAAAAAATTAAACAAGAAAACAAATGTAATTTGAAACTAAATAACAATAATACAAAAAAAGGTTCTGAATATAAAAAAATCCCCAAATATGCCATCTCTTTTTTAGATGCTAAAAAGAGATAATTACAGACAATGAGATGAAATAAGTTGTAAGTATACCATACGACTCATGATATACATAAATGATTAAATGACCACATTATTTCATGCTTGTAATATATCAGACATAATTTCATTTGTACTAATTTCAAAATATAACTTTTACAATAATCAAATGTTCTGTAACAAAAGAGGTTAAAAAGATCCAATTTTTTTAACAAAATTTAGAAAGAAGAGACAAACTAGGAACCAGATGGACAAGCATATGTTTTATTAAAGTTTTCTAACCTAATGATGACTTCAATTGTTCTTTTAGCCATATTAAGGAATGTGTCAATGATTAAATATTCCAAGCATTAGCAGCCATCCATTTAAAAAGTGTTATCTGAGGGATTTAAAAATATAGTGCAGAGTGAAAAACTGACTTGTCCAGCCTGAAAATCTGAAAAGTAGAAAAGCAGAATCTTTCTGGAAGACTAATTTTGGCAAACAACCACTCTTTCAGGAAAACAATTTGTTTCCTTCTTCATGAAATTTCTCTATTAAATTGATGCTTTTGATATTTATCCTAATCTGTCATATTTACTAATACCCAACCTTGTGGCCAGCCTCTTTAACTTGAAAAAAAATAATAATGGCAAGCTATGTTTGTACCTAGCAACTACAATATGAAATGTTGCACTGATAATGTAAAGAAAAGATAGAACCACAGCCATCAGTATTACAACAGCTGCTAGGATACCTGGCACTAAGAACTAAAATAAATCGATGATGAATAAGAGTCCTGTCACTCAAACCATTCAGATTTTTTTAATGATTATAGTATATTGTAATTTTGAACAGTTTAGTTGATAAAGTGAATGAAGATAACTTCCTGTGAAAGTGAATGAAGATAACTTCTTGTGAAATGTAAAGGCCTATTGTGATACTATAAACAATTTCCTAGTTTGTCATCATTAAAAACTACTAGCTGAAGAAGTAGTCTACCTTGAGGCTCTCATACAAAAGGAACTTATTTATATACAAATGCACATATATTCAAAATCAAACATGTGTACATATACATAACAACATACGTATATACAACAATAATATTCACATTCTCTCCTTTCTCTCCTCCATGTGGACACTCATTTATACATATGAAACCACACTGTCAAAATACATGCAATATAATATTAATGCCAAATAGATGCATATTATATTTAATGATTCCAGAGGCATTCATGAATACAAATACCATTGTTTCCATTGACATTTAACTACATGTCTGAAGTCACTGGATATATTGAGTTTGGAAGAAAGAAATGGAATGGACATTTCTAATCTTGACTGGAATACTATTCCAAAGAAAAGCTCCAAAGGACTGGAAATTTCTTTTAAATAAATCCTTATTAGGTTTGGGAATTTTATATTGTTTTTGGCAGATAAGGATCTCTGGTGGAAGTTTTACCAGGTGGTCTATACTGGAATAGTGACTTTAAACAGACAGGAACACTTTTACAGGATATCTCGCACATTAACTTAGCTTTACTCATATGGATTCAGTTTTTAATAGGTAAAATTATCAATTTACCAGCTAAGTTTTCCCCATTTTCTGTTTTGACTGATAGTAGCCTGAATGCTCTTTCTTCAGGATGTGTTAGCTTTGCTGTTTTTATCATGTGAATTACCTCTTACTATATTATTCTAAATAGGGTTGTATGTAATAAAATAGTTCCCTATACCTAAAATTCTGTGAAAAAATGTCTTATTATACTGAAAAGTCATAATTAACCCTTTTATTGATATATTTAATATATTCAGTCCAAACCTTATTTTTTTATCTTCAGGAAGTATTAGCTGTGTTGGTCTTGTACATCTACATTCTTACTAGCACAATTACACTTGTTAAAAGTGTTTATCGTACACACACTTTCTATTTTTGGCCACGGTATATTACTAGATCTGCAGTATGACAAATCCCAAATACAAATTACAAAGGAATATTTTAATGGTAAAAACATCAAAAGAGTAGAATATTTTGTAAACTATCTGAATTTTTGTTTTAATTAAAAATGGTGATAAAGGTTGTCAGCTATAAGGGGCATGTGCGGATTTGGTTGAATATAACAATTTACATTGAAATGTGCATTTCTTATATTAAGCCACCATGTAAATTGTTGGTGGTAGGAATTTAGTTACATTTAGATTTTTTTTTTCTTTCCCAATAAATGGTATTATGTTTATAATTACTGTTGCTTACATGTATAATGCTCACATGTTGTTGTTTAATGATAATAATGTAAATTAATCATTTTTTAAAAATAAAAGTTATGATGTCAACTTAATCACTTTTTCCAGATTCTTTATAAAAACTTTTACAAAAACATGACCACATTGCTAATTTTGATTTATTTTATTTTATTTATAATTTCTACTTCTTTTATTACAATCTGAGATTTATTTTATTTTCCTTATAAATTTTACTTCTTTTATTATAATCTGAGAAAAATATATAGCTGTACATTTTTAATTGTGAAATTATAGATATCATTATGACATTACAGTACTTAAGATAGGTCCCCTTCTCATAAAAAGTGTTTTTACATCTGCACCCCCACCCCCACATGCATACACCCAAGGCTTGTATATTTAAGAGAAAATCTTTCCCTTAGTGGTGAACATTCATTTATCAGTAACTTATCAAAAAGAATCTCTTAGAATGGATTAATTTGTGTTTAATTAAGAGTGATGCAAATTCAACTTTTTTTCCATCAAAACTATGCAGTACAGGAAATAAAGCATTGCTGGGGAAAATGCATGGCAAAAGAGAGTAAATATTTCAACCAAATATATTCCTAATTCACTTAACCCCTTCAGATGCATATAATGCACAGGTTACTATGGCATTGTTACTTAAATTTGATAGAAATAACAGTTGAAGAAAAGCAAACCTTACTCCATGTGATTCACAAACTCAATAATGCCATGCTATAAATATGTAATTGTGTTGATACAAAGCAGAACAATTCTTTTATTTGCATACCAACTGTATACACACAACTTTATCAATAGCAATGGCTTATAA
This sequence comes from Unio pictorum, assembly GCA_030141615.1. Taxonomy (NCBI): domain Eukaryota; kingdom Metazoa; phylum Mollusca; class Bivalvia; order Unionida; family Unionidae; genus Unio; species Unio pictorum. The sequence continues at coordinate 24,744,205 of JARLTB010000044.1, forward strand.
TTCACACACCCCTTGAATTAAAGACACCATTATCAACTAGTTTGCTGTCAATAAACATCTTGACATATAATTCTAACACTTGGCTATCACTGCCTAATTTTGTACAGCTAGATATGACTATACAGAAAAACTGTATGCCCTTTTGCAGAAAGTAAAGGTTATAAGATATCTAGTGTATCTTTTGGACTAAATGTAGCAGAAAAAGATTTTTCTGTTTAGTCTGGATCAAATGGGCAGTCAGTGGAAGGTACCAAGCAATGGGTAGGATTGCTCAGTTCTTGGGACTGTAAGGACAATCCAAGCAGCAGTGTTTTTAACTTTTTGAATTTTCTGTCAATAGCTATTAAGTCAAAATCATAAAATACTGAGAAGCATGTGTTTTACTGGCATTATCTATTCTTATACTTTTGAAACTAATTTGAATATACAAGAATCCCCTTTCTCTATAATCTGCCCTTTCAAAAACTAAATTAAAGTCTTTAATGTTGAGGTTAGTAATAAATGGTGCTGTTAATTTAGATGTGGATGGATGCACAGGTAGCTGACACAAACTAAATGTTGATAAAAAAAATCAATATTTTGAAGGTACAGTAACTCCTATCAAGTGATAAATGTTCCTCTGATTATGGTATTCCAATGATCCATTTTGACACCTGAGCCTGTCTATCATGCAAGAGTCTCTTCTCTAGTATGATTGATAGTGTCTTTTGGTGTATAACAGACAATCTCTCATATATACAGTATGAAAGTCTCTTATATAGTATAATTGACAGTTTCTCTTATACAGTATGACGGTCTCTTATATGGCTTGATAGACAGTCTCTCTCTCTCTCTCTCTCTCTCTCTCACACACACACACACACACACACACATATATATAGCATGATTGATAGTTTCTCTTATACTGTATGATTGACTATCTCTTATACTTTATGATAGACATTTTCATATATAATATGATTGACAGTTTCTCTTATTCAGTATAATGGTCTCTTATATGGCTTGAAAGACAGTCTCACATATATGATTGACAGTTTCTCTTATCCAGTATGATTGACCATCTCTTATACTTTATGATAGACATTCTCTTAAATAATACGATTGACAGTTTCTCTTATACAGTATCTTAGACAGAATATTTAGTATGACAGTCTCTTATACATGTATATGTAGCATGATGCACTCTTGCATAGTATGACTCAGCCATGATTGACAGTTGCTTATATAGTGGCATCAACTGAAAGATATTTGCAAATGGAGCTGATGTGTCACAGCTCAAGATATCCAGCCTTGCATATGTTGTTGACATGTTGATGCTATGTGAGATTACTGTCTAGAGTAACACCTAGGTTTTGTACTAACTGTAAATTTAATGTTGCTGATATTTATTGTTGAAGGATGTGAATGAGAAAGTCTTTGTGTTATGATCAGAATGGCCTCAGTTTTATCATCATTCATGTGCAGCTTGTTACATGTCATTAATGATTTCACATCAGATATGCACCTCTCTATATCCTGGATGGTAGCATCAACTTCAATTGTGTGGCTAGATTTATATATTTAGGTGTCATCAGCGTATAATTGGTGAAACACTGGATAATGATCTACAACACTTGAGAGTAGCTGAGTGTACAGAATGAAGATAGCAGGTCCAAGACCAGACCCCTGTGGAACACCATGTACTCCATTTGCAGACACAATCTGTGTCCTGTTGACCATGTATACTTGAACCACAGTAAAGCTGTATCATGAATGCCAAATACATACTGGAGATGGTGAAGTAATATATCATGGTCTCTTGTGTCAAATGCTGCAGACAAATCAAAGTAGGATGAGGACTGTAATCTTTCTGCTATCCAAAACAGAAAGAATGTTATTAACTTCTTTTAGAAGAGTAATTTCAGTACTGTGGCAAGGGCTATATGTGGATTGTACATTGCTAAAAAGACTTTGAATTCAGATGAGATAACAAATTGGGATAGATAACTTTTTCTAAGACTTTTTATATGAATAGGAGATTAGAAACTGGGCGTAGGTCTTTAAATCATTATGGTAAAGTAAAGGTTTCTTCAGCAGAGACTTTACACTGGCAGTTTTGAAAAATACCCCAGATGAGATAGAATTATTAATAACATCAGTTAGTGAAGGCAATTCCGGATCTAATCACTCAAGAAGCAGCGATGTTGGAATTGGATCAAGTTCACATGACTTTGGTGTCCTCTTCATCACAATATAGTATGAATGATAGTCTCTTATATAGTCTGATTGACAGTGTCTCTTATATATTATGATATAGTCTCTTGTATACATGTTGTATGATATAGTCTTTTATATGGTATGATATAGTCTCTTATATAGTCTGATTCACAGTCTCTCTCATATAGTATGATATAGTCTTTTATATGGTATGATATAGTCTCTTATATAGTCTGATTGACAGTCTCTCTCATACAGTATGATATAGTCTCTTATATAGTATCATATAGTCTCTTATATAGTATCATATAGTCTCTCTTATATAGTATGATATAGTCTCATATAGTATGATATACATGTAGTCTCTTGTATTGTATCATAGTCTTATATACATGTAGTATCATAGTCTCTTATATAGTATCATATAGTCTTATATAGTATCAAATAGTCTCTTATATAGTATCATATAGTCTCCTATATGGTATGATATAGTCTCTTATATAGTAAGATTGACAGTCTCTCTTATAGAGTATGATTCAGTCTCTTATAAAGCATAATAGTCTCTTATATAGTAATACAGTATCTTGTATAGTAATATTGATAGTCTTATATAGTATGACAGACAGTCTCTTATAAAGAATGAATGAAAGTTTCTTATATAGTCTGATTGACAATCTCTCTTACATAGTATGACAGTCTCTTACATAGTATGACTGAGTCTCTTATATAGTATGACAGATAGTCTATGGTGTCAGATGAATCATGGAAGTAATCCTGGGAACTTGCAACATTTGGTTTCATTTTTTCCCCCTTCAGACACTCAATTTCTTTCAATAATTAGCTTGTGTCAGCCACCTGTGGATGGACATTCACATGCACATGAATGTCAAAATGTGATTGCTATACTGAAATTCCTCCAAATCAGACTTGACAACAAAATCACAAGAACTAAACAAAAACAATAAAACTGATGATAAATATCAATTTGGGTTCCAGATCTTACATTAGATTGTATATAGAAGAACCTGTTGTGAAAGACTACCCCTTCTGCCAAAAAATAATTGTCTCACAAGACAGGTGGTCTCTTACAATAGGTCATCACACAAATATTCAATAAATCTGTCCATGGTCTCTCTAAACAGGTGGTCTCCATTAGCAGTGGTATCTCAATACAGATTTTACCTTGGCTCCAAAATTAAAAGAAATTCTTAAAAGTATGGCAACTGCCATAAATTCTGTTTTAATAACTGATACATCACTACTAATAAGAGAAAAACTTTTGTAAAAATCCTGCTATATATAAATCACAGATTATAGTCCATTAATTGGTTGGAAGAGAGGTCCAAAAGGTACTTTCTTGGTAGGATCATAATATATCAACACCAAATGCAAGGACCACTCCAGTGGCCTAGGTTGTTAGAACATCTGCCTGGAATGCTGGAGGCTGTGGGTTGAAACCCTGGCAGAGCCATTCCAGAAACATATAAAAATGGTACTAGCAGCTGCCTCGCTTTGGTGCTCAGCATTAAGAAGTCAGTGTTAGGACTGATCAGCCCAGTGCCAGGATAATGTGACTTGGTGGGACATGATGCCAGATGTCTGCAGCATGATGCCCCAGTGCCAGACATCACAATAAACTGCCATATTGCAGACATCATTGTGATATGATTCAGATTATTAAAGCTATGTTAAAATTAAAAATTAAAAACACAGAAACACTCCATATTTAAGTTGTCCCATATAATAAAATTTTGATTTTAAAATAATATCTATATCTGATCTTAATTGAGAATTAATGTCAATTCATCCAATTATTTTCAATGCTTCTCTGTACCAAACTTTAGCAAACCATTCACTTCACAGATATTGAGAATAATTAGATCGTAATAAAAAAAAAGAAAAATTCAAAAGTATTTCAAGAACATTTTACAAGTTTCTGTACAAGAATTGTAACTACTTTTAATACCTGAAAAACAATATTTAGCCATACTCACCTCTGATGTATATGGTCTATAGTACATTGTAGCCATTTTGAAACTTTAAATATTCCACCCAGAGGTGCAATTATCACAATACACTAAATCACAGCACAGGATTAATCAATTTCAATTGTCTAAAAGCACCTGTAGTTTCTTACACTTAATCAATAACAATTATTAGCAGACAGCCTCAGCCAGACTTCTCTTTCTCCTACATTTTGATTAATGAGGCCAATATAGTTAAATACAACTTGGAACATGGTCCTGATAAAATCTCCTCAATCTTTTTCTATGCCCAGGTAGAGTGAGGTACCAGTGGGGAATGTTCTCTAAGTAATGAGAAATCTCTACACAACACCTTAAACTATTCAACTAAATTTTACACAACATTGTTTTCAATAGGACATTTAACCAATTTAATATAGAGTGGAGATATAAGCAAAACAGGATTTATTCAAAGTTTGATGGCAAATAAGCAATCCTAGAGCTTTATTAACTTCATACATGTACTACTTGTGCAGTTTACTTTGACAACTCTTCTAGTATCTAAGGTAAACAATCTTGTACATTCAACAGGTATAGATAAATCCACTTGTTGTGTTCTATCTGATTGGTCACAAAACAGACATACCTGGTCATTACCTATCCACCAAAGTGCTCTAAAAAAATGTATACTCACCTGGCAGGACAAATTTATAAATAGCACACTAACATCTAAAATGAAATTTAATTGTAAAGACTATGTATTTAGTATGTTATCAGTTTGGAGTGAGCAAATATCTTGCAGTATAAAATTAAAAATTGGACTATACATTGCAATTTTTGTAATAAAAACTTTTACTTTGTGCATTATCAAAGGACTAGACATTGGTTCTGAGTGTTCTGATAACATGCTTTACATCTGGAAAAAAAAATTGAGAAATTTGGCTTCTTAAATGCATATTAACAAAACAGATGAGAACAAAACAGATTTGTGTTTGTAAAACATCTATGCCCCTTATACAGAAACAAAAAAAGAAAATATGACTGTGCTTCCCCCCCCCCCCGTAAAGATTAAAACAAACATTTTTACAACTTCTGTAATAGCAAACAAGTTTAAATATGTGACATATTTATGCATACAGAAGATTTGTCTACCTCAAGTGATTTTACTAGCTCATGCTTACAAAATGTTTGTCAAATGTATCTTAAAACTGCAAAATGTGTATTTATTTTTTTTAAACAGAAAAATCTTATAAAAGGATAAACATGTAACAAAGTCATCTACATATATAAATGCAAATGTACCTACCCAATTGTTTTTCTTAACTGTGCTGACATTGTTTATGTCAAAAAAGTATAAACAAAATGAGTACAATTTTTAACAAGAGTCCATCGAAGGGACTGATGCTCTTCTGGCTGAAAAGAATTTCCAGAAATTCAAAAAAGGACCACTTCCTCTTTCTAACTGCCAAGTGTTAAAACCATCTCTGATATTTCTTGTATCCCAATGGCAAGACTTTTGAGTTTAAAAAACTATATGCAGATACAGCTGTCCACTAGGGAAAGACTAGACCATGAAATACATTTTTGTGTAATGATGTGAGTGATTTTGGATTTGTAATGTTTTTTTTGTTTTTTTTTAAATTTCAGTCATATCGCTATGATATATGCAGTGTGGAACAGAGGAGCATTATAAATAACTGGATGAATTGACAATATTTCTCAATTAAGATCAGATATATATCTTATTTTAATATCCAAATTTTATTTTACGAGACAGCTTAAATATGGAATGTTTCTGTGTTTTTTATTTTTATTTTTAGCGTAGCTAAATCCGAACCATGTCACTATGATGTCTGCAATATGGCAGTTTATAATGATGTCTAGTACTGTGGCATCATTCCACAGACATTTAGCATCAGGTCCTACCCAGTCGCATTATCCTGACACCAGGATGACCAGTCCTAACACTAACATCTTAATGCTTAGCATCAATTTAGGCATCTGGTATGACTCATCTGGGGATCGAACCCACAACCTCTTGCATCTGAGAAATACGCAAAAACCACTAGGCCACCAGAGCATTTTAATGTTTGATTGTAGCCCTCCAAGTAGTTTTGAGTAGTAGTAATAACAAACTTGAACAAATTAATGGATGGATGACTGACTTCAGATGCTAGAAAAAAGATGACAGAATACACACATGTATTATGCCAAAAAATATATACTTTTTTTCTTTTTAATTCCCTAAAATATATGTAAGATTTATGTTGAATAATATATAATACAGATAACTTTTTTCTGGTTTAGAAGGCAATCTACCCATAAATATTTTAAAACCTACTGGTTTTAAAGTCAATTTACTTATAAAAAGTTTAAAACCAACTGGTTTAGAAGTCAATCTACTTATAAAAAGTTTAAAACCAACTGGTTTAGAAGTCAATCTTAGGCACTTATAAAAATGTCTAGATCTACTGGTTTAGAAGTCTGTCTAGACCTACTGGTTTAGAAGTCAATCTACTAATAAAAATGTCTAGATCTACTGGTTTAGAAGTCAATCTACTGATTTAAATGTCTAGATCTACTGATTTAGAAGTCAATCTACTGATAAAAATGTCTAGATCTACTGGTTTAGAAATCAATCTACTGATAAAAATGTCTAGATCTACTGGTTTAGAAATCAATCTACTAATAAAAATGTCTAGATCTACTGATTTAGAAGTCAATCTACTGATAAAAATGTCTAGATCTACTGATTTAGAAGTCAATCTACTAATAAAAATGTCTAGATCTACTGATTTAGAAGTCAATCTATTGATAAAAATGTCTAGATCTACTGATTTAGAAATCAATCTATTAATAAAAATGTCTAGATCTACTGGTTTAGAAATCAATCTACTGATAAAAATGTCTAGATCTACTGGTTTAGAAATCAATCTACTGATAAAAATGTCTATATCTACTGGTTTAGAAATCAATCTACTTATAAAAATGTCTAGATCTACTGGTTTAGAAATCAATCTACTAATACAATTTTTAAAATCTAGTCTGATGTCCTGTTTCTGTCACAAGTATGATATACCAACCAAATTTAAGTCTAACTGAAAGTGTTTAAATGTGTTAAAGTGGATTTTGTCCCCAAAAAACCCCATCAAAGTCTGGAAAGTTAATAAATGTATACAAAATTGAAACAATTGTTTTAATGGTCTGAAAGTCTAAACAAGTGATCATTCTATTTATGACAATGATAAGGTGTGTAAACTTCATTGTTCTATTTCTAATAGTTTTTACACTATTACCATACACTAAAATAGATTCAGGTACGTGACCGGTAGAAAAGTTATAAGCCTGTTCTGCTATCACAGTGAAGGTAAAACAATTACAGTGGTGAGGATCAACTGTTCATAGATTTGTTTTAAATTACAAGGCAATCTATTTGCTATTAATATTATCACCAATATTTCTGTGTACAGCAAGGATATAATTGTTACCACAACTCATATGTTAGTCAATCTGTCCTGATAAAGCTTGTCATCATTTATCCTTCTATGCAAAACAAATTTTAATGAAACTGTTGAAGGTTAGATAAATGATTGAAACAAATACACAAGCAGGTTTTCTTCCTTATGCCAAATTTTGCTGTAATTACTTTAAAAGTAGGTGGATGAGTAAATATATCATAAGGTTTTACTTTTTGTTTCTGGCCCATTTTAGGGGAATTTTCTTAAAAACAATTTAAAAACGGGGCATTTCAGGAATGTTGCTTGTCATGACTTCCTTTACATTGGCAGAAGGACAGAATAGAACTCTGGAAAGCTAAAACTGTTGATGTTCAAAAAATAAATCAAAATGTATTTCAGAAACTCAGTTTGTCATAGCTTCTCATCCAACATCGAAGGATGGACTTTATTAAACTTCGTAAGCTAAAGAGGTTGTTGGTGTAAATTTACAAAGTTTTTTTTTTATCATTTGGCCCATTTGGGGGTAATTATCTCCTATTTATTTTTAAAAAATAGGGTATTTGGGGAATTTAGTTTTGTCATCCTCATGCACTAGTTGGAGGATTTTTTTTATTGAAACCTTAGAGGCAAGAAATATGCTTTGTGTAGATGTTCAATAAAGTTTTATATTTCCCTCTGATCACTTTTGAGAACATTGCATTTGAAAATGGAGTAATCTGGAGAATTAATAGTTTGTTGTCTCTCTCATACACTCACTAGCTGGAGAATGGTATCAAAACCTTGAAGGCTAGAAATGTGCTTGGTGGAGACAACCAAAAAGGATTACCTTTTCCTTTGGTTCATTGTTGAGGAAATGTAATGAAAAATATTTTAAAATGGATTATTTTGGGAATTTAGCTTTTCTATCCCTTCTCCTTATGCAATGGTTGGAGGATTTCAATTAAACTTTGGAGGCTAGAAAGTGGTTTGAGAAAATGTGCAATAAATTTTAACTTTTATCCCTCTGGTCCAATTTGGCAAAATATTTAATAAAAATTGTGATAAATAGGGTATGTTGGAAATTCAGTTCATCATTACTTCTCCTCCCACATCTGTTGGATGTTATATAAAAACTTTGTTGGCTAATTAGGTGATGGGTGTATATGTGAAATACAGTTTTTAACAATTTACATCTGGCCTGTTTTTAAAAATATTCATTTAAATCGTCAAAAAAGGGGGTATCTTGGCAATTTAATTTATTACACATTCGTTGAGTTTTGTATTTAAATTGTGTAGGTTAAATATGTGGTTGATACATAAAGACATACATAATGAATGTGGAGAATTTTGAATGATGTGATGTTGTTCTTTAACTTCTGAAAAGCAACAGTCAATATTTTCTATTAGTATTGCTGTCAGATGGAAAGGCAAAAAGTAAATGTAAAAACTATATTCACTAATCTTTAATTTTGATATGTCAGCAAAGTACTGTAAAGATGTAAATAATGATGTAGACAAAATCTAGATAATGAAACAAAAATAAATTGCTAAATGTATCAATCAAAGAAGAACACTGTGTGTGATGCCTTTTTTAAAAATGTTGGGAGAATGAAAACTGGCTCAGATATAAAACTTATAAGATCATAATGTTGGCGCCACTCTGAAACCCTCCTTAATAATTATCTTTCACACTACTTTTCAATTAATGAAACTGAAAAGCAATAAATATTTCTATATTATTTCCATAGTTCTGTGTGGTTAGTTTTCAACTCGTGAATTCTTATCATTATAATTATAATTCCAAAACTATAACATTGTGCAACAAAAGAGCACAAACAATAACAAAACAGTGAAACTCCCCTAAATTGAACAGTACTGAGACCAAAAATGTTGGGTATTTCGTGATAGGTGGCCCTTATATGCATCCTAGATTACCAGTAGCATTAAAACAGCAATTTTAGCCCATTCTTGAGAGGAGTCCTAGTCTCAATCAACCAGACTCTTTAGTGGCTCCGTGAAACTTTTTCCATAAAAGGCTCTAATAATTTCTTCCATTGATTACCATTACTGACAAAAGTTCTTTATAAAAGTGTCTACAAAGACGTTCCTTACTATATCAACATTTATCTCAACATACTTTCTGCACTCACAATATCACACTGTCAACATTCTAAACAGATTCTAATGCACAAGTTGTATCTCAATCAACCAGTGGAACATGATATTTTCTTGCTAACACAATGATATATTACATCACTCATCAACTAATCAAATCACATTTCCAAATTTTGGGAAAGCGGACATTATAGCATTACATGGAAAACTCTTTTCAATCAGACCTTTGTTTGGTGGAGATCACTGTGATATGTGAGAGATCTGGTTTAATGAAACTATAGGTGGACAGGTTAAAGAGGGCATGATTTAGGAAAGTTTCACTATAATTAGAAAATTGCCTAAATCTGAAAAATTGTTACAAAAAAACATAGGAAAAAAGGAATATAATGCACAATATGGTATCTGAACTGCAGTCGCTTACTGCAAACATCTTTAAATAAACTTCAACTAACAATAATCTGTAACACAGTGGAGGTTGTGAATAATATCTCACATTGACATGTCATATCTTTCAATTAATTTTCATGAAGAAAAAATATTTCTCAACGCGACTCATATTTCTTTGTAATTTCTATAAGTGAAGATGCACTTTGTTTGGCCTAATATTTGACAGAGCTGATGCAAATGAAGCAAAGTGTCTTGACCAAGGACACACAACAGAAGCTGACCCAGGTTGATCTTACGGTAGGATTAAAACCCACACCCTTTCAGTAGCAACTAGCATTCTGTGCCAATGTAGTTCAAGATAACCATATTTCTTTGCAATGAAAAGGGTTGTATTCTCCACTGTCAGTCTTTATTTCCTCTCTTTCTAATTGAGAATTTTAACAAGCTTTTCTATAAATATTGAGTAGATTTTGCTTGAAAGTAAATATCTTTGCATTACTCTGATCATAACCTTATTGATATGACAAGATGCAAAAGAAAACCCACTTACTTGGCAAGAAGAAAAGGTATTACTTTTGTCTAAATTGAAGGTTTTTGACAGCATGCCTGATTAATGCTTATTATAAAAATTCTTGATTCAGATTCAAATAGGTTTTTGTGTAATCAGCTACAATGATTTCAAGAGTGACTATGCAGTAACAAACCAAATGGACCCCAAATTAATGACAGCTGGCTAGATGGACATGGCACAAGATGAACACCCCTTCCCCACTCCACCTGCACTGTCGTGTTCCAAATACCCATCAATGCTTAGTAGCCACAGGGCAACCTACTGAAAAATTATTATCTGGAGTTCTCAATGCAGTTTTGACATATTACCTGGCTTCATTTCACTCATAAATGGTTTTAATCTTTATTTTCTGTTGATGATAGTTACATTATTGTAGCTCTCATCATATCTGTGTTTATTTTTCCAGATCAGCACCAGCTGCGGAGGTTAACTGCATGTCATGTACTAGAATGTACAGGCATGCTAGACTTGTCAAATAAATATGGCACCTAAATGAAGTACCAGCAGTTTTTCAACTGCAAATGATTTATGCTCCAAATTGTTTTACTTAATGTTTTCAATATAAAACCTGGTAACATACTTGTAATTAGAGTGCTTATATCATATTCCAGTTGCTTTATTATAACTCTGAATTTCACCAGAGGAAAAACAATTGACAATTTTCAGTCACCAATTCTTAATTTGTAGTAGCAAATATGACCGTTTCAGCAGCAACTTTAAGTGCTGCATTCAATGGTGGTACACGTTCTAACACAGGTCAGCAAAAGCAAATGAGAAACATTCATTTGCTCCTGGTCACAAATATGGTCATTTAACATATTTGCTCCTGGTCACAAATATGGTCATTTAACATATATATATATATATATATATATATATATATATATATATACTCACTTATAAGTCCAGCCTCAAACTGCAGAGACCCAGATTTGCCATTGCATAATACACCAGCAGATCTGGGTCTGTGCCGTTTGCGAGGAGTAATCAGCAGAAAAAACAATACAGACCTTGCTCTGCTGGTGCATTATGATAGGGCAGGTCAAGACTCAACATATCAGCGAGTATATATTGTACACACTTCTACTCACAATCTCCCAGGTCTGAGTTCACAGATATTATTTGCTAACAAAGACAAAGTAAATAACTAACATTCATTTTAAAAATAAAAAAATACTGTTAAATTTACCTCAGACAAGTAATATGGATGTCTTTTGTTCCAGCTAAAAGAATTTCTGCTTGATGCTTTGGAAGAAAATACCTGATGATATCATCATGGTAATGTGAAAAATACACTCGACAATTTATTTTCATCAAGAATACAGTCGAAATTTCATTTTCATAAAGAATACGGTCGATTTTTCATTTTCATCAACCTTAATAATTGGGTAACAGTGGAAAATACATGTTATTTGCAGCCCCTCATAAAGGAGGGAATCTGTACAAATTTTCAATGGTGGAAAGCAATTGAGAGAGTATGGCTGCCCCAAATAATGGACACCAGTCTATTGCAGCATAAATTTCAATATCAATTAAAGCTTGGTCTATAGGTGTTTGTAAAGTCAAGTGTTTCAATGAATGACACAACAGTAGGGTCAATATGAGACTTGAAAACAAAATCTGCTTTTCAAACCAGACAGTGTAACAAAAGCTTATCAGTAATGCAGTCAATATTTTCCTGTAAGTCAGACAAATTTTCAAGAAGGTGCAACTGAAAATTCATATACCGCTATTGTCCACTTGGAAAATATACATTTAAGAAGTTCAGACATATAATCTAAGACTGATGCAGCAGAGACAAACACTATGTTCAACTAAAACATTTATAAAGTACACTTAAATCTTAATGACCTCCAGAACAGTTCAGAAACTGCAGATCCAAACTCCAAAGAGTTCAACTGATTCTCGATAGATCTCTTAACCTGTTGATATCATTTGGGGTTGTTTCAATTTCATCTCACAATTGCAATCTACCCTACCAACACAAGACATACTCAACAACATAGCACAATGTCCAATAGATACAAGTGTAGACTTTTACTGCTTTTCTTTTCCTCAAGAATCTGAATATTTCTATTTTAATACACAGACTGTTTAAACATTTTAAGAGGCTTATTTTGTCACTTTCACATTCACATGTTCCTATGTGTTAGATGCCATTTCTAGAAATACTGCCAGCAACAGCTTAATTACACTGAAGGCAATTTGCATGCAAATTATGGGCCGTTTAAGCATCTGATGTATTACTGTAAAGTTTGACTGGTTTCCTGACAAACTACTAAACCTAATATGAAACCCAGATCTAAATCACATACAGAGAAGCTGATGTCCCGATTTTACCACAACAATATTTTCATAATGTTTGCTATCATTCCTAAGTCCAAAATTTAAGGGTCATATCAGTACATCTTGGTTTGATCATTAGTGCTAATCTTGGTCCTGCATTTGAAGTGAGACCACTACATGACCATGATGCCTCTCATTCTCTCCGCAGGATAACAAATATGCTCTTCATGAGAACAGATCTATACATTAAATTCCCTTCTTCTAAGTGCTGAACACAAGCTAATTAAAGTAACAAAATCTGCTTTTGTAAAATTAACATTTACTGTGCAGCTCAAATTATGTTACAGAAAATGATACAGTCAAGGAAAGTTAACAAAATCTTTACAATTTACAAAAAGCATAAATCAGCAGTACAGGGTTTCTGTTGCAGAAAACCCTCGTAAAGCCAATAAATGTGTCATACTGAAAATGTTCATTCACCAACACACCGTTTTCTTTGTGTATTATCTATCATCTTCAACCTGTGCAAATCGGATGAAATTTTAAATACACATTGTCCAATTATTTAATGGGAAAATAGTGACAAAGTACTAATATATTTTTCTGTAATGATCAATACTTGGTGATAGATATTCTGTTAAGAGTAGTACAACAAAATACAAACCAACCTTTACATTCATGATGATTGTGGTTTGTTTGAATCATTAACTGTAACAACTTTTTAAAAGAAAAAGGTAACTACTCTAACATTTCAAAAGTGATCATTGTTAAAGCAAGTTCTCATGATGTTTACCCAAACATGTACTGACTTTACAGTGAAACAATGATACAAATCTATCAGGAGATAATGTGCCAGCAGATCAGGGTATATGATGTTCACCTGATAATGTGAACTTAAACAAAGAACAGTATAAACCCATTATAACATATGTATTCCCATTTCAATACAAGCTAAATAACTTTGGCTCTCTAAAAGAAACTCCAAAGTAATCAGTTATACTTTCCATGGTAGCTCTAAGATAATGTCAATAACATAAAATCCAGTTTTAATATAATGTCAGCAAAAGAATATCCAGCTGTAAGATAATGTCAAGAACAGAATATCCAGCTGTAAGAAATTGTCAAGAACAGAATATCCAGCTGTAAGATGTCAAGAAATGAATATCCACCTGTAAGATAATGTCAAGAACAGAATTTCCAGTTCTAAGATAAAGTCAAGAATTGAATATCCAGCTCTAAAATAATGCCGAGAACAGAATATCTAGCTCAAAGATAATGTCGAGAACAGAATATTCAGCTCTAAGATAATGTCAAGAACAGAATATCTAGCTGCAAGATAAAGTCGAACTGAATATCCATTTCAAAGATCAAAGTCAAGAACTGAATATCTAGTTTTGAAGATAATGTAAAGAACAGAATATCCAGCTAAAAGATAATGTCAAGAACAGAATATCTAGCTCAAAGATAATGTCAAGAACAGAATAACCAGTTCTATGATAATGTCAAGAACAGAATATCCAGCTCTGTAATAATGTCAAGAACAGAATATCCAGCTGTAAGATAATGTCAAGAACTGAATATCCCGTTCAAAGATGTCAAGAACTGAATATCCCGTTCAAAGATGTCAAGAACAGAATATCCAGTTCAAAGATAATGTCAAGAACAGAATATCCAGCTCTAAAATAATGTAAAGAACAGAATATCCAGTTCAAAGATATGGTCAAGAACATAATATCAAGTTCAAAGATAATGTCAAGAACAGAATATCCAGTTCTAAGATAATGTCAAGAACAGAATATTCAGCTCTAAGATTACATCAAGAACAGAATATCCAGCTCAAAGGTAATGTCAAGAACAGAATATTCAGCTCTAAAATAAAGTCAAGAACACAATATCCAGCTCTAAGATTATGTCAAGAACGGACTACAGTGGGACCCCGCTATAACACGGTAGTTGGGAGCCATAGAATCCGACCGGGCTATGAACCGAACCGTGTTATAAGCAACCATGTACAATACCAACACATTTTTGGATTTATTTAAGGGGGGGGGGGTACATAAAGACGGGTGCGAAAATGCATGGCACAATTACCATTTTTGATCAATATATATTAAATGAGAAAAACATTTGCTGTGGTAACAGAAATTGCAGATTTAATATATTACTTTATTCAGAGAACCATGCATTGGTACATACACGTGTCTAATTTATGTATACATGTATAATCTATTGCATGAAAAGAGTATCAACACCGTGTACTCACCAGCGAATCTTGTAACATACATTGAATCCATAATACAAATATTTCCATCCAAAATATCCACACACGGATGTAAAATATTCAGTAATTTTGTCACAGATCATTATGTGACTGAATTCAATGAAAAGAAAAAAAACAAAAATTACGTAACGGGTGTACGTAATGAATGATGAAATAGTACATGTCCATAGATTAAATAATGGAAGCTAAAGTGTATTCTTATAATAACTACATGTACATCTCATGGTCTTTCTGTCTCTGAATTCAGTCATTGTAAATTTCAGCACAGTTTCCCACCCAAGCTGCTAGTCAAAGTCCTTTGTACTTGCCGCCCAGTTATTGCGTCATGTTCTTTTGATGTACTCTTAATAAATACAGCAGACAGAACTGGCTGTATGTATTTTAACCACTGAATTGTCACTGTAAACAATGTACTTAAATTAATTGATACATTCTGGTGAGAATCTTTTATCAACTGCCGCACTGGCTATTGTTTAGTTGTGAATGAAATTAAGAGAACATATATCGGAGATTATTTGAGCAACGATTGTATTCGGAATGCATTTAAGACAAACACAAAGTAGACACGATGGCTTCATTACTCAGGAATCAGTAATTATAATATTGACACTTATGAGCTGTAATTTTTCAACAATAAACAAAGATCAAAGTTCTCAGTAGGCCCAGCAATTGGTTCGTATTTCCGACGTTTATTTTGGCACAAAAATAGAAGAAATTTGATAATACATGTTCTACACGTTCTTTTTCGCACTGTTTAGACGAACATGTGAATGATAATTAAACTCTTAATTTTTTTTTCATACTTAATTTTTTTTTTTTTTTGGTCTTTGAGAAAAATACCTGTAATAAATTACCCGAAATTTCGGGAGCCATGCCACGACCGGGTTATATCCGAATTCGGGTTATAGCGGGGCGGGTTATAGCGGGGTCCCACTGTACCTAGCTGTAAGATAATGTCAAGAACTGAATATCCAGTTCAAAGATAAGGTCAAGATCATAATATCAAGTTCAAAGATAATGTCAAGAACAGAATATCCAGTTCTAAGATAATGTCAAGAACAGAATATCCAGCTCTAAGATTATGTCAAGAACAGAATATCCAGCTCAAAGGTAATGTCAAGAACAGAATATTCAGCTCTAAAATAAAGTCAAGAACACAATATCCAGCTCTAAGATTATGTCAAGAACGGACTATCCAGCTGTAAGATAATGTCAAGAACTGAATATCCAGTTCAAAGATAAGGTCAAGAACATAATATCAAGTTCAAAGATAATGTCAAGAACAGAATATCCAGCTCTAAGATAATGTCAAGAACAGAATACATGTATTCAGCTCTAAAATAAAGTCAAGAACAGAATATCCAGCTCTAAGATTATGTCAAGAACGGACTATTAGATACTAATGTAGTTATCATCTTTGAACGGCCATAAGAGCTAATTTCATTTTGTAAATTGGTTTCAACTTTTGTTTTAATGATGCATGTGAAATTTACTTAAGTTGCAGATCATGATGGATGGGATGGAGAGCATAATATCTAGTGATTATTATGTACATTTCCTCTTAAACTGTTTTTATTATTTTATTTTCATTTGATTTTCAAGGCTTTAAACTAGGGCCATTAATGTCCAGTAACAGAGCTAAATAAGCAATTTGGTCATGATAATCGATTACTGTTTTTAATTTGTATGCATGTGTAATGCACATAAACTTTACTTTTTAACCACAAAATAATGCAGTAATAAGTACCTTCGGTTATCAGCAATTGTGAAACTTAACATTCCTGTTTACATTAAATTTCATGCTAATGTCAATAGAAACAAAAAGTAAACTGTCAGAATAAAAACGGTTCTAATTTCTAAAGCTTCTGCTTTAATTTTTTAACCTTCAAAGCTTTAGAAAGAAAGCAAAATTCATAGAAGATGAATTAAAAACAAGCCCTAACGATTAGACATGAGTGGTTGAAATGTATACACTACTACTCAAGCATGTAGCTGATAATCAAATGATGGTTTGCCAGTAAAATTCACTTTCCACACACTTTACTAGAATTCTCACTATCAAGAAAACATAAAATGAGCTGTATCAGCTACATCATTGGGCAAATCAGATGTACAAGGCAATAAATTTATGGCTGGTGCTGAACACTGGGCATATTCACAAAAACTAATATCACAATAAAACCTTGTACAAAGTTGTGCAAAATGCAATAAAACCTTGTACAAAGTTGTGCAAAATGCAATAAAACCTTGTACAAAGTTGTGCAAAATGAAGGCTTAGATATTGTATGTATATTTGAATTTATTTATATTTGACTTAAATTGTTTCTTCGCTAGTTTTAGACTTTTTTTTATTCATTACACGTCATAGTAATACAATTTTATTTACTGGATTTGACATTGTCCAGAAATTTAATTCAGCAGTAAACAACTAATAACAGAAATTTTGTATCTAATGCTGACTTAGTTCCTGACCTTGAATCAGAACCAGTATGAGTTATGGTAAACAAATTTTTCTATTTTGTTTTTATTCTTTCTCAGAGTAAGATTCAAATAGTGAAATCAAGGCCATATTTGGAGCATGTGGCAAATAACATGTATCAATTAGGTGTTTCTAGAGGATTGAGCCACTGTTTGCATTGTAGCTAGATTAAATACTGATGATTCGAGAAAGAATAGTCATTAATGCCTTAACAGTTGAGAAGTTAAAGTGTTTTATGTTGTGACCAGTTTTTGGGCTAATTATTTTGTTTTCTTCAATTTATTTGGATTACAAGTTTGCTTTCCCTGGAAATACTAGAGCTCTATTAATTATTTCTTGGACAAGGACAGTCATCAAAATTTACACAGAATTCAAACACTGAAATATTATTTTCTGTGATTCAACAAAGAACTGTTGACACATCAGTATGACACTGACCACATCTTATATCATGGATTTCATTGTAATTTAAACTCAGTTTCATTCACATTTTATTACTAGGACTTCTTTTAAATTCTTTGATTATTCCTAGATTATTTTTGGATTTGATTTGTAGAACCATAAGTTCTATTTCTCATTTTTACCTTGTTTGGTAAATTTTACATTAAGCTAGTTTTCTTCAATTGATCTTTTTATGTTTTGTAAGAGCCTAAACAAGTAACAGATAAAAGTACAATCATTTTTAATACTGTTTTAATTGCAAAAAGTTGTGTTGAATACTGTATATAGCTGCATTTCCAATGATTCCAACAGCAAAGAAATATACCCTGATCTACCATGATATAATTCACCAGCAGATGAAATAGAGTTGATGTTGTTTATTCTTATGAATACTCCCAACAAACTGCACTGTGATGGCAGATCTGGGTCTGTGCAGTTTGCAGTTGGACTTGACTTATAACTGAGCATACTTGGTGTAGAATTTTCATCTAGCCAAAGCAGTGTAAATAAAAGAAATTTATGCTTCAACTAGTTTTACTGGATATTAATTCTTACACCAAAAGCCATAATAAATACATCTGTGTAGAACCCATTGAATTATGATGAACTGTTCCTATATGATTCAAGCAACCTATGCCAATGATAAAATTTGTACAACTTTTACAAGAGGACTAACTGAAGCTCTAAAGCTGTTACCCTATTGTGGCAAAACAAAAACATAAGCTGTACATAAGAAGGTTTTAAAAAGATACTAAAACACCCTGTAACCATTCAATTTTAAAAAAATATAACTTCTCTTAATTTTAATCTGAATCTTATTTATTTCAATCACTGATTCGTCAATTTCATATCAAAGATATTTCAGTGTGAGGAAAAATCAAAATAATTTTGGATAATCTCAAAGTCTTACTACCTCAGGTTGGTATTCGTCATTGTCCTTGGTAAAGGTATTTCATTCCCATTTCTTTGGCATTATATAGCAAACAATTCCTTAAAAGTGCCATCAAACTCAATCTCCAAAATTAACTATTAAAAAAATTGAAAGCAGTATTTTCATCCAGCAATGTTTGAAATTACCTAAACACTACAGCTCCAAATATAAAAAGAATTCCACCATATAAACAAATGAGCTGAATCGCTCAGAATGATTCAGCAATTTAATCATGGAATACATTTATTTTTAGTATTATAATAATAGGTCTAAAGGCAGAACCAACTTCTTGCAAAATGAGAATAGTGGGGGCTTGGCTGGCAGAATCTGTCCAGGAATAAAACTGAGATGGAAAGTGGTGTCAAAGCCAAGTTCTGGAGATGTTGATAGTTCTGTTTAAGGGAAATTCATGATTATGAGTTGTGGAACATGTCAGCTGTTTTATTACGAGTAGCAGTAGTATCACCATTAATATTTATCAATATCGAGACAACAAGAAAAAGTTGTTTGAAACCTGTGCACCAGAGATGTTGACAGATATGTGTATGAAATTCTTGACCATCAGCTGTGGAATAATCAGCTGTTTTTATTGCATATAGCAACATTATCAACATTTAATTTAATATTGGTATAATGACAGTAGTGGTAGTATCAATAATACTAATTTAGGCAGTACTGGTAATATTAACAATACTATTATAGGTATACTAACAGTAGTGATAATATTAACAATAATATTATAGTTATGCTGTGGTACTATCAACAATACTATTATAGGTATACTGACAGTAGTGGTAGTATCAACAATACTATGATAGCTATATTGACATTAGTGGCAATATTAACAATACTATTATAGGGATATTGACATTAGTGGCAATATTAACAATACTATTATAGGGATATTGACATTAGTGGCAATATTAACAATACTATTATAGGTATGCTATGGTACTATCAACAATACTATTATAGGTATACTGACAGTAATGGAACTATCAGCATTAATATTATTGTTCAACAATTAGTGAAGCTATATAATGGGAGGTACGTTCTGAAAAGAGTAATGAATTCATGTCTTTGTATGATATGTACTAAAATGCTTCTATTTATGTCTTAAGGTCAATTTCAAACAAAAAAATCTGTATCACTAATAAATTTAAAACACATTTAATATGCTACTTCAAAGGAGAAGAAAAAAAAGACTTACAGAGAGTGCTTTCTTTCTAACTTTCTGCAGGTAGTAGGCTGGGGCCTGAGGAGAATCTCTCAACTCTTCCTGGGATTCTGGCTCTGTCATGTCTGTGAGCATGGTGTCAGCAGGGGGCTGACCTGGCTCAATCTTTAAAATATCTGGAGAATTGCGGTAAAATGGTGGAGGGTCACCAGAAGTTGGGTGCATGTCCAACAGAGGCAGGTTTTCAATGTTGCTAACTGATTTCATAGTATCTGGCGTCTGGCAAGATAAAAGGAAAATAACTTACTGTTTTTATTTTAGCAGCTGCATGTATGGTCTTTCACTGCACATCAAAATGATCAAAGCTAATTCATACCTGAGACAATGTTTCATCTAAAGATGCAAATCTGCAAGTCAAAAATCCCCTTTAAGTAACTTTTGTTTCAGAACTGGAGTCCAATATAAAATGTGGGGATCTCTGATGCACAAATGATCATAATAAGAAATACTAAACGATTGAGAAAGCCAGAAAATCAGCCCACTTCTGCCTAAAATAGGGTAATCCTTCAATTTCAAAGGAAAATTTACTGACAGATTAGCTTTTCAAATCAGTGAAGGTTTTCCAGAGATTTTTAAGGTTTCTTTTCCCTTCATAATACTATCTTTCAGCTGACTGGTAAGTTGTCCTTTCCTTTTGGATCACCGACTTGATTATGCCTTTCCATATTCTGTAATCTTAGGCATTCTTTCATCTATGAAATATATCCATACCCTTAACAGCATCCAATATATCACTTGTAATCCAATTAAACTGATTGTGTTGCTTCACTCTCCTGAAACTAACAGGAGCATGAGTCTTCAGGGTTTCAGTAACATAACTATCCAAATGTCAAGAGCATCTCAATTGTTATCAAACTAGATTCAGTTATTGACCAAGGGATATCTGTTAGTTCCTTAAGGAATATTACTGTTGTGAATTGAATCTTTTTTTTCTTTATTTGATACATGATATATCTATAATTATAGGGTTTACTTTTTCCAATTAATATTTGTAGACAGTATATATGATAATAATCACTTATTGGGGAAACTGCAACTTCTATAACTTTGCCAGGAGTAATGTGATTAATTAGTGTTTCAGATACTTTGGTTAATCTAATTGGTACATGAACTGTTTATAATTCAGGGAACTCATATTTTTTATCCGGCTTTGATTGCTGTAATACAACAAACTGTACCATATATACTCGCTTATGAGTCTAATGCAAACTGCACAGACCCAGATCTGCCATGGCATTATGCATTGACTGATCTGGGTTTGTGCAGTTTGTTAGGAATAATCATAGTACATGTAAATGGACAGATGCACAAATATTAGAAATATTGAAACAGATCGATTCTGAATAGCAAAGGCACATCTGCAACACTAAGTCTAATGTGTGTGCCAAGTTTCAAAGAGATATAATAAACAGCTTCGACGTTTTGCCTAGAAATCAAGTGTAGATAGTAGATGGGCAATGGACAAATAGATAAATATATTAAAAATATTGAAAGTAAACAGTTCTGAATGGCAAAAATAGCATAACAATTTGCTAGTTATACTCTGAACATGAGATTAAAAGATAGATAGCTGGTTGGATACACAATGAAAATGTGGGAAATAGTGAAATTAAAGAACTTAAAATAGCAAAAGGTATGTCGACACCATAGTCGAATATCAAATTTAATGCGAATAGCAAAAGGTATGTTGACACCACTAGTCCAGTAAGTCTACCAAATTTAATCGCAAACAACAAAAGGTATGTCCACCCCACTAGTCCAGTAAAGGATGTCTCTCACGACCAATGAATGTAAAGACAAATATCTGAAATTAGCTAATTTTCTTAACAAATTTATTTTGATCGGAGGAAAGGATTTTTAGCAATAAAAAGAATACTTCATCTATTAAAAATCTTATTA
The DNA here is from genome assembly GCA_030141615.1 of Unio pictorum. NCBI lineage: Eukaryota > Metazoa > Mollusca > Bivalvia > Unionida > Unionidae > Unio > Unio pictorum. Next base: position 24,766,429 of record JARLTB010000044.1, read on the forward strand.
ATTTTTACAAAATAAGATGGCATGCTATCAAGAATTTATTTATACATGTTTTAAATTTTGTGAAGAGAATTAAATATACCAATTTACAGTGGAGATTCTGTATGAATGAATGAGTTATATCATGCAAATGAAGGCCAAAATTTTAATTTTCAACAATATAAATGATCATAGAGAGACATAAAAAAATCAACAAATACATTGATATACATTACTTACATCACTTGTAATTAACCTAAGGATCATTCCAACAGTAGGTTGCCTCCCTTGAGAAGTTACTATAGTGGATCCCTAAATAAAATAAAGAGATATTGCATTCCATGTTGCTAAAGAAAATTCTTAGCATGTCAAATAGACCTTATAAAAAATATGGGCATTTTATGTACTGTATCAGAAGAAAACCATGGGAATGTGTATTTTAAAGACGTAACTGCTGTAATGAGTCATAATGCATTATTGGGCTACAAAATTGTTTTTACAGACTTTGTCAAGCATGTCAAATAAGCATTTTGGAACAGGAAAAATGATAAATATTTCAATATAAAACTTAAAAAATCAAGTATAGTTGACTCCGGTTAACTGCACACCCTCGGGCCCGTCACGTGACTCTGCAGTTAACAGGAGTGTGCAGTTAACCAAAGTACGGTACAGTACAGCTTTAAAACAGCACGGCACGAATATATGTGAAGAACAAATTTAAACAATGATTAGAATCCACTCTTTCAAATTTAATTAAATGTTAAGCTTGTTTTCCTGCCTCCGAACACAATTTCACTGATTCAAACCAATGGATCAAGGAATCATAGCTAATTTCAAGAAATTCTATAAATCACTGTTATTCAAAAACTGCTGTCAGACAATGATGGGTCATCTCCCACAGAAAAAGCGTTCAGCTTCAACGTTGTCTGCATCCTGTTTTTCACCATGTTGTCGTTTAAATTGAATTCTGTTGTGCATTTTCCATCTTTCCAACCATCCATTTTTTGGTTTGAAATCATTCAAACGTGAACGGTTTAGAGCAACGTTTCCCATGTTGTACTATGATTTTTTCCAATGATATTGCTCGCTAGTGGGTGCGGATATACATGTATATACCACCTAAGGCATCCTTTACATGTCAATCATTTACAAAGTCGCATTTACTGGCTTAATTGTCGGCTTATTTGAAGCGCTACAGCAGTGGACTGGCAATAACTGATCATGAATATACATTGTGCAGTTAACTGGATTAAAATTGTATTGAATATGTGCCACTGGCAGAAATTTATCGTGCTATTATCCGGAGTGTGCATTCAAGTGAAGTGCTGTTATCCAAAGTTTGTTCCCATTGAAAAGCATTGAGAAAAAACGGGACCGGTGTGACTATGTGCAGTTATCCAGCGTGTGCAGTTAACCGATGTGCAGTTAAGTGGAGTCGACCATAGCTTAATGTAAATCATCAATATAAAACTTTGAGACAATCATTATTAGATCATTACAAGTATGTGGAATACAAATCTATATGCAGTATCATAATGCATAATACAATATTAAAAACAGATATCAAACAAAAGCATCCTATATATCATGTACATAGAACTTAATTTTAAAAGAATGCCAAAAAAAGTGAAAACAGTCCAGGATTTTATTTCTTAAAATATCTTTATCAACTCTGACAATGAACTTAGTCCTTTTAACTTCATAGGGAGTGACAACAAATTCTACCACAAGTCTAAAAAAACATAATTCAAGATTTTCAAACGCAAGGTTAATAATAATAATAACAATAATAATAATAATTATTATCATTATTATTATTATTATTATTATTATTATTATTATTTTTTCGAGAGGGTATCTGGAAGTTATCTATTATGAACAATAAATGATTTACTCATTTTTTCTATACCCTGATAACTTGCAAATACACCGAAAATGTGGAGGAAGGTGTGGATCCCTATATGTTTGTTCTTATAGCAAAGGCAAAAAGTATGCTTCTTTTTTTGTACATTTAATACTCACAATAAAAACTTGTAAATTAAAAGCTAAATACATTGCTAGTTTTATCACTGAAAAACACATTTTATCCATGTAAATTTGGAATGAAAGGTATGAAATTGTTTTTCATGAGACAGCTGTACTCAAGAAAATTTGCAAGGTGCCCTAGATAATTTTAGAACTGGTCTAAACAGATTAGAATGACTCTAAATATATCAAACACTAAAAGTATTTTGATTACAAAACCCCAATGAGAATCAATATTTTCTGAACCATGATTTTTCTGACAGGGATACCTCACTGCAGGTTGTCACACATAAAAAGTTATCTGTGTGCATGTTGATAACAACCTAATAGGGAATGAAGACATAAGACATGTAATGACAAAAGTCTCATCTACGCTATGGATGCTATCTAAGGTTAAACATTTCTTCCCTATTTCTCATAGAGTTAAGTTTTATAAAAGCTATGTTCCACCTAGCTTAGATTATTGTAATATATGCTGTGGGGAACTATTACCAAACTTATCTGACATCTGTTATTGTTAGTATTTAAGACACTTATTATAAAAGGACAAATACATTGAAAGCCATTTTTATGTCATCAGGAAATATCTTTCTTCACTACTGAACCAAATCAATTATCACTTATGAAACAAACCCCCTTTCTTGGTTAGAAAGTACTTGACACAATTCTCAAGTTCTGCAGTACCATCAAGAAGGTGACCACAAAAAAAAAAAATCTGCTGACTTTCAAGAGAAAATCAACAATCCTAACAACACCAAACCAAAAGTTGCTTCCTGTAATATCCATTTATTTTAAGAATATATGCAAAGTTAATTTTCTCTAAAAACTCTTTACTTTAAATTCAACCTGGTATCTATAAATACTTTAATATGAGAAATATATCTAACTAAAATATATAAAATATTTGTATTTTAGTGCCAAAAGTACTTAGTGCTATTCCACTGAGATGTACTTGAGACCCAGGGAAGGCACATTCAATATGGAGTAGTTACCCATGGATGTAGTTTAGAATTCTTTATCATTTGAATATGAACTCTTTGAGCAATGAAAGTACCCTGGCATATTTTAAGAAAACTGCCTCCCCTGGGTACATATATGCTTAAATGGAACAGACCTTTAAAAATACTATAAGTTTAAAGAATTTCCATAAATGTAAGAAACCTAGATAAAAACTGCAAAACTGACAAATGCATTATAAATATGCAATTTGATGAACTATTTGCAATTTTGTATAAAAATCTATGTGTATGGACATTCTGGGATGATATTTTAGTATTATATGATTTTACAGGTTCATAATTATATTCAGTCTATTTTAATTAGTAATCTATTTCTAAATATCCACATATAGCATAATGGAGCATGTAATTGTACTTATTTTTTTAGAAACAATTGACCAAGAATAAAAATAGAAAAATGTACAACAATAAATATTTGCTTTCTTTGTAGCAGTTCTAACTTTGGAGATTACAATATGTAAGCATTAAACCACAAAACAATTATTAGTAAAAAAGGGTGTGAAGAAATCTAGAAATAGGGAGAAGGAGGAACAGAATGCACAAATTTGTGTTAAATGTGATATCTTTCACTGTGAATTAAAAGATGTGTCCTATCATACATGATTTCACAAATGGAAGAAAACAAACATAGACAAATAAGTTTGTAAGGCAAACAAGTTACAAGATATGCATAAATCATGCACATGTTTTGTTTTTCCTTTTTTAAAATCCATACTACAGCTTTGGATGGTCTAAAATCTAGATGTGCATATGTTACCTACATCTGCTTTAAGAGTGGTTGCCAGTGTTCAGAAAACTTGTGAAATGTAATGCTACCTTCACACACTCTCAAAGTATCCATTTTCTCAAAGTATCCATTTTCTCAAAGAGAGATGGAGAATATTTTACCATGAATAAAAATTAATAATAAAGAGGATAATGAAAGAATCAAAGAGCAGCTCTGAATGTTTAACTACAAAGAACAAAGAATGACAGAAAAGATAAAAGAGGACTAAACAAATATCCCACGACCACAATTCTTACCTGTAATACCTACAATAATAGCAAAATACACTTTTTAGGTAAGTGACAAGTTTAAAATAAAATTTGGAAAACGTTCAAAGAACAACTTACATCATTGGCATTTATGACTTTCAACTGAAGATCAAAGTCAATTTAATGTCCCAAACACAAGATTTCCACAAGTCATCATGTTATTTAAAATTGTAAAGTAATTTCAATAATATCCTAACCAAACCATTCTTAAATTTTGTCTTTTTTATTTACATGGTTTTGTTTTGCTATAAAGAATTACAGGAATGTCTATAGGTGCTTATTTGCTGTAAATGCCTTTTCCCAAGTATATGCTTATCAAGCAGATTTTGAGAATGTGCTTCTAATGCGTTCTCTACTGTCTTTACAGAACATTAAATGACTACTCAACTTGGATGAATTCAGGATATTTTATGAATAGTTTCTTTTATTTGTATGGCCTGATAAGCAAAACATTATTTAACTAAACAAGTAAATTTCATACTCTTATTATTGTTTAAATTATTTGACAATATTTTAGGAATTTTTGCAAAAACAAGAATATGCTCAAACTATTTCAATAATCTGAGCTATAGATACACTCATGCAATTTATCTATTGCCCTTTAACCACATATATTATCATATTGTGGTATTAAACAAGCCATATATTAATACAAGCACAGCTTTTAATGTCATATCAATGATTTAGATAAAATGTAAAATATAAACCTATGCATCCAATTTATTTATTTGCTAGTCAAAATGGGTCACTCTGAATGATAACCGCTATAAAATTATTTAAATTTGTCACAAAAGAGTCAACTGTCTTCTAAGAAGGTAGAAACATAAAATACTCTTTAAGTTTTGATCAATGACACATGAAAGTTTCTAACTTCTGGAGTAAATCAAGTATAAAAGCACATCCCACACACCTGAACAGGTAGTCCTTCAACCCGGAGTCCATTCTTGGCATTGTCTTGGATCAGCTGTGTATACATATCCTTATCCATGGGAAGCATTGAGAAGGCCACTGGAGACTGCATCTTCCAGAACTGTTCATTCATGGCTTTAAAGTTGATTAGAACATAAAAGAAAATATGATTTAACATTTTTGTACATGTCACAATGTCAATCTATTCATTGATTAAAATATGACAGAAAATATGATGTAACATGTTACAAGGTGCCCTACTGATGAAGTACACATCATATTCTTCAATTAATTTCACCAAGTAAACAACGTAAAATATTATGTGCCAGTATAGGAATTGTTTTGAAATAATCATTCAAATTAATACTGTAAATACATGTAAGTATTTGCATACAACAAAAGAGACAAAAGTAAATATTCTTTGCATTACTTATGTAAACTAACTATGGCAGTTTTCACCAAAAATCAACTGCTTGTGCATATTCCCAACATATGCTAGCTTGTTTATACATGTATACCTATGTGTTATTTTTGTTTTTTCTAACATGTTTCAGACTTATTGATGCATTGCTATTTTATACACAGTGCACTGTGACTTAATATTTAGATCTCAGTAAAAAAAAAAAAATGTATCATATTCTTATAACCTAACCAGCTCAGTTCGATGCACATTTCATAGCCCAAAAACTACATATATGTCACTGCATATCACCAATACTTAAAGTTAATTAGGGCTATTCCATTTAAGTCTGCATGGTACCCTAATATGGCATTTTTTTAAAAATGGATGTCAAGGAACTCACATAACTTAAAGTTTGTTTGATTAGGATTTTTAATGTAGCTTTTTACAATTTTTCAGTCATATCGCTAAAATGTCTGCAGTGAGGCAGTTTATTGTGATGTCTAACATTGAGGCATCATGCTGCAGACATGTAGCTCATTGTTCCACCCAGTCACATTATCCTGACACCAGGCCGACTAGTCCTAACACTAACCTCTTAATGCTAAGTGCCAAGCAAGGCAGCTGTTAGTACCATTTTTGTAAGTCTTTGGTATGACTCGGCCAGGGGTCAAACCCATGACCTCCAGCTTCTGCAGCGGATGCTCTAGCCACTAGGCCACCGGCGTGGTTCACATAACTTAAAAAGTTTATATGAAGACAATAAAGAATTATATAATGCATCCATTGTTGACTGCTTAACATAAAAAGTGCTTTCCCTCATTCCCAAACATAATTATATAAAAAAAAAAAAAAAAAAATTGTGAATGCACTGTTAAATTATGGAAAGAAAAATCATCTTGAATTTTATTTTCACTTATCAACAATTGAAAAAGAAAATCAATAACAATCTCTTGTTTTATATCTGTTCCATTATTACAGCATGTTAGGTTCCCTCTAAATGAATCGTATAACACTGTCAACTAATATTAGTCAGTTTTTATTTATTATTTAATATATCAAACATGAACAAAATATTTCTTTAATTCCAGCTATTTTGATACAAGTTAATGTTGAAAACCCAGAACATGCAATCATTTGTATTAATATGTTATTGCGAGAAAAAAAAATATGATTTATCACTATCATCATTACCACCACCACAACATCACCAAAACTCAAATAGTAAGTATGCATAGATGTTATATGGCATATCAGCACAAAACAGGCTATATAGTTTCATGCAAGTTTCATTATCCCCTCAAAAGGTGTATGAAAACAACAAAGGTAAGAAAAGAATTGATAAAGACCTTAAAATACAAAGTTTATTTACAACTGTAAAAACAAAATGGGCAGTTGCATCTCTAAAGGTTGCCTCCATTAATTGGATCTTCAAGCTAGAGGACACATTGGGTCTATTTTATATCCTGATGCTGCATTAATCAGTCATAAATCAAAAAGAAGATGAGAAGAAAAAAGTTATGCACTCAATATTTATACCTAATAAAAAGAACCAGATATAAACTTTCTTAATTTATTCATGGAAAAAATGATTTTATTTACATAGATAAAATGTTTCTCATGATAACTAATAAAACAAAGCTTGTTTGGATGATTATTTGTCATGAAAACTCACTTTTGTATGTCTCACATAAATGTCAAATGTCAAAATGAATTTCATTGTAAGTGTGTGAATGATTCTACAATTAGGTACTTTTATGTATATTCAATCTGCATTGTTTGTTAGGTTTGTTTTTCTCATTTTGTTTTAAATTTCATTACATCTATTGTAATGTAACACTGTATGTTGGACTTAACCTTGTCCAAAATCAAATTTTTTTTCTACTTGACTTGAAATATTATTTTTTTAAATTTTAGTCTGTCAACAACTAATACATATCTAAAATATTATCTGTGTGTATGGGTTTACTATCAGGATCAATATTAAAAGCAGTAAATATCTTTAGTTGGGTCTGAGACTATGTTAATGGAATTCCCTTACAATTTACCTGGTGTATCTGACATTGTCCATGTTATATATTGCAATTTTAGTAACAGACTTTCTAATAATAACTAACATTTTATTTTGTAAACATTAATAACTTTCTGGAAGGTTTTTTTTCCACTAGGTAATGATTTTTTTTTCTTCAGAAAATGTTAATTGTAAACTGAGGTCAAGCTGAAGACAATCTTTTTACTGGAAAATATTAATTTGTGCTTAAGATCTAGAAGAATCAATTTGTATCATTGCTGTGTTTAGTAGTTCATTTGGGCTAAAAAAAATTATTTCTTCAAATTGTTCTAGGGAATTTTCTCTTGAAAAAGAGTGCTCATTTAAACAAAATATTCTTGGACAGAGACATTCATTAGGAATTACAGTGAATTCAAACTTGAAATTATATTACTGTTTCAACAAAATGCTATTGGTACATTGGTGGCTCTCATTTCTGTTACTTTTTTAAAGAGTATAAACACATAACATTGCAAACTTAAGGTCATTGTTTGACTAATGTTTCTTTTTATGTAAATGCAAACAGACTCTAAATAAAATGTATCTGTATATATCTTTCTATGTCTAAGTGTTATTAGAAAAAAACAAGATTCACTCTAGATTACAGTATATCACTATACATGTATTTGTATGGTGCTAAAATAATTCACTCATACAGTTCATAAAGAATAAAAAATAAGTTAAATAAACCCAATCACCATTATCCATTTATATACAAAGTCTCTTTTTTAACTCAAGCACTGGGGAACCAAACAGTAGGTTAACCTTAATTTTGCCCTTGAATAATGGCATCTATCATCACAAGTGTACTTATTAAAATGTCTTGAAATTCTTTTAAGAATATAAAGAAAGGGATAAAGCTGGTGTTCAAAATGGTAACATTCTAATTTTAGTCAATACTCCAATGCTCAACTATTATTTCTGTGAATCGCATGCAATCAGTCCACATTTTTGATTGGTCATATCCAAAGTTATGTATATAATCACTTACAAGTCAGATCTAACTGCAAACCACAAAGACCCAGATATGTCACTGCATCATGCAGCAGCAGATCTGGGCATGTGCAGTTATTTAATAGTAATGAGTAGAGCTGCATTATGGGATTGCATATCAGATTCTCTGTTGTTTGCAGTTGGACTTTTTAATATGTTCATATGAAAATCAAAAATCTTTCATCCAATCTGAGTTTTTTTGTACACTGTTTCCACTTTATATTTTTGTGAACATTCAGTTGTTATAAAAAAAAAAACAGGTGATATCTACCATCATTATTAGGATAATGACCATAATTAAACTGCCTTGGAAATCATATTGAATAACACTTAACAGTTTTTCTGAAAAATACTGTGTTTGGTTCCCCTGGCTTACAAAGACAGGCTGATGAAGATAAACTGAAACCCATACTTCCTTTGTACAGATCTGAATATTTCTTAATTTGCAGTAATGTTAACTTTTTCTCAATTTGTGAAGTCAAAACTCCTTGAAAGCAAATTGAAAACACTTCAACTCTTTACTAAGCACACACAAATCAGCATAATAACTTACCTCGTCTGAATCTTTCCATACCTTTTCATGAAGAGCATTTGCAGATATGCAGATATTTTGTAAAAAAAATAAAACACTCTTTTACAGTACAAATTTATAACCTAAGTTTTTTTTTACAATGTTACATGATTTTCTGATAAATAGATACATGGCAATTTTTAACATACAAAAAGTGCAAAAGAACATGATCCAAATGAGAAAAAATATCATCTTGAAAATTAAATAAATAATTTACCTATAAGATGAGATACCAGGAATGTTTGATGTTAAAAACCAATGTACACATAAACAAGGTGACTTTCCTTTAGTTTTAAATTACCTACTTTATACCTATCATATTTTCTGGATGTTTTTGGACTTGTTTTTGTTCTTGATAACCTAGAAGTGTTTGCCAATATATTTTAATGCCCTGCTATTTTCTGACAATATTTGTTTTCTGAACTTTTTATTTTATTTGAACACAATCTTAGGAGACTATGTGTCTCACTTTCACACAAAAGTCTCAATATGCTTGCCAGTAATTACAGCAGCTAATATCACTGCTTTTTTGCCAATAAATATACTTATAATAATATATGTAAATAGCTAATGTATTACTTATAGGTAACTGAGCCATGATAATTAAAAAAGAAACAAAGTTAGCTTCATTTTATCATTAATAAATACTTAATTATCTCAGTAAATCCTAGCACTTACTTAGTAAGATAATTCTTCTTGTCACCTGTCACAAATGATTGCCCAAGTTTAATTTGTGTTTTGTGCAATTCAACATGTGACAGTGTCACTGTCTTAAAGTGAGGTGTGGCAGGAAAACGAAAAGTGAGGTGTGGCAGGGAAAAGAATTAATATGATACTGAATGCACAATCAAGATTTCAGTAAAAACGTTACTGCATTAAAATTATTTTTTCCAAAACAAAAAATTATAAAATGTTCAGGCTTAAAATCATAAAACTGCTGGTAATTGCATGTGGCAGTCATGGTTTTGAATAAAGACAGCTAATATCTCTATGGTTATTAGTAAACATGATATTCTTTTTCTTATTAATAATGATGTTAATTAAGATAATCACCCTCTTGTTACAGAACTATTTCCTAGAAAATATGGGCTTGATCATTGATGCAATTATTGTACTTCACACTGACAGTATTTTGCATATCTGAAAATAACAGATTATATGCAGTATCTTACTGGAATAATGATTTCATATGAAACTAATGCAACCAAAATTTTCCACACTTCTGCAACAAAAATTAAAACTGTCTCAAAAGTTTCATATTGTCAAACAAAATTAGCACATATGTAAAATTTTATGTTTGTTGTACACCATCAAGTAATGCCATAATGATTTAAAAATATCAATATAATATGTGATAACTGAAGGTAAGCCATTTGAAACTTACCACTGGAGGCTACATAGTATTCTATGACAAGAGCTGCCCCAGGGGTGAAGAGTGTGGCCTTGTCCCTCTCCTCCACAAACAGGTATGGATGGTTCCAGGTAGGCTGTTGATCTGGATGCCCAGGTAAACTTATCTGCCACACACACAAAAAACAATCATCAACAGAAATTTTTTAAAATATTTATACTTCATCACCTCAATCAATGTAGTCTATGGAGATTCAAGACTGCAATGCACATGAGGGCAAATAACATAGCCTTTGATGTACACCCATCAGAAAAGCACAGGATGCAATGAAAATCATGGTTTATGACTGTATGGACTTTTCCCAATCAAAGTCACGTCAAAATACAGCAAAAGTACTTTTAAAAGAGTTTATATTAAAAAATGTTGTTTTGGAAATAAAAATAAACAATAAAATAAACAATTAAACTTCACTAAATATAAGTATATGTACTAGACCGGACTGCAAATATTTTCTAAATATAATATGAACAGAAAAAAGTCTGTACCTGTGGATGTCCATGATGACTTCTTTGTGTGACAGCAAATGTCAGTGGATGAGGAGATGGAAATGTGACATTGTTCATTGTTACACCAGCTGTTCTTGGATGGGAAAGCAAATTATCGCTCCTGCAAACAAAAATTAAAAAAGAAAACATTTAAAATTTATAAATAAAATATAACATTTAAAATAAAACATTTAATTAACACTATAAAAAAACATGGATAATGGCTAACGAATCTCTAGCCTTTAGATTTTTTAAGATAAAAATGTTTGAAAGAGAATATAGTTCACTCATAAACGTACTTATATATTTTACATCACACAGTGGCTCCGGCAAATGATGTTGATGATATATTCATTTCAAACACTTGAGCACAGTATCTTTAAGTTGATCACAACAATGTCACCAGCAATCTGTTCATCCATGCCATGCATTTCGTAAGTTTTGGTGAAGCTATGACTGGTAAACATTAAGAATATTCTTTACTATATATGGACATAAGTCACAATAAGCAAAAACAGTGAAATCAGAAGATTTATCCTGACCCTCTTGTATCTTCTGCATTCACTGGAAATCTGATAAAAGAGTCAAATCACTTGTTCAAAGCTATAATACAAAATAACTTATTCCACTTTATCTCACATGCCCATTATTCACATAATTGTTAAGTGTGCATCTGTTTGATTTGGATTTTTAATGTAGCTTTCAGAATTTTTCAGTCACATTGCTACAATGTCTGCAGTGTGGCAGTTTATATAGTGACGTTAAGCATAGGGCATCATGCTCCAGTCATGTAGCATCATGTCCCTTCCCCCCCCCAGTCACAATAATACTGATGCCATGCCCACCAGTCACATAACCTCTTAATGCTGAGCACCTAGCATAGGGCAGCATCAATCTGAATTTTCACCCTAATTTACTTTTTATTTAGTCTTGTAGCAGCTTGTCTTTAAATAATCAATACAAAAATGAAGATTAGATTCTCCCCTGTCTAATTTGTTGTCTAACATCAAACCATCTTGAATGGTATTTTCTAATCATCACTGCAGTTTGTACACATAGATATGTATTCCCAGTTATTCTCCACAATTTGTCCAGATTCTCATATTATTTAGTGTCAGATGTAGCACAGCATGCCGAACAGTGTTAAAGACACTTTGATTATTGAAAAAGTCCGTAAACTTAGGTCTACTATAGTTAGATTTGCTATTATTGACCTATTCAGATTAAATGATGCAACTTAGATTCATTTGAAAGCCTTGTTGTTGTGGATTAAGGAAAAGTGTTTATTTCATCAACAGGAATTTTTTAATTTTTATTTGCACAATTTTTTGTGTGTGACAGCAACTTGTTTTTAAATAATCAATAAAAAATTGTATAGCACTGGCAACAGTGATAATGACCAATGACTGAAGGGATCAATTCTATTTTTCCCATTCCTTTTGTAGATTGGCTCAGTTAGACCTTTTCACCATATCTGATATCTACTCATATTTAATATCTTTTTGACAGATTTTAAGATTGTTTTCTTTAGTTGAGGACTACTGTAGATAAAGAGCTCTTTACAAAGATGCTTTGGGTTTTTTATGGGGTGTGAAGTGTGCTGCTTTATTCTTGCTCACTGATTTCATCATCTACAGAGTCTTGAGTATGCATGTAACTCTTTGAATAATGTTCTTGTGTATGCATTTATGTATTATAATATTTGAAATCATGGATAGTTCTTGTGTAAGCATTTATGTATTAAAATAATGTCTGAGATCATGGATAGTTCTTGTATATGCATTTATGTACCAGAATAATGTCTGAGATCATGGATAGTTCTTGTGTATGCATTTATGTATTATAATAATGTCTGAGATCATGGATAGTTCTTGTGTATGCATTTATGTATTATAATAATGTTTGAAATCATGGATAGTTCTTGTGTAAGCATTTATGTATTATAATAATGTTTGAGATCATGGATAGTTCTTGTGTATGCATTTATGTACTAGAATAATGTCTGAGATTATGGATAGTTCATGTGTATGCATTTATGAATTATAATAATGTTTGAGATCATGGATAGTTCTTGTGTATGCATTTATGTATTATAATAATGTTTGAGATCATGCATAGTTCTTGTGTATGCATTTATGTATTGATCATGGATAGTTCTTGTGTATGCATTTATGAATTATAATAATGTTTGAGATCATGGATAGTTCTTGTGTATGCATTTATGTATTATAATAATGTTTGAGATCATGCATAGTTCTTGTGTATGCATTTATGTATTGATCATGGATAGTTCTTGTGTATGCATTTATGAATTATAATAATGTTTGAGATCATGGATAGTTCTTGTGTATGCATTTATGTATTATAATAATGTTTGAGATCATGCATAGTTCTTGTGTATGCATTTATGTATTGATCATGGATAGTTCTTGTGTATGCATTTATGTATTATAATAATGTTTGAGATCATGCATAGTTCTTGTGTATGCATTTATGTATTGATCATGGATAGTTCTTGTGTATGCATTTATGAATTATAATAATGTTTGAGATCATGGATAGTTCTTGTGTATGCATTTATGTATTGATCATGGATAGTTCTTGTGTATGCATTTATGTACCAGAATAGTGTTTGAGATATGGACAGTTCTTGTGTATGCATTTATTTATTATAATAATGTTTGAGATCATGGATAGTTCTTGTGTAAGCATTTATGTATTGATCATGGATAGTTTTTGTGTATGCATTTATGTATTATAATAATGTTTGAGATCATGGATAGTTCTTGTGTATGCATGAATGTATTAGAATAATGTTTGAGATATGGACAATTCTTGTGTATGCATTTATGTGTTATAATAATGTTTGAGATCATGGATAGTTCTTGTGTATGCATGAATGTATTAGAATAATGTTATATATATGGACAGTTCTTGTGTATGCATTTATGTATTATAATAATGTTTGAGATTGACAGTTCTTGTGAATGCATTTATGTACCAGAATAATGTTTGAGATAATGGACAATTCTTGTGTGTGAATGTACAGGACATTGAAATTCTCCATTCAATTTAGAAAAAATTATTAAATTATTCTTAAATATTCTAAAAAATGGCCATGAAAATTAAATTCCTATACACACATGTATGTACTTTTATGTTTACAATATTTTTAACTTTATATCTATATTTTAATTTAGAGGTATGGACTTTGAAGTCTGAAATAAAGAATTCTTATTCTTATTCTTATATGTTGTTTTTTTTTTAGGTAAGAGAAGAAAACCTAATTATAGGCTGTCTCAAACACTTGGAATGAAAATAATTCATGAAACTCAATAGACTTCTAACAAGGGAATATTATAGAATACATCAAGTCATTATATTCACCGTATACACAATGCATGAAGAAGAGCAAGGAAAGTCTTCCTTAATATTGAAATGGGTACTTCAAATCTAAACCCAACAATAAACATGCATCCATAAAGAAAAATGGTGATTCAAGCATTACTCTAAGGCTGATAATTTGGAATGAGTTTCAGAAAGTGAACTGCTTGAGCTCAAGTAGTTGCAATATTTCTTCTCAAAGAAAATGTGGGGATTACCAGAAAAAAAAATGAGATCAGATATGTGCAAGTCAATGCCGATAGGATTCACAACTAGAACTGATTAGCATAAACTACTGTTCCTATGTAAATTCTGCAGATACCATTAACAGCATCTGCAAGCAAATATTTCTAATATGTCCTCACATGTATTTTGATGGCACACAATATAATAATAATAATAATAATAATAACAATAATAACAATAATGAGGAATTTGTATAGCACCTAATCTTTCGAAGCTCGAAGCGCTTTACATCATCTATAATGATATGACTACAAAAAACAAAAAAACATAAACAGACACCATTAAATTAGAAGAGGAGTGTAAGTATCTTAATGGTGTGTACACATGGGTGAGGCCAGATAGGTATGCTGGACTGGAGTCCATCAGTGAAACATAGCACAGAGAACAAATCTTGATCGAATGGATAGCCAGTGTTGGGTACAGAGCAGCAGAGAGGTGTGCTCTCATTGTGGCACACATTGATTTTATTTAAGATATTTGAAATTTACTTCAGAAATATGAGATTACAGAATTCACCATGAAATTCATTAATCGATATATTTGTCGTAACAAATTTGAGTGGAAACAATTGGTCAACAAAACTATATTAGAAAAGAGATGGCTTGGTTTAACAGAATCAAGAGATATCATTTTATGGCTTCTACACCTACAAGTACAAATTCTTCCTTCCATTCCTTGTTACATTGTAAAGAACAATTATAAACATATATTAATCAAGTTATAGCATCCCTGTGGGAATCAATTTATTAACACAAGGTTTTGATGTGTCTGTCAAATAATGCAATTAGAAGTATACCAGCCTACTCCAACATGTGGTCACATCATGTCCATTACTATAACAAATTGCTAACAACTTTCTCTGGCATCTGTTCAAGAAGTTTGGACCTGAGCTACACAATTATGAGTCTCAGTTACTAAAGTATTTAGAAACTGACCTCAAAACTAAAAAGAATAAAACACTGCATTGTCATTATCAGTCCTATTCACTATAGTTTCTTATCCATGTATTATTGCCTTTCTTAGCTTCATGACTAAAATTTGGCAAAAGTCAAATGTTCCAGATCAGCTGTTACCAAAACTTTACAACCCACAAGATGTCATTTTAAAAACAAAGCTGTTTTCATTAATGGACTAAAACTGTAAGGATAAACTTCTCTGGGATTTACATGCACAGATTGTGTGCCAATTGGTATGTTTGTATGTTTGTCTAATTGTTGATATCATTTCTTTCTTCTTCATCTACTGTAAGCATCAGTGTAAACAGTTAAATTTCTTCTTTTCTGTTCCCTTTTTTTAAAATTTGTAAAATGAAATCTTCTTATGGGGGAGGGAGGGTGATGGGATGAATGATTTTTTATTGACCAATTGGTTCCTCTATGTATGCATGCTTTAAATTGGAAATCTGATTTTGGGGTTTTAAGCTTGAGCTTAAGTAATGTAAGACAGAAATTCCTGTCACATCAGTTTAAAAATGTAAGATACATACAGCTTATTATGATAGTAATTCAATTTTGATCACTAGATCACATTGACCTGTAAGTATCAGAAAATTCTGATCATTACAAAATGTAATTATCCAGATATCCTGATGCTGACAACAAGATGTGATCTAGCAATCAAGATCAAATTACTATGATAATTATATTTTTTTATACCCTTCATTTTTTAGATTAACTAATAAAATACAAAATTGTGACAGAAAACTAAAGAAATTAAGATTTCAACCTATCTGGTTGAAAGGGTAGTTTTAAGAGCACTCTTGAAAGTGATCACTGTCTTGTGTCTAATTTCAATAGGCAATTCATTTCACATTGCTGGCCCCTGGTATGCAAAAGAACGTTGTTCATATGACTTTGTTTTCATACTGGGAATAATAAGTATATGATTGTCAGAAGAGGAGTGTAAGTATCTTGCTGGTGTGTACACATAGGTGGTGTCAGATAGGTATGTTGGACTGGAGTCCATCAGTGAAATTTTAAAATTACACTTAAGATAATCAGGAGCCAAACCATGTTAGGATTTATAAACAAGTAAGCCCTTCTGAAATAGAGTTCTCTGCTGAAATGGAAGCAATTTTAAGGTTTAAATAGTAGCAATGTCCCAACTGAATACAGTTGTGAAGATGCATGACTTTAAAAGCCTTTCTAGCTAAAGATTTAAATCCTGACAATAATGCCAGTGCTTCCAGAAAAGTGATGTGTATTGTCTCACCAATCCTTTACCATACCTGTACTTTTGTTTGGCTGTGATTCATGTATTTAAAGTCAGTATATGTATTATGGACTTACTTATAATTGTAGTAGTCGGGTACAATCCTAGCAACAGCTATTAAAGGACCAAGGGGATTTCTGATTGGTCGTTGTACAGACTGCAACAGCACCTGCAGCAAAGAAACAAGATCACCTGTTTATGTTTGCTTCTTTATTCTCTTTTATGTCAAAAAGAATAATTGCACTCCTTTTAAAAATACCTTACACATTGCATACAGGACATCTCAGGACAAAACAGAAAAGATTTTGATGTGAACAGGTGCATACAATATTCGAATACATCCCTTCATCCATCCATGCAGTTTGTGAATATAAATATATATTTTCTGGTGTAGGAAAACGAATCCAATTCATTTACCAGATTTCATGTGGTAATAATTCTCAATAACAATGAAAATCCATTGGAAATTTTCCTTAAAAAAAACCACACAATATTCTATGATGCAGACAAAGTAATATTTTACCAAACGATACATACTATATGAGCAAAAAGATTCCATGAATCGACTCGGACAACAATTGGTTTTGAAAGCATGGAGACATATATGAAATTCTGAACACAATTTGAACCTAATTTTGTGTTCTTCTATCGGTAAGATGGATGACTAATTGTATATGCTGAACAAATTTGTCTTTATTACAAATTTCTCATTACCCATATGAGACAGATATTTACAAGACATTAGTATACCAGGGTTAGAAGTGAAATTACATTCTAAAATTTGATTTTTTTAAAGGGTTTGTTTTTTTAGGCTGAAGACTCAAAGCAGTTTTAAGATTATCTCCAAGGGAGCATAACAATTATTAAAACTTTGATAAAGTATGCTGTGAGTTTGTTTCTAAACAAAATGAAAATTAAGATAAAGTGAAAATTAATCAACAATTAAAAAAACAAATACCTGCAAGTGCTAAGAAATTCTCAACCACTAGGCTAACCTAATGAAAAACCATGTGCAGAAAATCAGTCCTTTGTGGGATCAGCTAGAACTGTTCATTATTTTTTTAAATTTCTAATGTTTTTAATTTTGGTTACCTTCCAATTGTTAAGGGAGGGGTTTAGGTTTCTAAGGTCAGTATGAAATGTAAGGGTTTTAGAGGAGGTTTTTCAAGTCTGCTTCTAACACTTGTATACACAATTTTGATGGACCTGAAAATGAGAATGCATACCAAATAGAAACTGAATGATAATTGCTTTTAAGAGTCTTTATTTTGATTGACATTTGTTTAAAACTTAAACTTCAAATACTCTGATATATCTGTTCCTAAATGTATTACAATATAAACAGAACAATATAGGGTTCTGTTTGAAATTAAAAAGGGTTTTGATTTTACTGTTTTCTACCTTTTGAAAAACTAAATAAACATGATTTTTATTATATAGCTTGAACAAAAAATAAATATTTCTTAAAAAATCCTACTCAAAGTTTACTATATCAGGTATCAAGCCATATGTAATTACAAAACTATACAAAATATCACATAAAAATCCTTTTTCAAAAATATATACAGAGTTAATGTATATACATGTAGCACAACAAACAATTGAAAAAAGCATTGATAATCAACTCCATTTTAATATGGAGATAACAAAACAAAAAGCTTTGTAAGAACATGCTCCAACTATGTGATAATAAAAATAATAATAATAATAATAATAATAATAATGATTAGCTGTGACAAAAGTATTGAATAGTTTATATCTGTATGCAACTTTTACAAAGGATTTACATGTATTAAGGATTAAATGCAAGCCACAATGGTAAAATACCAGACGGCAAGTAAACAGTGTTAATACTATGTTCATGATATGTATCAGATGTTGAATTCAGACACAATGATCTGAAACAAAATTACTGAATATTGTAAATGATCTGTGTAATTTTTCAATGGAATTACATGCATTATGGACAAACTGCATGTGACAATGGCATGATAGTAAAAGGTGTTGATACCCTATTCATCATATATATTAGACATGAATACATGTATAAGTGCCAAAAAGTAAAATACTGTAAAAGCCTGCATTAACATGATCCCACTATTAATGCAATCCAAGTTTTTAGACCCCAATTAAAGCATTATAGCAGGGTTCCACTGTATAATTATTTATAATTTTACTGTTCCATGATAAAACATCTACTCAATGCATTCTGGGCACTTAGCTCCTATTCCATTGGCAAGATGTTAAATAGCAAAACAAATGTGCTGGAAGTGCAATTAATGTACTGAGATGAAAAAATGAAATATTTGGTAGGAAAAATAAAGAAAACCTGATATTTGGCAAAGAAAGATAATTAAAACCTTTTGGGATAGCTAAACCAAAGTAATACAAAAAATTAAATTCTTAACTGATTAATTACTCAGCATTTACCGAAAATAAGTTATATGCAGAGTAAAGATGTGTTCAAAAAAGAAAACAAAATGCAAATATTTTACCTCAAGACCTAAGTACCTAGGTGATGATGGATCTCGAGGAATACGTGGTAGTTTACGGGTGATAGTTGCAAATGTCCGCACTCCACCAGGGATTCCTTTGGCAGGCTGTAAATTTTAATATAGAAAATGAAATGTATGTATATAACTAATATCTCCTGTTCAAAGATGAAATTTTGTCACTCCTTTTCACATAAAAACAAGGAGGCCAGGGCTTGCATATTGATCCTCTTGCATATTGATCCTCTTGCATATTGAGCCCATGATCAAAGCACTGACTGAAACTTTTTAATGAAAATTAATGCACACTGTTTAAGTGCATGGTGCCAGCGGAAATGTGAATATGTCTTACTATGTCACTAATGGCTCCCCAAAATAATTTGGCTTTTACAGTGAAATTCATTTATATAGAACTAAAATATGAACAATGTTCAGACTGAAAACTGTTATACATTCAAACCTGTCACTAGCAACTACACATAGGAAGAGGCAAAACTGGCCACTATACACACATTTTAAAGCTGGCCTTTTGAACAAGTTCCATGCACTAAATATCATCATTACTATTACTATTATTATTATTATTATTATTATTATTATTATTATTATTATTATTACATTATCAAGATTGTTTTTGTGCATTATACAACATTTTCATAATCTATGCATATATTCATTGTTCTCTCCAAGTCTATGTTCCATATAATATTTCTTTATCCTGCTCAGTTTTATCCAACATATAAATCAAATTATCACTGGCTAAATAATCACCAATGCTTCTTCATACTTTAGAAACAATATTTGGTTTAGCCAGTTGCTTAACTTGACTTGATTGGTTTATGTGACAAGCATGTGATGAATAGAAATTCATTTATCGTGTGCAGTGCATGCTCAGCCATTAACTGCATCATCATTAGCAAGGTGCAGAGGGAAACTTTGTCAGTGGACAGTTGTCCACAATGTGTGACATTGTCTGAAGAGCTCCACAGCTACAGGAAAATAAGGTATAGGTGACTCTTCTTGGTGACCCATGAACTGAAGATTCACCTGTTTTTACAGACAAGCTTTAAATACTGAATGACCCCTGACACTAATTAAAAGATATGTAACTCATATCTCTTCTAAATGATGATCTTTCTTTTTCTGAATTCACAGGCAAATAGATATATAACTATAGCTAACTATAGCTGTCATACTGTTGCAAAAGAAAACTTCCATATCTGCTGTGATGATAAAACACTTTTTCCTGCCATCCAGCAATCATTTTGCTCTGACCGTCACCCTAATGATTACAATTGCCTAGGTTTCAACTCTGACAATTTTGAGTTATATGGGCAAGATCACTGAAGAACAGTGAGTACAGGTGAGATAAAAAAAATGTCTACACATAGACTGACATGATATTCTTTATCAAACAAATGCCATCCTCATGAAGCAAATGACTAAACAGTCACTGTAGATACACCCCAGTCAGCACTGAAGGCAGGGAGAAACCACTGTTTGGATAGGTAACACCTGAACACTGACAACAAGCAGCAGATGACCTTTACATACAGGTCATTTATATCAGAAATTGCTGGGGGATGGGCAGAATGACCATTGTGATCAGGTGACTGCTGAAGAAAGGTGACCATTTGGATACTTTGCCTTTATATACTTCAAACATGACATTCATATTATTACTGATAAATTATTACTATACTAGTTCCATCAATGACATACTGATTGAACACTCATGAAGTGATCCTTTTTTAAATATAGAAGAAGATAATGGTACCTGATTTAGTTCCAGATGATACTGATGGAAGGGTGTCAAGTGGGAGACAGGAATCTTGTATGTCACCAAACTCTGCTGGTTTGGAGCATCAGCCATGGTAAGAACAATGCCTGTAAGAAAATACAAAAGTTTTAAAATGAGTTACCAGTCTGCTGTTGGCTTAATTTGCAAAAAACGTAAGTATCTCATACTGCATTATGCAACCTACTGTAGACAATATAGACTTGTACCACTTGGTTTTAACAAGAAAATGTATTAATTTGTTTGGAATTTGACAAAATGTGAAATCAAGCTCTGTGAAGTCATAAATTAAAGAATGGTATAATGCTTTTCATT
Source organism: Unio pictorum (assembly GCA_030141615.1). Taxonomy (NCBI): domain Eukaryota; kingdom Metazoa; phylum Mollusca; class Bivalvia; order Unionida; family Unionidae; genus Unio; species Unio pictorum. Next base: position 24,787,749 of record JARLTB010000044.1, read on the forward strand.
GTATGCCTATCAATATTTAATCAAGATGGTCCCAGAATTTAACTGTCATTTCAAAGAAGACAGAATCTCTACTGTTAAGTATATTCATTTTGCATTGTTTGTAAGTTGTTTTTATAAATACCATTATATGCTATGGATAACTGTAATTTCTACCTGACCTGAATCTTTGATTTGGGTTTTATATACATGTTTATCTTAACTGGAGTCTAGAACATTGGAAATTCCCATGGTCTATATGTTGTTTATTTCATTTTATAGCATAATTTTAGTAACAGACCTTCTAATTATAACTAAGATTTTATCTTGTAAACCTTTGAAACCTTCCACAATAGAACTTTCCATTAGGTAATAGGTTATATTTTTAAAACATCTAATTGTGACCTGAGGTCAAGTAGAGGGGAGAGACATATATATATATATATATATATATATATATATATATATATATATATATATATATATATATATATATATATATATATATATATATATATATATATATATAATCTTGTTTATCTAGAAATTACTCATTCATGCTGTAAGATCTGAGTAGAATAAGTTGTATTATTGTAGCGTCCATATTTTATCTGGGCTGGAATTTATTTATTCAAATTCTTTAATTCAAGTTGTTCTTCTCTGGAAATATAAAGCATTCAAAAGTAATATTCTTGGAAATAGAGACTTGGATTTATAGTGAAATTCAAATAAGAAAGTATTCTTGAAATTGTATTATTTTGAGTCAACAAAAAGAATGTTGGGATATCACTATAACACATGCCATAACAGGCACATCAACACTTCAAGGGTTGGAATTAGTCTGGAATACCACTGAAGTTTATTCAGAACTGTAATCATTCGAAACTCTAGGATTAAGAATATTTGAGATTATTTGCAATACACTATACCTTTTACATTTTCACTTTGTTACGGAAATAGTTTTTTGAATTTTACAAAACTTGTTGATCTTTGCTCTTTTCTATTACATAGTTTAAGAGTCATAATACTACATAAAGTCATAATACTATCTAAAGTCAAAATACTACATAAAGTCATAATACTAGATAAAGTCATAATACTAGATAAAGTCATAATACGACATAAAGTCATGATATTATATAGTCATAATACTACATAAAGTCATAATACTAGATAGTCATAATACTACATAAATCATAATACTATATAAAGTCATAATACTACATAAAGTCATAATACTAGATAAAGTCATAATACGACATAAAGTCATGATATTATATAGTCATAATACTACATAAAGTCATAATACTAGATAAAGTCATAATACGACATAAAGTCATGATATTATAGTCATAATACTACATAAAGTCATAATACTACATAAAGTCATAATACGACATAAAGTCATGATATTATATAGTCATAATACTACATAAAGTCATAATACAACATAAAGTCATGATATTATATAGTCATAATACTACATAAAGTCATAATACTAGATAAAGTCATAATACGACATAAAGTCATGATATTATATAGTCATAATACTACATAAAGTCATGATATTATATAGTCATAATACTACATAAAGTCATAATACTACATAAAGTCATAATACTATATAAAGTCATAATACTACATAAAGTCATAATACTAGATAAAGTCATAATACAACATAAAGTCATGATATTATATAGTCATAATACTACATAAAGTCATAATACTACATAAAGTCATAATACGACATAAAGTCATGATATTATATAGTCATAATACTACATAAAGTCATAATACTAGATAAAGTCATAATACGACATAAAGTCATGATATTATATAGTCATAATACTACATAAAGTCATGATATTATATAGTCATAATACTACATAAAGTCATAATACTACATAAAGTCATAATACTATATAAAGTCATAATACTACATAAAGTCATAATACTAGATAAAGTCATAATACAACATAAAGTCATGATATTATATAGTCATAATACTACATAAAGTCATAATACTACATAAAGTCATAATACGACATAAAGTCATGATATTATATAGTCATAATACTACCTAAAGTCATAATACTAGATAAAGTCATAATACGACATAAAGTCATGATATTATATAGTCATAATACTACATAAAGTCATAATACTAGATAAAGTCATAATACTACATAAAGTCATAATGCTATATAAAGTCATAATATGACATAAAGTCATGATATTATATAGTCATAATACTACATAAAGTCATAATACTACATAAAGTCATAATACTAGATAAAGTCATAATACTACATAAAGTCATAACACTAGATAAAGTCATAATGCTACATAAAGTCATAATATTAAAGTCATAATACGACATAAAGTCATGATATTATATAGTCATAATACTACATAAAGTCTCAATACTAAAGTCATAATACGACATAAAGTCATGATATTATATAGTCATAATACTACATAAAGTCATAATACTACATAAAGTCATAATACTATATAAAGTCATAATATGACATAAAGTCATGATATTATATAGTCATAATACTACATAAAGTCATAATACTACATAAAGTCATAATACTATATAAAGTCATAATACTACATAAAATCATAACACTACATAAAGTCATAATACGACATAAAGTCATGATATTATATAGTCATAATACTACATAAAGTCATAATACTAGATAAAGTCATAATACTACATAAAGTCATGATATTATATAGTCATAATACTACATAAAGTCATGATATTATATAGTTATAATACTACATAAAGTCATAATACTACATAAAGTCATAATACTAGATAAAGTCATAATATGACATAAAGTCATGATATTATATAGTCACAATACTACATAAAGTCATAATACTACATAAAGTCATATAAGTCATAATACTAGATATAGTTATAATACTACATAAAGTCATAATACTACATAAAGTCATAATACTACATAAAGTCATAATACGACATAAAGTCATAATACTACATAAAGTCATAATACTACATAATGTCATAATATGACATAAAGTCATAATACTACATAAAGTCATAATACAACATAAAGTCATAATACTACATAATGTCATAATACTACATAAAATCATAATACTACATAATGTCATAATATGACATAAAGTCATAATACTACAAAAAGTCATAATACAACATAAAGTCATAATACTACACAAAGTCATAATACTAGATAGTCATAATACTACATAAAGTCATGATATTATATAGTCATAATACTACATAAAGTCATGATATTATATAGTCATAATACTACATAAAGTCATAATACTACATAAAGTCATAATACTACATAATGTCATAATACTACATAAAGTCATAATACTACATAAAGTCATAATACAACATAAAGTCATGATATTATATAGTCATAATACTACATAAAGTCATAATACTACATAAAGTCATAATATGACATAAAGTCATGATATTATATAGTCATAATACTACATAAAGTCATAATACAACATAAAGTCATAATACTAAACAAAGTCATAATACTAGATAGTCATAATACTACATAAAGTCATGATATTATATAGTCATAATACTACATAAAGTCATGATATTATATAGTCATAATACTACATAAAGTCATAATACTACATAAAGTCATAATACTACATAAAGTCATAATATTAGATAAAGTCATAATACTACATAAAGTCATAATACTACATAAAGTCATAATACTAGATAGTCATAATACTACATAAAGTTATGATATTATATAGTCATAATACTACATAAAGTCATGATATTATATAGTCATAATACTACATAAAGTCATAATACTACATAGTCATGATATTATATAGTCATAATACTACATACATTATTTTACTATATTTAACCTAGCATTTCTTCTAAACATGCATTTTTTTCTTGTAAAGGCATTTGATACTGTATAGATAATAGAATACTCAATAACAACAGTTCATATAAATTATGTCGCTAATAATTTGCAGGATTCATGTGGAAAATAATTTTAGAAAATTTAACAAATGAAAGCCTATGTTTGTTGTTTGGAGTTCATTTTTAGGCATTCTTTTATGGTGCCTCCTTATTGATTATATAAATGTATACTAGACTGTGTACAGTCCTAACACAATTACACAGATCTTCATCCTTATTTAGAGAACACAAAGGAGCAAAAGAAGAAAAAACTTAAACTGGCCTAAATATGGAAATATTGATATATTTCCTAAATGGAAAAAGAAAGTAATTCCAACTGTGGCAATGAAAGTGTATTGCCACTGTGACATATCTTTTTTATTCCAAAGATATATTTCAATATCTTAATATAAACTATATAAATTAATGCACTTATTTTGGATACAAAATCTTGACATTCCATCTGTAAATGTTTACTGTCACATGTGCAGTTACTATCTAGATTTTACAGTATCTGCCAAAATGTCCTTTTGATCTGGAAGTCCAGAAAGTAATCACAACGCTGCTGGTAATAGAGCTCTGCCTGATTATACAATAATAAGCACAAGCATCTTGCATATGCTTACTCTCATCTGGAGCTGTGGCCTCATCTAAAGTCAGTGTGAGCATCTCTTCAAACGAAGGAGCGTTGGTTGGCCGTAAAGAAGTATGTGTAGTGTTTGTTGTCTTCTTATCCAGGTCATCATCCTTCTTTGTTTTTCTGGGAAAGAAAAGTAATTTGAAAAGTTCAAGAAAGCAGGCTATTGTAAATCACAACATCTACAAATATATTTTGTTATAAATTTATTAAGAAATTAAATTCACATATAAAATAGTTTCATGTGACTTTATGGAATAAAATGTCTTAGCCTACTGTAAAGACATGAACTTAAATTAACTTTTTTACTGGTAAATTTTATTTGGACACTCTACAAAAACACCAAGTACTCTATCATGACAGCCCATTATCTACAAAAACGCCTACACACTTCCATATCTGACTTAGTTCACTATTAAGATCTGTTCTCATTCTGCAATGCATGGATAAGTAAAATTGTAATTTTACCAATATTAATTGTCAAGTGCCTGAAGCCATGTATCAATTAGGGAAAGTAATGCAGTCTCACATGAATGAGTCTGTCTAAAGCCTGATAGGTTAGGGTGTAGCACCAAGTGTTAGGTTAAATATGACATGAAGGGGTCATTGAAATGTTTTTCAATCAGTTTTGACAAATCTGATAAAACTAATTGGTTGGTAATTACCTGCATCTTCCTTAGAACCTGATTTGTGAATAGGCATTACTTTTGCAGTTTTGGGGACAGATGATGTTGCAATACTTGATTTGATTATGAATAATAAATATGCTATCTGAAATAGCTGAATCAGATGTTGTTTTATGAATCGTGAACCAGGCTGATCAAGTCCTGTAGTTTTTCGGTACCAAGTTCAGTGAGACATTCTGTTACAAAGTTCTTTAATACTTGTAGAGAGAAACCTACCTCCCAAGGAATTCTGCTGGTGCAGATCTTTTTCAATTACTCAAAGTTGTTTTATATTACTGGTTCCTTTAATTTTATGGTAATGCTGATGAAAAAAAATCATTAAAAACATTTGCAATATCAATGTATCTGGTGACAAAGGTGTAAATTAACAGAAGTGAACAAATTTTATTTGCCTCATGTATTCCCATAGTGAGCTCACTGAAAACTTTTGAAACAGAATTTGAGTTACCCTTTATGTTTTCAGGCATTTAAGGACAGGATAAATATTTCCTTATAGTTAACTTTGCAATTTAGATACACTAATACCAAATGACCACATGTTTAACAAAATTATGTTTATGAATGTTGTTTTAGTGCTATAAAACTTTTTAAATACTAAAACATGTAATATTGTACAAAGTATAAAATATATGTAAAAATTTGTTATGTGAGACTACCTATCTTGAACAGTGACTTTTCATTGCCAGATTCAGGGGTAGTCTCTCAAGGCATGCTTTACTGTATTCATTTTATTTAACAATGGTGCTGTACATCTATGTAGACTTCTCAATAATGCAGTTACACCATTGAAATTGGTTAGAGAACACTTCCAATATATGTGTCTAAGGAATTAGTCAGCAGCACAATAATAAACTTACACCACTGCAAATGGTTGTGGAATTCTTCCATTAGGTGTCTGAGGTAAGTTAGCGGCACCATGAATTATGATGTCAATTTGTTCTTTTCCCACTTCTGACACATGGCGATACCCCTTGTCAACGTTAAATGTATGCTTTTCCTCAGGTCTCAAGGGCACCTCAGGAATCTGTAGAGAATTCAAATAATATTCAATTGTTTTACTAACACTTCATTGATATCGATATAAATTTTCATCTCCCCAATTAGAACTGACAACATAATAGAAAAAAACTAATAAAATAAAAAAACATTAAATACTGAAACCTCAAGGACTGTTGAAATGTAAACATGATAAATAAAAACTCTGTATAAAAAGAAAAATAAATAAATTATGTAATTATCTTAACTAACATGGGATTTTGTTATAATTAAATACTGAAGATTCATTTACTTCATGTGAATCAAAAAGAACATTTCATGAGTACTTAAATTTGTGAATTTGCACATCAAAATTTAAATAATGAAATATTATATTTATTGTATTTTATTTCCTTGATTACCCTCTACAAATATCCACCAAAAAAAATATAAAAGAACAAAAAATGGGTAACCAGAATGGTTACAATATTACACATCTAAAAGCACAAATCAAACATGATGTTAACTAGAGAAAAGCAGCTTAGAATTAAATGTCTGAGATATAAGTCCTAATTATCTGTGAGAAAGCTGGAATTGTGTAATTGTGCAATATTCAGATTATTTGCAAGACAAATATTAGTATGTACTGGGAGACATATCTGACACAATGTTGATCCATTTGTTTTGTTCAATTATCAGTAAAGGGTAAGCTGTAGTACCATTCTGTTATTTGTGTCTATACAAAGTGTTGAATTAGTATTTGTGCTGTTATTAGTGTTTATACAAAGTGTTGAATTAGTATTTGTGCTGTTATTAGTGTCTATACAAAGTGTTGAATTAGTATTTGTGCTGTTATTAGTGTCTATACAAAGTGTTGAATTAGTACTGTGCTGTTATTAGTGTCTATACAAAGTGTTGAATTAGTACTGTGCTGTTATTAATGTCTATACAAAAGTGTTGAATTAGTACTGTGCTGTTATTAGTGTCTATAAAAAAGTGTTGAACTAGTACTGTGCTGTTATTAGTGTCTATACAAAGTGTTGAATTAGTACTGTGCTGTTATTAGTGTCTATACAAAAGTGTTGAATTAGTACTGTGCTGTTATTAATGTCTATACAAAAGTGTTGAATTAGTACTGTGCTGTTATTAGTGTCTATAAAAAGTGTTGAACTAGTACTGTGCTGTTATTAGTGTCTATACAAAGTGTTGAATTAGTACTGTGCTGTTATTAGTGTCTATACAAAAGTGTTGAATTAGTACTGTGCTGTTATTAGTGTCTATACAAAGTGTTAAATTAGTACTGTGATGTTATTAGTGTCTATACAAACTGTTGAATTAGTACTGTGCTGTTATTAGTGTCTATACAAACTGATACCTCACCAACATACAGTGAAAAAACAGTACATATACTAAGTCCATGTTTTCTATAGACAGGTTTCTTAGTATTATCTGATGGAAAAAGGGACAAAACTGTTTCTGAAATTCACATAGGTAATAATTCCATTATGTTCACAATTCACCATTGCCAATTCATTACTTTTCACAAGGTACCAATTTTGTGAATTGAATGAATACTATCACTAGCAAAGGGTCAACAGAACATGTAACTGGCAGAAACAGTATTTTACCTGATTTGATTCAATGCAGATGAAGCAAGGACACTGATCCAACCAATATGATTGTTATACTTACTGAGAACAATATCAGAATTAACTGTAGTGGTCTCATAGATGTCTTTTGTGTCAAGTTTCTGCATTTAAAATCAATGCATGTGGACATTATGGAACTCACTTTACATACTACCAAACAGGTTGCATAAGCTTTGTCAATGGTCCATTTATTTTGCTGTCTTAGAAAAAAGTGAATTTTTCATTGGTCCATCAATTTTGCTTGCTTAGAAAGAAGTGACTTTTTCATTGGTCCATTGATTTTGCTTGCTTAGAGGACAGTGGCTCTTTGAATGGTCCATTGATTTTGCTTGCTCAGAGGGCAGTGGCTCTTTGAATGGCTTTGGCTTTTAGAATGGTTCATTAAGTTTGCTTGCTCTGAGGGCTGTGGCTTTTTGAATGGTCCACTGATATTGCTTGGTTAGAGGGCAGTGGCTCTTTGAATGGTTCATAGAGTTTGCTTGCTTTAAGAGCAATGCTCTTTTATCAGCAAAAGAGTACTTGTTTAAACACTGTTTTGATTAGCTACATATGCCAAAGATGGATGTGGAACAATGTGGACTGGTAACTTTAATGGCTAGTGAAGATGAGTTACTACAATCTACGAACTTAAAGACTCAATAAACAATGATCCTTGCAAGGAAACCAAAGTACCCTTTTCAAAATCTACCAATCTGAATACAGGAATATAAATGAGTCCTTTTTTGCAAAGCCATGAAAACATATGCTCACAAAAATATAATAATTAATTTGCTCCATGTAACAAATTTTGATAAGCCTGGATAGTGAAAAAGGTCACTCACTTTGCAAAGAGACAGTTAGCAATCCCTACTGAAGTTCAATCCAAAGTGACAGATGTTTATATCGCAAGGTCAGTGGTTATCCATACCTGGTCAGTGGTTTTCTGCTGATAACTGCAGTTATCTACTCTTCAAATACAACTACCATATTTACTAATGCAAAACTTGAATCCTAATGCAAGCAGCACAAACCCCAAACTACCATTAAAAAATGCAATGGTCAATCTCTGTTTATGCTGTCAGGTTTTGGATTTAACTTATTACAAGGAAGTATATACTAAAAGTATATATAGTGTTAACAGCTTAACTCTTTTCCTGATGAGCAGTTTGGGGGGAAAAATCTGGGCGTGAACCAGCATTTTCAAAGGATTTGTTTGAGCCTTTCAACAAATTACCTTGGATCAATTAGGTACTGGACAAGAAAATAGGTAATAACAATGTTATATTTAGTAATCAAATTGACAAGGATTTATAAGTTATGGAAGTAAATGAAAGTAATTAGATTGCAATTTTGATCCATATCCAGTTCTAGCAACATAAAGGAATACAAAGTTTGAACAACATAACTTTTAGTCCTATCAAATCACCTTTCTCCAGTCTGTGGCAGGTGGAAGAGGTGGAGTTTCAGGCAAATTTAACGTCCCAATGTTTTCTCCCCATGAACTTGCTGTTGGAGGTGGGGGCTGTGGTTTCTTTTCTCTCTGTGTTGGTGGAGGTGGAACTGGAGTCCGGGGTTTAGGACTTGGGGCCTTTTCCTCTGTTTTCTTTGCCTGAATTGGTTTTGGCTTCTTTACAACAGGAGGTGACTCTGTTTTGGTTCGTATTGGAACTAATTCTCGTAGAGAGTATGTACATCTTATCCTCCCACAATGCATCTGGATATTATCTGAACTATGTGTTCGTAATAAAGACAGAACATCTGTATAATGATACAAATTTTCACCAGGCTCAGCATACAAATTGATACGGGGAGCATTGGGTCGAGGGTAGATGGGAAATTTACCCTCCCCCACTTTCTTGCTTTTGCCAACTGTAGAGTCTGAAGCCAAGAATGCCTCCACAAGCAAGTACACATCATGAGTCTTGTCATTCTTACAGAATCCTGAAAAGAAAAACCAAAAACATATCAAGACAATAACACATTTTTGTCATTCCTTTGTTTCTACCATGCATTATTCACATTTTGTTACAAAATCCAACATTTTTGCATACATTTCATGATGGTAAAGTTTTTAATAAATTGCACACACTGATGATGTCAGAATGTGTTCCCATCAATATTCACAAAGAATCCAAAAGGAGATTCAAGTGGACCAAACAGAACCAAATGGTCTTGAATGGGATTTACAGGACAAAAATGGAGACCCAATCGTAACCAAAAACCAAACCTACATGGAACTGAACAAACCCAAGTGAGAGTTTATAATTTCATCTTTGAATTATCTGGCAACCAAATGTACTTTGAGTAAATAATAACCAAATATTTCTCTAAGTGCAAATATGTACCAAAATATTAAAATGATTTACATAATTATAGTTTGCTGTTTTAAATCACAACATTTTTAGTTTACTGATGTTTCTTCCAAGTCATTGTAGTCAAATGCCCCTATTTAGCACCTTGATGTAGTTATCCTTGTTTCAGGATCTATGATCACATTTGATGATATATCCAAGGAGATAATATTAGAGAAAAGAGGAAATATTTCAATGTACATGTACACAGATTAAAAGTAAGGTAGATGCTCTGCTCATGTTAATAAAATATTGAAAAGCTGCTATCCTTAGATCCATTTTTGAGAAGAAAAAAAGAAAAATCACCAGTTCCTGAAACCAAGTTTTAGCCTGGACATTTTAGGAAAAGCCTCAGGATCTAAAACATTTGAATCCATCTGGGTACATTTACAGTGGCAATGAATTCCTGTTAAAACCAACTGTCCACAATTCACTTCAATGATTCACATCAATTAAAGATAGTTAAGTTCCTTTCAAAAATAACCCTTCTCTAGTATTACAAATAGACCCATCTTGGTGCTAAAAAGACATACCAGAAACTGAAACATTGCACACTTCAACCTGAAAACAATAAGACTGATTGGATCTTTGACCAGGTTTGTGCCGAAATAGCCACATTTTTTCCAACATATAAATTCAGGAATAAATTTCAGAAGTTACTATTTTAAATTTAGGAATTCTACTTAACTGAAATCAAATCTGCCACAGGAAACTGTGTCCATAATTGACCTCAATTAAGGTCTAGATTTAAAGAATGTTGCGTCTAAACTGGATATTTAACCATGCAACCATGCATCAACTTCATAATAATTTAACTAAGTAAGCACATTTGACTGAGATTATTCATATTATGGTACTGTTAGCTAATGTTAAGGAACAAAATGTAAATCACTTCCAATGACCTTCTCTCTGGCTCACATGACAAAGTTCAACCTATTAGAAATAAGTCTGACAATACAATTTTAACTATCACATTATCACCATACAGTTGTGATACAGAATGTACAATAAGTCTGACAATACAATTTTAACTATCACATTATCACTATACAGTTGTGATACAGAATGTACAATAAGTCTGACAATACAATTTTAACTATCACATTTTCACCATACAGTTGTGACAGAGAATGTACAATAAGTCTGACAATACAATTTTAACTGTCACATTATCACCTGATACATTTCTGATACAGAATGTACATGGCAACCTTTAACAGCATATGGACTTTTCTATGGATTTGGTACATATAATTTTGATGAAGAGCATCCCAAAGTCATGTAAACTCAATCAGATTCCAACATCACTGCTGTTTTAGTGCTTAAATTCAATATTGCCTTCACAACATGTTATCAATACTTCTATCTCATTCATGGATTTCCCATCATTTTTCAAACTGCCAATATAAAGCATCTGCTGAAAAAACTGATGCTTGACCATAACAATTTGAAAAACTACATCCTGTTTCTAATCCCTTATTCATGCAAACAATTCTTAGAGAAAATTGTTATATCCCATCTTGTATCTCATCTGAATCCGAATAGTCTTGGTAACAATGTACAGTCTGTATATAGCCCTTGTCATGATACTGAAACTGCCTTTATACGAGCAGTTAACAACCTTCTTTCTGCTTTGGATAGTGGACAGATTAGTCTTCACCCTCCTTGACTTGTTTGTGGCATTTGACACAAAAGAACATGATATATTACTTTGCCATCTCTAGCAAGTATTTGGCACTCACAATACAGTATTACTATGGTTCAACTCCTACTTAGTCAACAGGACACAAGTTGTGTCTCTAAAAGGAAAACAGTCCAGCCCATTTGATCTATGTCATGGTATTCCACAAGGCTCTGTTCTCAATTCCATTCTCTTCATTCTGTGCATTCAGCCACTCTCAATACATGGACATCTCGTTTCACAGCAATTGCATGCTGATTACACTCAAATATACAAATATATCTACCAAACTGAAGTTGAGGCTACTACCCAAAGCAAGACAAGTGCATTCCCAATGTGAAGCCATGGATGACATGTAACAAGCTGCAAATTATTGATTATGAAATTGACGCAATCCTGAGCACCTCACAAAGACTTTCTCATTCAAATCCTTTACCTCAATCAATAAGTATCAGCAATGCCAAGATTACATTCATTGGTCAGTACAAAATCTAGGTAACTTTCATCTGTACCCTTATATCTGGAGCTGAGATGCATCAGCACCATTAACAATTTACTTTCCATTGATGCCACTAAAACACTTGAGTGTTCCTTAGTACTTTCAAGACTGGGCTATTGTAATTCACTTGTTAATTTCAGTATCTACTACAGGAACTAAAAAAAGGAAAAACATTGGCTGCTTGGATCATCAACAGAGTACAAAGAACTGACAACTCCCCCTTTGCTAAGTAACCTTCACTGGATACCCATTTGATCCAAAATCAAACATAATCTGTTCATTATGCTAAAGTTGGTTGACTGACTACAGTCCGATATATCTATGTGACCCCACCCAAGTGTATACCCCATCTAGAAACTCTTGCTCCTCCTCTTACACTTGTATTCTCACTGTTTCCACTGTTAAAACAAAGCCATACAATGTTATTTTGCATAACATGCTCCAGCTATGTGGAACAAATTGTCCATTTCATTATCATAAATTTATTAAAGAACAAATCATATTTCTTTGTAATCTTTTAAACTATTATTTGTTTAGATTTCTCATATCCCTTGCCTTGCTTGTATTAAGAGCAGAAGATTTATTTTCCTTGGTAACTACAAACAAGGAAAAGACTCCACCAATCTTACTTGATAATTATACAATGCAGAAGTTTTACTTGAATTGTTACATAAAATTCATCAGTTTTTTTAATCTGATTTAATTTAATTGCAAACATATAATGTTGTGGTGTTTTGGCATAGTCTTGGGATGTCTTGGGGTGATATTGCAGTGTCCTTGAGTGTCTTGGGATTTTTAGTCATACTGGTAAGGAAGATCTCAAAACAACATGAACACTCAGGGTCATTAATAACATACATACCCTGAACAAAATACATGCTATGGCTCAAGGTCATGAATAATACACATACCCTGAACAAAACACATGCTGTGGCTCAAGGTCATAAATAATGTACATACCCTGAACAAAATACATGCCATGGCTCAAGGTCATGAATAATATACATACCCTGAACAAAACACATGCTGTGGCTCAAGGTCATAAATAATGTACATACCCTGAACAAAATATATGCTGTGGCTCAAGGTCATGAATAATACACATACCCTGAACAAAATACATGCTGTGGCTCAAGATTATGAATAATACACATACACTGAACAAAATACATGCTGTGGCTCAAGATTATGAATAATATACATACCCTGAACAAAACACATGCTGTGGCTCAAGGTCATGAATAATACACATACCCTGAACAAAACACATGCTGTGGCTCAAGGTCATGAATAATACACATACCCTGAACAAAACACATGCTATGGCTCAAGGTCATGAATAATACACATATCCTGAACAAAATACATGCCATCGCTCAAGGTCATGAATAATATACATACCATAATCAAAATACATGTCCAACTCAGGGTCATGTTAACAATATACATAACCAACTCAAGGCTGTGCTGCAAAGAAGAGATCCTGCTCTATCTTGGTGAAACAAGGTGAATTTTTCAGTGTTTCCAACTAGAATAAAAGCCTGTGTTCATCTGCAATACAGCAAAAGATCCATGTACCACTGGAATCAGGTCTTTAATTGTGTATGCAGCACATCATTCCATGTCTGAATGTTTTTTATAGAAGTTTTGAAACATGAAGGGTCACTGTGAACTAACAAAAACATACAAAAACTTCATTAGTAACCAAATGCATGAACTGACCATCACTTTGCACTTGCATACTGACCAAGCATGTGACCAATATATCATCTTCTTGTGGGGTCCCTGAGGGTACCAAGGTTCAATGTAATAGGACTCAAGTGGCATGGAATATACTCTACCAGTATTTGTACAGAAAAAGTGACCCCCATCAAAACATATTTAATAAGTGATGAATGGCAGGAGGCGCATTATTGCAGTAAGCTGGAGGCTGAGTATGTCTAAATTAGCATTTCACCCTAATGCTTGTTTGAGAGGTACTCATTAAAGATCAATGAATTCCTGTGACACCTGCTATAAAAGAACCTTAGATCAGAATTCATACCATATTTTAAGTTTTTGTTGACTAGGAAGAACACTAACTGGGTGAAAAACAATGTTTTGGGATAGTTTATACAGACTTGCCCTTTGCTTACACCCATCTAAAGTATGTCTGCATGGGAGTCTATTATTTTTCATAAGCCTTTGACCTCATAAGAGTAAATTAGAATGTTTAAATTACAGCAGAAAAAACATTTCAATTAATTACTAATAATTTGCATCTAAAACGAATTTGTATAAAATTTAATATTTCAATATAAATACATATACTGTAAATAATTTATTATTATTATTATTATTATTATTATTATTATCATTATTATTGTTGTTGTTGTTGTTGTTGCTGTTGTTGTTATGTTTGTTTAAATAAATTTCTTATATAATGACTCATCTGCAATTTTAAGAATTCCCCAATGGGAAGATATTATCTTCTACACATAGCAGATGTCAATGCTGAATGATATGAATGGCTTTTAAATCTTGTATATAATTCCCAACACATAACCATGTTCATCCACATATTAAAACGTACTTGTATCCACATGAAAATAATTATAGAAACAATCAGCTAATCACATTTCAAAAGACCTGGAATTCAGATGATATAATGTAAAAGTATTTGCACAAGACAAAGGCTTTCCTCTAGAAAAAAAAGATGGGACTGCAAATTCTTCTCTTGCCTGCAACTTTTAATCATAGCTGAAAATACCAATAATAATAATAATAATAATAATGAGATTTATCACTTTTGTACTTGAGACATTTTCTAATACAACCACAATAGTTGCACATTTTCCTTCAGAGGGAGTTTTTCAGCAATGCAAGACCATACACTCTGGTACTTGTATCAAGGGAGCTTGACAAGAATCAACAATACAAACCAAGATAAAAGGAAACAAACTGAGTAGCCAATATGGGATTAACATATGAACTTTTACAAGCTTGGTCACTCATGACCTTATTCATAATTTTCCTATTACATGAAATGGACATATCTGTATAAACCAAAACTCGCACCAGTTACTGGAAAAAGGCATCCTAACACAAATGCTCCAAGTTTGAACTCTATTTATCAATTTGAAAATTTGGAAGCAAAGTTTTTCTATTTAACATCCATTCTGAAGAGTGTTTCCTAGTGGAAAAATCAGCACATGCATGACTAGTTCATGGTAAATAAATGGCTGAATGGGATACATCTCTGTCAAGGCAGTGACCACTACCATTCACTTACCTGGACCAAGGTATATAACTGGACCAAGGGATATAACTGAGGAAAATGCATGTATTGCCATGTTACAAATGCCAATATGTTTATTCTGAATCAGACAACATAGAGATTGCAAGGTATGTTGTTGTTGTTGTTGTTATTGTTGTGGGCTAATGCCATTTATCAGCACATGATGCCATTTATCAGCACATATAAATCTATTCAAGGTGGCCAACTTATCTGGTAGAAGAAGAATGCAGGGCATGAAAGATGCGGCAAGAAATTCTACATACACATAATTAATGTTGTGACCACAAATAGATTGATTTGAATCTGCTGAAAAAACTTGCCATTCATCTCTAAATGTCTAATAACAAAATCAACTACAGCTGTAGGTCTAAGCATTTTAATGTGACATTATTTTTTCAGATCAAAACAAGGCACTGCCTTATTGTAGCAGACAGATTTGTTTGTGCATCAAACTTCTGTTGCTATTTAAGACCAAGAACTTTATCTCTTCCCTGAAAAACTTGTTCAAAGGTATCATCTAATAAAGAAACAAAGATGTTGTCTGATAGAATGAATACCTGGGGGGATATCTGGTTTAGCAATGTACATAATTATATATATCCTTTTTTCCAAACTGTATCATCCAAAAGGAAAGGCTTTGACTTTATTTAAGGTGAATTCAAAGTTAAATGCCTGAGACAGCATGGAGTGTGCTTAAATCTTGTACGTAACCATAAAATCCCAATACAACTTTCTAAACACATTTATTTGGGGCATAAATAAGGAAATATGTTGATGTTTTGTCATTAAGGTAGCAATGAGTGGAAAACACCCTGTTGTATAAACTATAAATATAGTGGTTTCAAATTTGGTAATGATCCTCTGAGCTCTGGAAACCCCAAGATTAAACAAGCAAATTTATAATGTATTATGTTATTACAGTCCACATAAACTTGTACATTGTTTAATATGTTTGTGAAAATGTTTATACATACTGGAACACTGAAATATGCATCTCTCTATCAAAATATTCCACCATCTTCATCTGTGTGGACCACATGGACCAAAACTGGAAAGTTTGTGGGCCACAAATATATTATAGTAGTTATACAAGTATAGAACTAATTTTTATTTTATGCATGCAGGCAACAACAAAAAATAACCCATTGGCCTGTAGTTGGACCACTCAAAGATCAATGGATATGATGCAATCATTTTCCTGTAATTCTTTCCAGACCAAATGAAAAACAATCTTGTCTACAAATGTTCACAAGTCACAAAATAATTCAGAATCTTTTTATTTATGCCCAATCTGAATTAATTTAGCATTTGGTTTTTGTGCTATGAACAGATCTGAAATAACCTCTTTCTTATTATATTACAAAGGTACAAGAATAATTCTTTTCCATAACATTTCATCTACTTTAATTTACACTGGAATCATTTATTCATCAGAGACTGAAATGTATTTTGGTAATCTGTTTTGGTCTTGAATTTTGACAAATTCAATCTTGTAAATATTTGTAAAATTAAATTAGCAGATAACGACCACTGCCATAAACAAGACATGTATATATTTTAAAATATTTCACATTCTAAAATGTTATTATTTGCAGCAAGTAAATGATAGAAGCTACAGGAAATTTGTCAAAGAAGAGGAATATCTTATGCTTTTTACTATGTTAGGGCACCCCAACAAAAGAGCGCACTACAAAAAAGTGCTGACAAAAGAGGAACGATAAATGAGCGCAACACAAAAGAGCTCAACACAAAAAAAGCGCCGACGAAAGAGAGCAAGACAAATTAGCACAAATAATATTATTATTTGAAAGTCTTAATGCTTAAAATGAAGTGTATTACAATTTAAATTAGAAATCACTTCTGCATAAACTAGGTAAATGTTTAACTAAAATATAATCATTACTTAAAATGACTTAAAAGGAATTAATAACACTATCTTCCCCTTCTCTGACTATTTTTTTCATGTACATTTTTTTGTACAACTATTATACTGTAATTTTGTAAATTTTATAAAACTGCTGAACATGGTGAACTTAAATAGGAATTTTAACTATATATACATGTGCAACAGATTCTTTGATCGCTAGTCTGTTTGTACAAACGTATATAGATCAAAGCTTCCATCGCTTGAAAACTTCTCTATATAACCATTTGATCACTTATACTTGATAGTATAGTTGCAGACATCTTTCTTTTGCTCAATAATGTTTTCTTTATTTTTTATATAAAACTTCTACCACATGAAAACTTCTCGACATAACTTTTTGATCTCTAACATACTTGTTAGTATAATTATATCGGAACTCTTGTCTGCGCTCTTTTTGTGTTGGTCCCTTTTGTGTTGTGCTCTTTTGTCGGCGCTTTTTTGTTGTGCACTCTTTTGTTGAGTCACCACATGTTAGGTTATAATAACTGATACATTCAAGATTAGCTGACAGAATGCCTTCAAAATTATTAACACGATTTTAGATTTGTTGGTATTCAGAGATTACCTTCAAATCCAAAATTATGATTTAAGATCTGTTGATACTCAGATTACCTTCAAACCCATTAATATGATTTAGGATTTGTTGGTACTCAAATTATCTTCAAACCCATTAATATGATTTAAGATTTGTTGGTACTCAGATTACCTTCAAACCTATTACTATGATTGAAGATTTGCTGGTACTCAGAGATTACCTTCAAACCCATTAATATTATTTAAAATTTGTTGGTACTTATATTATCTTCAAACCCATTAATATGATTTAAGATTTGTTGGTACTCAAATTATCTTCAAACCCATTAATATGATTTAAGATTTGTTGGTACTCAAATTATCTTCAAACCCATTAATATGATTTAAGATTTGTTGGTACTCAGATTACCTTCAAACCTATTACTATGATTGAAGATTTGCTGGTACTCAGAGATTACCTTCAAAGCCATTAATATTATTTAAAATTTGTTGGTACTTATATTATCTTCAAACCCATTAATATGATTTAAGATTTGTTGGTACTCAAATTATCTTCAAACCCATTAATATGATTTAAGATTTGTTGGTACTCAAATTATCTTCAAACCCATTAATATGATTTAAGATTTGTTGGTACTCAGATTACCTTCAAACCTATTACTATGATTGAAGATTTGCTGGTACTCAGAGATTACCTTCAAAGCCATTAATATTATTTAAAATTTGTTGGTACTTATATTATCTTCAAACCCATTAATATGATTTAAGATTTGTTGGTACTCAAATTATCTTCAAACCCATTAATATGATTTAAGTTTAGTTGGTACTCAAATTATCTTCAAACCCATTAATATGATTTTAAGATTTGTTGGTACTCAGAGATTACCTTCAAGCCCATTTATTTAAGATTTGTTGGTACTCAAATATTACCTTCAAACCCATTAATATGATTTAAGATTTGTTGGTACTCAGATTACCTTCAAACCTATTACTATGATTGAAGATTTGCTGGTACTCAGAGATTACCTTCAAAGCCATTAATATTATTTAAAATTTGTTGGTACTTATATTATCTTCAAACCCATTAATATGATTTAAGATTTGTTGGTACTCAAATTATCTTCAAACCCATTAATATGATTTAAGTTTAGTTGGTACTCAAATTATCTTCAAACCCATTAATATGATTTTAAGATTTGTTGGTACTCAGAGATTACCTTCAAGCCCATTTATTTAAGATTTGTTGGTACTCAAATATTACCTTCAAACCCATTAATATGATTTCAGAATTGTTGGTACTCAAATTATCTTCAAACCCATTAAAATGGTTTAAGATTTGTTGGTACTCAGAGATTTCAAACCCATTAATATGATTTAAGATTTGTTGGTACTCAGATTACCTTCAAACCCATTAAAATGGTTTAAGATTTGTTGGTACTCAGAGATTACCTTCAAACCCATTAAAATGGTTTAAGATTTGTTGGTACTCAGAGATTACCTTCAAACCCATTAATATGATTTAAGATTTGTTGGTACTCAAATTATCTTCAAACTCATTAATATGATTTAAGATTTGTTGGTACTCAGATTACCTTCAAACCCATTAATATTATTTAAGATTTGTTGGTACTCAACTTATCTTCAAACCCATTAATATCAATTTGTTCAATTAACGTTTGTTTTGACAGATATACTGGTAATATTATTATGTAACTCTGCTTGCAATTGGATTAAATCAAAGAAACAATTCTATACTCTTCAAATGTGAGAATGTTACTGAAATGGGGGCCAGAATAAACTGATATGGGATATTTCCATAATAAACCTAAGTTCCTCCCACACCATATTCTGGAAAATATTCATATATGGGAACTTTTATCCATAAGCCCACCACAATGTTAATAACAAAAATTAAAAAATAACAGAAATTAAAAAGCGGCCCCACCCCACCCCACCCCAGTTTATTATGAGGAAGCTAATCAATACTGCACACATTTACTTGTATTTCCCATGAACATGTAGTTTTGGGGGGCATGTGGGTGTGGATGGGTACAATGATGCAATAAAGAAACAAGGTTATACTCAACCTTATGGTAGGAGTGTCCACTACCATAAAATGGTATCTGAATGGGACACTATTGTACTATGACTATGACCCCTACAGAAAAAATGCCTTGGCTTTGGTGCAGTAAGGAATGATGGTAAAGGTTGAAGATAAGTGTGAGATTGCCAAAATGTGGCTTTTGTTACTTCCTCCAAAAACAAATTAGTCAAATTGACACAGCAATAGCATGAATCTAATGAGCTTTAATCACCATGAATGATCAGCCCATCTTGGAAAGGGACTGATTAGGCCAGGACAATTAACCTTAAAATAGTGGAAGATGAAATAAAAGCTTAATCCTGAAGAGAGAGGAAATGATGCTTTGTACCCCTTCTTCCACCTTTAGAGGCTCCAAATAGAAATGAAAAGCCCTAATTGGACATAAATGATCTTGATCATCCCTAGCACTCATATGGCTGGGAGTGAAGATCTCTATTGGGAGAGGAGCTACTAATTGAAGCAGATTTTTATTACATTATTTGGTTGGCAAAGGAGAGAGATTAACTCAGTGCTGCCACTGAACTGCAGAACTACCTAGTTTTATGAACAGAGCATAATGTTCACTCCCAGATTTTGCAGATGTCAAGAAGAAAAGAAAAACCATCTTGTAGACAAGGTTCTCAAAAAAAAGCCTCACCCAAAGGTTCCAAGGAAGAATTTGCTAAAAACCACAAGAAAAACATTAAGAGATTCCATCTAGGCATCAAACAACCAGAGACACTGGTCTCTGTAACTCAAAACACCTATCAGGTCAGCAATAAAAGAATCCCAACAGATGGCCAGACCACTGGAAAATTTGGCTGTTGGAAATGACTACCAGATAGCCCTAATGGTAGAAAAAGCACTGTATCATGCAAAGATCACTCACATGTATATAAGGTAGACTTCACACATAAAATATAATATACTGCACTCAATGTTCTGAGAACTACTCAAATTGATTTCAATATGTTTGTGAATTAATTTTAATCTCTTTTGACTCCCACATCAATGAGTTCATGACATTAATACAACTGAAATAAAATGGACTTTTCATGTTTAGACTTTTCAATGACATGTTATTTAAACCACTTTATTGCTCAAAGATCCCTTTAGTGGGAACAATGTATACAGCCTTACCTAGACTTGGATTTCAGAGTATTCAAAAAAGATCCAGAGTTACACATATTGAACTTCACTTCAATTGTAAAAAAGGGTACCAGTATGTCAAATATATAAAACCAGCCAACAATCCAACACTGACTAAATTATCAACAAAAAAAGTACTTATGACATCCATAGAAATTACAGCTAATGAAAAGAAATTATTCAAATGGCTTATTTTATTTAATCCATTTCATTCTATATCATTTATATAATTTTAAATCAATAATTTATCAAGTTAAAAAATTAAATTTCATACTTTGGTTTTAATTTGATGATTTTGAAGTAAGATAAGAGTATAAAGAGAAAAATAATAAATAAGAAATCAGAACTCAGAATAGATTGTGAAATGAAAATCTATAAATATATTTAATGAATACAAAAGCCCCAAACCAGTGACCTGTTTTTAGCATAATAGTGCTGGACTCAGATATGCAACCACATGCCATGTTACATTACTCTGTAGCCAACATTACTTGAGAAATTTATCAAAGCAAAGTCAATGGGGTGCAAAATATATAAATACTAGTAATCTAATTTTAAAGGCATGCATATGGATGCATTCACAAATTGTGTGACACTGATTGATAAACTGCTCCAAGATGAGATGAGATGAGATGAGATGAAATAAGATGAGATGGGATGAGTTGAGATGATATGATATGAGATAAGATGAGATGAGACAAGATGAGATGAGATTAGATGAGCTGAGCTGCAAACCAAAATTTAATATTGTAATTATTTAATTATGATTATATATAATGTAAATCTAAGAAATGGCATGTAAAAAAAATTCTCATTACCATAATTTACACTGAAAATGAATAAAACTTAATAATAATAATAATAATAATAATAATAATAATAATAATAATAATATAATGAGGACTTTGTATAACACCTAATATTTAGAATCGCTAAGCTCCTTACAACATATATAATGATATGACTACAAAAGACCATGAAATTAGACAACAAAAAAATGCTGAAAATATTTAAGGTAGGAAACATTATTAGGTCTTTGTTTTTTGCAGTCATAAAAGGTGAGTTTTAAGAGCAATCTTAAAAGGGCACACTGTGTCTAATGTCAATGTGCAATTCATTTTAAGTTGCTGAGCCCTGGTATGCAAAAGATTATTGTCCATATGAATTAGTTTTCATAGTGGGAATAATGCATATACAATTGTCAGAAGAGAAACGTAAGTATCTTGCTGGTGTGTACACATTGATGAGGCCAGATAGGTATGTTGGACTCGAGTCCGTCAGTGAAACATAGCACAGAGAACAAATTTTGTTGTTTAATTCTGGATCGAATGGAAAGCCAGTGTAAGGTACAGAGCAGCAGGGAGGTGTGCTCTGATCGTTGTACTCTAATGATGATTCGACCAGCTGTGTTTTAAAGTTTCTGGAGTAGATATTGAGATGAACAAGACAGAACTGAGTTTCAGTGGTCCAGTTTTGAAAGTACTAATGAACATACAAGTGTTTTAGTGGCAGCAACTGAAAGACATTTGCAAATGGAGCTTATGCATCTCAACGCAAGATATACAGCCTTGCATATGTTTATGACATGTTGGTACAATGTGAGAGTACTGTCCAGAGTAACACCTAGGTTTTGTACTGACTGTGTTAACTTAATGTTGGTGTGTTTTGCTGATATTTATTATTTGAGGTAAAGGATGTGAATGAGAAAGTCTTTGTGTTGTGATCAGAATGGTTTTTTTTATCATTCATCTGCAGCTTGTTACATGTCATCCATGATTTCACATCAGAAATGCACCTCTCTACTCCTTGGATGGTAGCATCAACTTTAGATGGGTGGCTAGATTTGTATATTTGGGTGTCATCAGCGTACAAATGGTGACAATGGATGATGATGTATGAGTGGCTGAGTATATAGAATGAAGAGAATAGGTCCAAGAATAGACCCCTGTGGAACATCACAACATGGATCAACTGCGCTGGAGTGTGATCCATTTGATGATACAATTTGTATCCTGTTGAGTTGACTGTTCATGACTTGAATCACAGTAAGGCTGTATTATGAATGCCATATACATGCTGGAGCTGGTGAAGTAAAATATCATGGTCTATTGTGTCAAATGCTGCAGACAAATCAAGGATGGTGAGGTAGGATGGTAGGATGCAGACTTTGATGTAGAGATAGACAAGGTTAACACTATATGCCCCTTCAATATTTATGGTTGAGCATAACAATTCTGTCATAGAGTCCCAAATATGGCTCTGCTTTCAGCAACATGTATCAGATAACCTTAAATTCTCCAATGAAAAACCCAATGTTTTTTTATGACAAACCAATTTCTCATGTTAACAAATAATTCTGCACAATTGTTTCATACAATGAAGCTATTTTCTAAAAGACTAACCAAATGCCATAGTGGATTGGCAATAAATCTGATTCAGTAGGATAGATACACAAATTTCTTCAAATGCTGGTGATTGACTATGTTCAAAAATGAGCTGTCTCAAGATTTTTCTAGTTTTTTTAAAATTGTTTTTACATTTTTTGATGGCACATCAACATCACTTGTCCATTATATAAACATGTTTATGCCGTGATGCTTTCTGACAAATCTGGTCAAATCTGGTTTAGTGGTTTTTGGAGGTAAACTTATTTAAATGTTTCTCTACTTTTTAAAATAAAGGTGGATATATTTGGTGGTGGATTGGCATTAGAATTTTTACACATTTATCCTTTTCTTGCTGCAACAGATACTTATTTTTATTTAGAAGTGTATTCTTCCTAGGGATTTTGTGTCTTCTCCATTTTGTTCATATTTTAATTTTAGCTGGCACAATATTGCCATACATCCATCCATCAATCCATCTATCCATCCATACATACATCCATACATACAGATCTGAAAGCTTTTTATGCCATAAGACTGTCTGTGAGGACCAGACAAATTCTGTTCAATGGTTTTGAGAAATAGTCATTTTAAGATTGTTTGTTCAGATTCTATGCAGCTATTGGAAGAGGTCCCTTAAAGGTTTCTCTATTTTTAGTAACAGCAACCATATATGGCAGCGGATTAGCTTTAGCCAGCTTGTTTCTTTTTATTAAATCTGGTCAAAATTACCTTTGAACAATTTTTAACACATTACCCCTGGAGGTTTTTGCTGTTTTTGCATGAAATGCAAGTAGGAAACACATCTTGCGGACTATTTCTGAATATATCCTTATATATTGACTTCCAAGCAATTTTCCATTAGCCTAATGTCTAGATGTGTAAAAAAAACATTGTTTTCATTTGGTTATTTTGTTCATACATGAGCAAAAGAGGAAAAGTTGGAGTTCTTTGTTTTTTCTTTTGTTTTGCCTAATGGACCCATCTTTATTGTATGGAGACCACTCTTTATTACAAATGCCTACCTTGTACTATTTTTTTGGCACAGGTTCACCTGTCTGTGTGCAATTCAGAATAGTCTGCTTAGATATGAGGCAAAAAGAATCTTTAAAAAATCTGGATACAAAACTGAATTCCAACCATGGGGAAATTTTGGGTGAAAAAAAGACAGATCCAAAACATTTGGTTTTTCCCTCTGTATTTTTAGTGCAACTAAAACATCTAGATTATTTGTTTTTCATTGTAGAGCTAAATCTGTCAACCATTCTGTAATACCACCCACTGTAATGTATCATACATGACCTTGACACTACAGAGCTTGGTAGTAGGCTACTACCTCCTGCCCTGTAAATGCGGTGCCAGTGTTTAATGTGTTAAAGCTCTTGAAAGTTCTTTTCTATCTGTAGTTGTGGCTGCCACATTTGACAGCACATATGCATCATCTCTGAAAGGCCTTAATGCTAAGATGCTTTCTATTAAATAGGTTAAAATTCTATTAAATTGTTTCTGAGAAGAAATAATTCAAACATTTTTCTATTTTTAGTAACAATGCCCATATCTGATGGTTTTCAGCATCATTTAAAAGCATTTTAAGGCATCTTTTATTAAACATTGTCAAATTCTGTTAAGATATTTTAAAGTTATTTTTATCTTTTCTTAGTTGTAGCAGCAACACCTTATCACAGACTGGCATAATTTATATAAAACTGAAAGTCTTAAAATACTAGGATGCTGGTAAAATTCTATTCTGTTGATTTTTAAGAAGTTTATTAAAGGTTTGCATTTTTTTCAGCAATGGTGGCCATATTAGATAACATCAAGTTATAGAAAAGTTTTGTATAAAACAATTGCAGCAATGTTCAACATACCATACCATAACCTCCCTTGGCCATATTGCCAAATGAGCTATAACATAGCCTTATGGCCAAATGCATCATAACTTGGCCTTATTGCCAAATGAGCTATAACTTGGCCTTATTGCCAAATGAACCATAACATGGCCTTATTAACAGACAAGCTATAACTTGGCCTTATTGCCAGATGAACTATGACTTGGCTTTATTGCAAGATGAGCTATCACTTGGTCTTATTGCCTGATGAACTATCACTTTGCATTATGGCCAGATAAACTATCAATTGGTCTTATAGCCAGATGAGCTATCACTTAGCCTGATTGCCAGATGAACTATGACTTGGCTTTATGGCCAGATAAGCTATCACTTGGTCTTATTGCCAGATTAGCTATCACTTTGCAGTATGGCCACATCAGCTATCACTTGGTTTTATTGCCAGATTAGCTATCACTTTGCATTATGGCCAGATAAGCTATCATCACTTGGTCTTATGGCCAGATAAACTATCACTTGGTCTTATGGCCAGATGAGATATCACTTGGTCTTATGGCCAGATGAGATATCACTTGGTCTTATGGCCAGATAAACTATCACTTGGCATTTTGGCCAGATAAGGTATCACTTGGCATTATGGCCAGATAAGCTTTCACTTGGTCTTATGGCCAGATAAGCTATCATCACTTGGCCTTATTGCCAGATGAGCTAAAATTAGCTATACTACCTACCACCCACCTTGTTATGATATGAGAAACACTGTGTACACCCAAATTCACATCTACAAACACTTTTGCAGATAAGTTTTAAGGATGTCAATTTCAGTTATGTCCCAATTAAATAATGAAATATTATTTATTAATAAAAATTCTCCTAAAACAAACACTAACACTGCTGAATAATTGCATTCAATATTAAAGTTGCAGGTCTTCTTCTGTATGATCTCTAAATGATTCTTAACATCAGATATTACATAATTGAAAAATATATAGATTCCAATACTATTCACTTGCTGCATAAGTTAGATATTAACTTGATTATTATGTAATGACACGTGCAACATAATTATTTGTTAAAAATGGCCCATTTATTACTTCAAATATAATGACATGAAAAATGTTACCTTTGGGTAAATGGAAAGTAAATTTCTTATCATGAAAGAATGTCAATGGGCTGGACTCCTCCTGTTTTGTGAAATCAGTCTTGATGACACGTTGTCGGACAAATGATGTATCACCTTCCTTTTTCAACTGAATCTGACTGTAGTCACGAGTGAGGGAGCTCTGAATGGAGAGCTGGAGGTGATAATAGCCTTCATGATTAAACTGGGCATCCTTGATGTCAATTTCAAACTCCAGCGCCTTGTCATCAATCTTAGGTAGGGTATTACTTTCCATAATATTGAAAACTTTGTTCTATGTCAATTAGCCAACCTGAAAAATGACATAGATAAACTTTAAATACGGATTCTTCACAAACAAAACCTACATCATCAGGGTTACCACACCTGCAGGGTCTGCCACAGTGGCCAGATGACAAATTTGCACTTAACTTTTTTTAAATTCTTGAATTTCTTTAATTTTTAATGAGTTTTCTAATTGCTTTTGAAGACGTGTTTATTTTTAAGATCCTGAACAAACGTTAAAAACTAATGTATAATTTTAAATGGTACAGCTCAACTTATAGGCAAAAATATAAAATTAACAGAAGAATGATGAAAAGGCTACTCACATTGCAAACCTGCAAAAGACTGGAATTTTATCAGTTTAATATTTTCATAATTAAAATTAGTGTATTTTTGGTGCTATAATTGTGATTTTTCTCAACTTCTTGTGGCCAGTCTGCATTGTACACATCTTTACGCATAGTAAAATACAAACATGCTCACATAACAGTTTTACATTTACTAACACTGAGTGGCAGATTTTCATTAAGGTTACCCAGTTTGTGTAATTCTTTTCAAGGAGAAAAACCTGTCCACAATGGTCAAACTCCTGTGGTCAAATGAGTGTCTTTTATACACTGGTATTACATGCAAAAAAACTTTCTTGCATGCATATTATCATTTTATATACTCAGTTACAAGTTCGATTCAAATGCAACCTGCATGGATCCAAATCTGCCACACCTGCACAGGCAGATCTATGTCTGTACGGCTAGTTAGGACCAACGTTCCCTCTAAGCGAATGGTAGATGTACGCATAGTGGTTGCTGCATTGCGCAAGCATTAACCCTTTAGCTACTACAGCTGTTTTGTAGTTTCACTACTGCTCTGTGCTATCATATCAGTTACTCAGACTACTGAGGCTGTTTGCTAGGCTGAATACTAGAGCATCATCAAGGCTGACTACAGAAATTGACAATAAAAACATGGTTACATTTATATTCATTATTTCAATAGTTTTTACTAGATTTAAGTGAAATAAAAAACAGCTTACCTTGTATAGTGTCTGTTATTCATATATTTCTACTTTATATATACTCCTATATCCCATCATATAAGAAATCCCAGTCACATAAATTGTTTTGAATTCCATTAAATAAATCCAATATTTTCATATGTACATATAAAAACATGAATGAAATCCACTCTAATTAAAATGTTGCAATTGGCACCTCTCAAAACAGTAATTATCCACACATAAATGACGATGTTATCAAGTATATTATAATATATGTATAGCAAAATTACCATGTTCTATGTCTTACATGTAGGACTAATGCCCACATGTGATGCTGATTTCATACCATTTCATGTCTTGCTTTTGGTCCCCTATTTTCTTAACAACATTGTTTGTTTCTTTCACAAGATTTTCTACCAGATATTCAGGAATTAATCTGAGTAAAAAATCTTTCATTCACTGGTCCAAGCTTGATTGTTGTCTGTTGAACCAACGTAAGAATCAAAAACATTGATTTCGAATACGGCGAGGTCGTCACTCCATTGTACAATTGAAACTACGTCCGCCTTGTCATCCGATTAAAAATCGTTTGTATCTGATGTTGAAATCAATATCTGATCCATTTTCTAATTATGATCCATTAAACTTTTCGATATCACTTGCACTGGACCCGTTAAAGTTGCTCATATCTGAATCGGAATCCATCTTTGTTCATCTCGAAAACACGTGTTTCGTAAACCGCGGAAAATTCATTTTAGTGTGTCTAAATTTAACCTCTCAGCATTCAAACTTGTATCAAAATGTCGAGTAAACAATCCTCTCATTGGTTATGATAATCAAAAATGTGTAAACTTTCGTACTTTCAACCAATCAACGTTTAGTTAACACGTACGTATTCTGCGCACATGAGCGTCGCTGGTACTGTGATTACTGGTGAACTTTACGCATCTGTGTGACATTGGCTTGTAAGCTAGGTTTTTCGGCACTGCAGATATGCGTCACGGGTATTCGAGAGCTATTTACAGTAGACGCTTCGATGCGGCAGTGGTAGCGAAAGGGTTAAGGAGACGAGAAAATGTAACGTTGGATTAAGCAAAACTTAACGTTGGATTGACAATTCAGCTGCGCTGGAATGCCTGAGCAGCTGCACGCATGCACAGCTTCGAGGGAACGTTGGTTAGGACTGATCAGTAAAGTAAAAAACACATACAGTGATCAGCCAGTGCATTATGTAATATATTGCTGATCAGGGTCTATGTTTTTTGCAATTGATCGAAGTTCTATGTGAGTACACAAAGTAACTGAAACATTTTCTCCAAAATCTTGCAGGACAATGATATTTCTGAAAATAGTAAAACTCAGAAACTAGTTTAATGTATTCATTGGGGATAATTCATTCCTTGTTACAATAATGATAAAATTCCAACAAAGTTAACAATATGAAAGAATGTAGCTGAGAGGTATTGTCTCTGAGGAACAACTTGATCATTAAAACTTTTCAAATACTTCAGATCTAATCATTAAAGCCCATTAAACCTCTTGAAAAGGAAACCTCTGTGTAGAAATCAATTTGAGAAAAAATACACACTCAAAAGTTAATCTTTTATCTTGACTCTTCAAGTTGTATTCTGTTGTACTACTAAGGTTGCAATAAAGTTAACAGCAAATGTGACTGACCTAATAAATAGGGCTGTACGAATTTTATGTATACTGATGTAATGCATGAACTGAGGAATGAACATAAATAAATTGAAGATTTTAAGAATATATGTATACCAAATAAAACTATTTCAAACATATATTTACTATAAACAGCATGGGTTTATACTGATAATTTGAGATCAATTACTGTCAAATGAATAATTCAATTCTGATAATGGTATTTTTCTGTACACTGATCATTTACGATACATTTTAGACTTAGAACTGACCATTTTGATATTAAAATAACTGGCCTGGAATTTTAACAGGGAAATAAGAAATGTCATACTTCAGTGTCCATTATTGCTGAAAACAAAGTTTTTTGTGCTCCAACCTACAAGCATTATTTATCATCATTAGGTCCAATATTAATAGATAAGAACAGCATTCAAAATTCCTAACTACCTGCATCCAAATATTATACCTGACCAAGTACAAGATAATTTGCCAAAAGAGTGAACACAAGCCCATATTGTTCCCGATTTAGCAAGTAACACTGATCAAAAGCTCTTTTCTGAAGCAATTTAACTGCTACCAATCAAAATATTAACTAGTTAACTCAGAATGCTAATATATCACACACACACACACACACACACACACACATCAGTACATGCATGTATGAATATACACACCATACACACATGGCTGAGCATACATTTGTATAACCACAACCATAATAGACAAGTCTTAAAATCAAATGGACTAATGAATATTAAATTAAAATTGCTGACTAATATTTGCTGCTCTCACTCAAATTCAGTATGTGGTGTTACCACTCCACTGTCTTAAAACGAAGTACCAGAAAAGAGCAGAATTCAATAAATTTTATAAAATTCAACAAATAATTTTTCTTCCTCAAAATACAAAAGTGAAAATTTAAAAAGAACTTACATTATTGTGAATTAAATCCCAAACAGTCCTAAAAGTCTATCACAAGTCCAAATGCATAAAGTTCCTACTAAATTTAAGTGCTATTCCAAACAAGTTCCAATATTGTGTTTTGATGTGCCTGTAGTCTTGAATATACTCATGTGCCAGTAGCCTGGATTGTGATAATGTGTTAAGATGCTGATGTATCTCAATAATATAATCCAAAATGTCCTTGTCTGCATTCACTATAACTCCAAATTACCATTCCAGTCCAAGAATACTATTAAGACTTTGTAATTCCAGAAAGAAAAGAAAAAAGAAAAAAAAACATCCATCAAAATGAAAAGCTGAACACAACAGTAAGACTGATTTTGCTTCAAGAATGAGTAATTTTGAGATAAACAATATTATATACTCTTCTACTTGACCTAAGTTGCAATTACCATTTTCTGGAAATACTGTGTCACTTAATGGTATTTTCCATTCCAGAAGATTCTAAGGTCAGAATCAAAGAGTATCTTTTAGCTCAAATTCAGGTAATCATGTTTACATTGATAATTAACTAAATATTTAATTCACACTCAGAGAGAACATTTTAGCTATTTAGTCTGCTGTTTATAAATGCCCCTGGTCTGGTACATCATGGGCTTTTGGACAAGGTCAAATAGAAAACTCGTATGTACATAACTTCAAGACAACCGTAATATTTTAATATTTTCCTGTATTATTGCATATGGCCTTGCAAACATTAATTAGACCTGGTCTGCTGTTGATTACTCATGAGATGAGATTCAGGATATGTTCACAGTCTATCAGGAGCTTTACAGTTTCTTTACCATGGATTTTGACTGGTAAATATGATGGCAAAGTCTTAGGTGACAGATAGCAGCATATGGGGATTGATGCAAACACCTGGAATTTAATCCAAATGTTATAGCCAGCTGCAAATGTGTCCAATATATGTTACAGTCATGACAAACAATGGAAGATCTCAGAGGGATTTGAACAAAGATTTGCACAACTGATCAAACCAACAAAAGAGATTGCAGCTAAGAAGACAGGATCCATAGCAGAGGTAAAGAAAGTTGCAAGAACCATAGCAGTGATGGTGGAAACAGAAGCTGAAAATGGTCCTGTTGTTAAAACAGCCAAATGCATCAAAATATAAAAAAGCCAAGAGAGCAACCACAGACACCACAGGATACTTGATAGAAGTGATCAAGATCATCCAATTAGGCATTGGAAAAATTGGAGACAAAGTTGGTAAGATCCAAAATGGCACTCAATGCATACATCAAGGTAGCACTTAAAGAACCTGCCACGGCTACCACCACATATCTACAAGTCAATTATGAGAACACCCAAGCAATATTTTAAATAATGATGATCACCAGTGGATCTTTGACAATCCCTTCCTTGCAGGCCCTGTTTTACCCAGCACCTTAAGAAAATTGACAAAACAGCCAATAAAGAATGAGTATGAGGTATGGGCTAAGTGGGAATAGAAGGAAACTACTGGCTTCAAAATGTCCCTTGATTCTACTGATGCTGTAAACATGACCAAGCCCAAAAAAAATGATTACAGAATTTAAACATATGCATGTAGTTCCGGAAAGATGGACGCCATCACGTAACTGCTTGAGATAGGCTCTTCTGATTTTGTGCTATATTTATGATATTTGTGCTTGTTCTCTATCATTATCTACATTATTGTGTTTCATCATGCATTGGCTGTTCCGTTCGAATGTGTTAATTCATCTCCTTGTTTTGGAAACGAGAACAATTAGAATTTTTCTCAGCTGTTTTGTCCCAATGTTAAGACGTCATTCGTTTTGTAATAAACCGCCGTCACTATACCGCTTACAATACGACGGACCCTCATTAATTGGATTAAATGACCACACCTTGGTTCTAGATACTACATTGTGATCAAGACTAAATAAACTGGGAATACATTCATCATTTCTTAAATGTAAACGGAAGTGAAAAAAGAAACATTTTTTCAAAGCTGGCCGGCGTAGAACAGGAAGAATTCCACTTATCTCCCTTTTGCCCGTAACGGATAAACAACTTAAAAATTCTGCCATTAATTTTAATAACCTGGTTCAAATTCTTCTTAAATCGTCAACCATTGTGTCAACTGTCCCAGGGATACCACTACGTATTACATTATTCAACGCTCAATCACTAGGATTACTGGAAAAGCTCACAGAAATTGTTAATTCTATCAACGATCAGAATATTGACGTCTTCTTCCTGACAGAAACTTGGTTACATTCCGCAGGTGATGAATCTAAGTGTGCGGATTTAACACCCAGTGATTACTCCATCAAGTCATTCCCCCGCAACTCTCGTGGAGGTGGAATTGCTGTAATTACAAAGAATTCCATGATCAAATGCCTTAAATACAACACAACCTTCAATTTCTGCCACACATCGTTTGAAGTAGTCCAAACAACGCTCACACTGGAACAAAAGTCAGTCCATTTTTTTTCTGTCTCTACCGTCCTCCTCCTAGTAGAAAAAAACAAGCTGACTGAATCTCTCTTTTTGGAGCAGTTTCCAAATCTTCTAGAGTATGGAAATTCAATAGGTGGCAACCTAATTATTCTTGGAGATTTCAACTTTCATTTTGACTGTGCTGGTAAACCATACATGTCAAAACTCCTAGATTCCATTCATGTTTTCAATCTTAAACAGTTAACCAACCTACCCATAAACTTGGTCACATTTTAGACTGGTTTCTTTATAGACCTGATAATAATATTCTGCAATCCACCCTTGTATCCCACAAACTTGCATTGGATCACCTCTGCATTGTATGCCATCTCGATGTATCAGTCCCTAACCTTCCAATTCTATTTGCTACTAAGAGAAACCTCCGTGTGATAAATAGAACCAAATTCATTCATGACATCCAAGAAAACCTAACAACTTTCTTACATCCAACTGCAAAACAACTTGATAACTGCCTGCGTTCACTGCTTGAAAAACATGCCCCAGCCACCAAATGCAGAGTATCAATAAAAACATGTTCTCCATGGTATACCAGCTTCGCACTGCTAAAAGACATCGCCGAAAAGCAGAGAGGCTTTGGTTTTCCACCAGACTCACTATTCATAAACAAATCTACAAAGCCGCTAAGAAGAACATCACAAACATAGTCGATTTAGCCAAATCATCCCACTACAGTACTAAGATCACGGAGAGTTCCAGCTGCAAAGAGCTCTTTGAGACAACTAACAAACTAATGTCAAGGAACAAATGTACACCACTTCCAACAACCTTCTCTCCACTAGACCTATCAGACCAATTTGCAAATTTCTTCGATGACAAAGTACAAACCATTAGAGATTCGCTTGACAGCACAATTTCAACTGATTCATCACCATACAGTTATGATGCAGAATTTCAGTGACAAGCGTAAGGAGCATTTGAACCTGTTTCTATTGATTTAGTATGGACAATCGTGATGAAAAGTACATCAAAGTCTTGTGAACTTGATCCAATTCCAACATCACTGCTGCTTGAGTGCTTAGATACATCATTGCCTTCACTAACTGATGTTATTAATATCTCTTGCTCATGAGGGGAATCCCATCATTTTTCAAAACTGCCATCGTAAAGCCACTGCTGAAGAAACCAACACTGGACCATAACGATATAAAAAAACTACCGCCCAGTTTCTAATCTCCCATTCATATCAAAAATCTTAGAAAAGATTGTTTTAACTCAACTTGTATCTCATTTGAATTCAACAGTTTTTTTTGCAATGTACAGTCTGCATATCGCCCTTGCCACAGTATGGAAACTACTCTTCTGAAAGTATTTAGTGACATTCTCTCTGCTTTGGATAGTGGATAAATTACAGTCCTCACTCTCCTGGATTTATCTGCAGCATTTGACACAATAGACCATGATATATTGCTTCACTGTCTCCAGCATATATTTGGCATTCAGAATATAGCCTTACAGTGGTTCAAGTCCTACTTAGTCAACAGGACACAAATTATATCTGCAAATGGAATACACTCCAGCCCAGTTAACGTATGTTGTGGTGTTCCACAGGGCTCTTTATTCTGTATACTTAGCCACTCTCAAGTGTCATAGATCATCACCCAGTGTCGCACCAATTGTATGCTGATGACACCCAAATATACAAGTCTAGCCACCCAACTGAAGTTGATGTTACCATCCATAGAGTAGAGAAGTACATTTCTGATGTGAAATCATGGATGACATGTAACAAGCTGCAGATGAATGATAAAACTGAGGCTATTCTGATCACAACACAAAGACTTTCTCATTCACATCCTTTACCTCAGACAATAAATATCAGCAACACCAACATTAAATTCTCAATCAGTATGGAACCTAGGCGTTACTCTAGACAGTACTCTCACATTGTACCAACATGTCATGAACATATGCAAGGCTGCATATCTTGAATTGAGATGCATCAGTTCCATTTGTTAATATATTTCAGTTGATGCCACTAAAACACTTGTGTGTTCATTAGTACTTTCAAGACTGGACTATTGTAACTCAATTCTGTCTGGTTCGTCACAATATTTACTCCAGAAATTTCAAAAAGTTCAAAACAGCTGCACGGATCATCTTTAGAGTACCTCGATCAGAGCACACCTCACCACTGCTCTGTACCCTACATTGGCTATCAATTTGATACAGGATCAAACACAAAATTTGTTCTCTGTGCTATGTTTTACTGACAGACTCCAGTCCATCATACCTATCCAGCCTCACCCATGTGTATACACCAGCTAGATCCTTACGTTCTTCTTCTGATAATCGTATACTCATTGTTCCCAAGGTGGAAACAAAGTCATATGGACAATGTTTGTTTGCACACCAGAGCCCGGTGACGTGGAACGATTTGCCCATTGAAATTAGACACAAAGACACAGTGGTCCCTTTAAAGAGTGCTCTTAAGACTCACCTGTTTCGACTGCAGGGAGAAACTAAGCGACCTAATCATGTTTTGTATCTAATACGTTTTCAGCATGTTTTTATGTTTTCCAATTTCATTGTTTTTGTCATTTGTTGTTCTGTAGTGTAGTCATATCTTTATTGATGGTGTAAAGCGCTTCGAAAGATTAGACGCTATACAAAGTCCTCATTATTATTATTATTATTATTATTATTATTATTATTATGTAGTTGTAGTAGATATTTGCAAAATGACCACAGCAACACAGTTGGTCTGGATGTGGCAGGAATTATGAAAATATAAATATTATAGGTACACCAATCAGACATGTTGGAGTCACATCAATACTAACCAGTTTGACTGGAAGCACTGGTAACACTCATGTCTACATTCATGATAACACATCTATTCAGAACATCTTGTGACAGCACAAAGGAGTCTCAATACAATGACCAAGCTATACTTGATAGTTTTTGAGGATAAAATAAATAGTATAGCTGAGTTCAACACAGTGTTGGCAGAAATGGAAAACCACTTACAACTCTGTGTACAGATGTAGTGGATTTACAGAAGCTTACAATGTAGTAAATGTTTACACGTTTGCCAGTACACTTATGGTCGGTTCCATAATTATCACCAGGGTTTTCCTTATCAGCTGGGGGCTTGGTGATTTATCTGGCTAGTTTTACTTTACACCCAGCTATGTCATAAAAATATGCACCCCCATTGAGGGAGGTTTCCCAAAACCTCCACCTACTTTTGCAACTCACCCTCCAACTTTAAATCTAATGGAAGGCCCTGATCACTCTTTGCATCCGAGTCATTGGCAACTGAAGTATAATAGGAGTTTTGATGGTTACTGATCTAGGTTGAAGTCTCCACCTAACTATCCTCTTGCTGGAGCATCTTATGGTAACTTTCATATATGCATGTTGGTGTACACTGATTTGAGGACAAAATTTCGGACCTAGAGCGGTGAGCAGTACCAAAATATTATCATACTACTAGTACTGAGTGCATACAACAAGCTATGATCTCTCACTCATTAAAGCCGAAAGATGTGATTTTGTGGCATGAGCTAGCACCCTTCCTTCATGGCCTGTGATGTCACAGTTCAAGATTGACTCAAGCAGGTAGTTTTTAAGAAATGGACAAGGATGTAACTTTACAAGGATGGCAAATAATGTATACCTTATTTTATAACCTCATAAAAATTTCATCCAATAAAATACAATTTGAGACCAGATTTTCTTTTTCAAAATATTGTTGGTTCCAGGACCAGAATTCTGGCTAACTTAACATGTATAGACAAGCCATTACAGATCTTAATGTATCAATGGAATTTGTGGTAAAAGCAGAATTGTGAGAATGCCAAACCACTTAAATTAGAAATATAGCTAGAATAAAATAAAGCTAGGTTATGTTGTCAGTCCAGACTACCCAATGTTCATTTACAAAATGGAGTTGAACAAATTCT
Source organism: Unio pictorum (assembly GCA_030141615.1). Lineage (NCBI taxonomy): Eukaryota > Metazoa > Mollusca > Bivalvia > Unionida > Unionidae > Unio > Unio pictorum. The sequence continues at coordinate 24,824,739 of JARLTB010000044.1, forward strand.
GATAAACCATGACCGCCAACATGTTTTTTCTACACGCATCATTCAATATGTTCAAAATATTTGTAGAAATTTATAGAGAAAGCCCACTGTGGGAGAAAATGTCTGTCAAACGTATAGCAATAATTTTACTACCTGCCAATTTAAATAACTATTGGAATTAAGACAGCTAAAGTTAATCACCAATGTGTAAGAACATTAATTATGATTTGCAAGCCACAAGTTAATGAAGCTTAACTGATGTATTTTTGTTTCTCAGTTTCACTGTTCTGAGTAGTGTGATGGAATAAGGGACATCTAGGACAAAAATCTTATAGGGCCATAATGTTAATGTGTTACATATGAACTCATGTTATGATGTCATACCTGATAGTAGGGTTCCTCAATATCAAAATATTGTGTAGTACTATAAAGTTTGACAATTATACCCAGCCACCAACTGACCTTATGAAACATTGCATGTTGAATGTATGGTTGATTTTGATGTGCAATATGGATTTACTTTCTCTTCTCTGCTTCAGTTTGTGGGAAATTTCTTTAAAATACTTTTGAAAAAGAGGTGTTTTGAATCTCCAGTTTTAGAAAACTGAAGCTTGTTATCACTACTCCTCTGTGCTGTTTTGAATTGTAACAAACATTTCTAAAATGTCAGTTTATTTTGGATTACTTATGAATAATCTATATTCTTAAAATATGAGACTTTTTGAAATGAAAAGTTGGTTGAAGTTTCCTGATCAAGTTTTGTGACATAATCATTTGAACTGAGTTTAAGTATTCTGCACTGATCTTTGTCCCTTCTTATATCATCTATTTGTGATTGATAATTTTAGCTTTTATTCTATATGGTTATGGTGAACCTGTAAAATCCTTTCATGGGTCGTGCAAAATAACTTTGATTTCAAAAGATATGCATATCTCTTTGATGGAATTAATAGAACCTGAATTTAGTTCTGCACAAAATTATAAATAAAAAGATTCAAATTCCAAAAACAGAAGATGTAAAACTTAAAAGTAAAAAAATGGAACAGTAATAAAGCCACTGACTGGGTTGTATAGATGATTCCTTTATTTTAAAACCCAATTTTGTTTTTTTTTAAAACATGACCATATCATGGGGTTTGGAAGTAAAAAATCATGCTTTTAGCATGACATGCATTGCTTCAATAGGCATGTGAAATTGTCAGCCTAATGTTACTGTAAATCACAATAATTCAGCCATCATACAATTCTTGCAGATTTAGTAAGGAAACCAAATTCTGCCAGAATTTAATGTTCACTTTACATTTGTAATGAGTGACAGCTATTGCCAGAGATGTCAGTTTCTCTTGTAACCAAGCCAAGATACAAATAGCCCCAGTTTCATAAATGTGTGATAATTTCAATGCAATATGAAGAAATATAGTGCTGACAGATTTTAGGCTGTTCATTTAAAGGAATAGACTGATCGGTATTCTGTCCATATTTGTACTTGAACATCCCTCACTATAGCAGCACACATCACCTTTGTTTACATACCACCTATTTAGACCAACACAAACACTCCATATTTGTATTGATCAATATTTGTCACATTTTGTGTTGATAATACATTGAAATTAACAATTTTGTGCTCAAATGTAATGAAACAGAATTAAAATTTACATCTTATGACAAAATGTTTTTCTTTTTAATCAAAATTCATAAGACATGAATATTCAATAATGATGATTTCACTTCTACTTACCAGCATTTAATAAAATCCAGAATGAAGACTGTTATCATCTAGTAAACTGTGTTTCCAATTCATATTTTAATTCCTACTCGATGCATATCCTATTGACATTTTGAAATAAATTCACATAGCTATAGATCCTGCAAAAAAAGAAAGACAATACTATCAAAACATAATTAGATGAGCTAGTGAGTTAATATGGTGTCATATGAAAACTCAGCACAGCTCTCAATCACTCTAAGCTAACAGGAGTGGTATATAGCCTTAAGAGTGGGGCAATGATGCATACAGTTCTTTCAATTTTAAATGTGCTCTTTTGAATTCTGTGTATGAATGCTATAGGTACAAATTCACATCTGACAATATAAACTATTCAACCCAGTTTCTTTGAGAATTTTATTTATCTTTTACCAATGTGTGTTGAATAAACCCTGCTTTAATTTCAGGCAAAGTCAACACAATCATAGTGACATTATCTACCTACGTTAAGTCAAAATATTTAATCATTGCAATTTTCTCTCCAAACAACATATACCTGTACAAATTTCTCCATGGATAAAAAAATGCACCTCTGGTATGACTACTTTAAAGTCGTCCCAAGAACTGATTAAATGCACCTCATTTCAACCTTTGCCTGAACTCAGGGTCACCCTAAATGGTATGTATGAACAATATGTTTACTTCAGTGACATAAAACAATACACTCATATCATGTTTAGCAAATTTTACATGGTTTAAGTAATTCTGATAAAAGGTAGGTAAACAAATAATTATATGCTTGCACCAATTACTAATCTATATGGCAGACAATCTAATCACATTCAAAGAATTGTTCCTGGCATACAGACAATTAAGGAGTTGGCTTTCAAATGTTCAACTTTTCCTTTTTTAAAACATACAAATTATATAATAAAATCACGATATTCATCATTATAGTATTGTGTCTCTTAAGAAAGTGTAGAGCAGACTATCAAAATACAATGAAATGTTTTTTTTTTCAAATTCATTTCATCTGAATATTGTGTTCAGACAAAATTTATTCCATTAATAACCATTTTGTTCCCATCAACTTAAGAGTCAACTGCAAACTGGACAGACCCAGATGGCAAATCTAGCTCTGTGCAGTAAAGAGTAATCAGCCAAACAAACACAGAACTTGATCTGTAGCATTAAACTTCAACAGATTAGGATCTTTGTTGTTTGCAGTTTGGCCTCACTTATAAGCATGTATATAGTACATAATAGAATAACAATTTTAAAGTAGATCATAGTATTGGTTTACAATAAGTGGAAGTAGCTAGCTTGTATGTGTTGCATTAAACTCCAAATTGCTGTATTGGTCAACTTTGTATATGCATATAATTATACTATTTATACAGGGTCCAAATTGTTCCTAATTGCATACAAAAATAATCTGAATCAGAGATAATCAATGGTATATCCTGGAGAGATCTCACTTATTTCGTCAAGTAAACAAAAAGATATTGAAAACAATTGCAAATATAATACAGTCTTAATTATCTCATTCATCTCTTTGACAAAGATTAAGAGTGACATTTCCTCATTCTCTTTATATTATTTTTTCAAACAAAACAACCTTTAACATAAAATAAACATGAGTGGAACACAACAATATCTACAGCACCTATGACAGTAGTTCAATGAGACTAATCAAGCAATCGACCATAGCCACTTGAAATATCATCTACCTATCCTTTGAATACACAGTCGAATGGCTCTCCACCTGACTTTAGAAATCCATTAGCCAAGAGTAGGAGGGACTGTCATGTCATTCAATACACTGGTGCTCCCAATATTAAAAAAACAAATGTACAACATATTAAATCTCAGGTAGTTGCCATCTTCATAAATTTCTAACATGGTTAGATATTTCTTGTAGATATAATTTGTCTTTGTAGTCATAAATGGTTTTATTGAATTCCAAGCTATTTTCAGTTGTAAAGGACAGTGTTGGCAGACAACATTCGGCTTTGAATACCAAATGTGGCAATAAATGTCAACAGTAACTTATATTATTTAATGTGGGATGTTTAAACCATTGACAGTCATTTGGCTCTTTAAACAACTTTTCATTATTATATTCCAAATTTTAAAGGACTTTATAAATTCTGACATACAAAGTTCAATGAAAAATGTTAGTCTTATACAGATCTTATAAAATTATGAATTTTCTGTTCATTACATATCATACAATGCATCATAACATAGATCTGGTATTGAGAAGATTAAATAATATACATATTCTATTAAAAAATGTCACCTACATTTGTCCTGACTTTTGATGAATGTAAATGATGCATGTATAATAGGTCCTGGTGCACTTGGTACAAAATTAACCTGACTCTTATGTAGCACCTGAAGCTATGAGAATAAATGGGTTGAGGATTTACCTGCATAATGGATAGGATGATTATGATTTCTACACCTGCTGTGTAATATATATCAAAACTAAGTTTCTTACATGTCTCTTCATATGCTTCAGATTGCAGTTAGATGCTAATATAATTTTATGTTTTCAAGGATACTTGAGCTGGTTTGTATATTTCTTTCTAACTGCAATTACTGTAGCCATGCATCCTGAAACAATTAAATCTGGTCAAAGTCCGGACAAAAGTAGGTAAAAAAATGTACGATCATAATACTAGTTTTACTCCGCTTCACTTCAGAAGTATATAATTAACACAAAGCTGATAACATTTGATGTTTTAATGAAAGATGACCTATTTATAATAAATTTTTCTATCTCAAAATGAACTAAAAATGTGTAAACAGTCCCTTTAATACAGATTATATATAACTGGATACAGTATTCAAAACTTAACACAGAAATGCAGAAAACAGCATATCCCTCATCTTTTGTCAATTATATATTGCATAACTGTTTTTTATGTCCTGACAATATATTCTTTTAACCTATAATAATAATAATAATAATAATAATAATAATAATAATAATAATAATAATAAATTTAAAATAATAATAAAATAATGATAATTATAATAATAAAAATAATTATGCCACAATGACTCAAACTTGCTGTAAACTATCGTACCTTAAGACTATCATTATTGGTGATACTTAAATACGAGCAATTAAACTGTCTGTCTGTCTGTCTCTTTATATCTCTGTCTCTCTCTGTGTCTCTGTCCGTCTCTCTATCTCTGTCTCTGTCTCTCTCTCTCTCTCTCTCTGAGTAATTGCAAAATCTGAAAATAACAATGGCATATTCTTTATCTCTCCTTCTCTACTATTAAGTATCTTCCATTTACCAAGCTTTGTAAAGTTTTGTCATAAATTTAATTGAAATTTTATATCAGAAAATGAGCTCATCTTACTTTACTTCAACAAAACAAAACTAAAATTCAAGCATTACCCCCTACTACTCTACATGGGAGTCAGACATTCACACCTAATAAATATTCCTAAATAGGATAGTCATCTCATTTAAAAATTATGCTTAAATTTGGTGATTTGTTGAATTTCAGATACACCATGCAGAAAACATAAAGACAGAGGCCTCTGTTTACTACTGTTTAATGACTATGCACAGCAAATTTATAATGTGTATGCTGCTACACAAAATTGTACATACTTCCTTAAATTTGCTACCTACATTTTAATCTGCTAGGAAAATGGCTTCCCTAGTTTTCACCTTATACACAACTGAACTGTATGCATATTCAAATGGTCGGTGAGATTTTAAATTTATGGATGCTTTGCAAATGATACTAATTTACTATTCATCCTTATCACAACGGTGCTTGCAATAAACTTCCATGCCAAAAACTGACAAACTGTCATTTTGGTCTGAGTAATTTATACTGATTTTATTTTCAAGCCAAATATTGTGTTTCTGGCCAGCCAACCAGCCATTTTTCTGTACCAACATGAGTATTTTTCCCTGTGGTAAACAATTTTTTTTTAATTCAAAAAAATTTCAAAAAAAAATAAAAATTCTTAAATTAATTTGTGATTCCAATTGTGCATGATTAGCCCATTACTTTACCTAGTTACCCTAATTTAAAAACTGGTGCAATTGGAAACACTTATTTGTGGGGGGCTTCAGCAGAATGGTGATTTATGCCTTTTATCACTAACCATGTGTTACTTTGAGGTTTTTCTTTCCAAAATTTGTGCTAGCAAACATTTATAAGCAGGTAGTGAAGCCAAAAACCAAGCAAAAAATCCTGGCACTTGCTACAATGTTACCTGAACCATGTACCTACACAGAGTTGATGAACAGATAATTGATGCATTTGTAACCAAAACAAAAAAAAAAACAAGCACTGAAAGAAAAGAGAATGTAAAAGACATTTTATATAGAAATGATACTACACCAAGCAATTGAGGCAATCACAAGGGTCCTCGTTAATAAATTTGTTCAAAAGTAGATGAAACTTCAATAGATGTTTTAGTTCATAACATCTCTGCTTCTTTATATCTACTTGCAACATTAGCGACAGTCAATACATATTTGTATGTATGTGATTAACCTCTATCAATTTTAATAGTATCATGTGGTAAAAAAACATATCTGCTTGATGACCTTCATTAGGAACGCTAACATCAAAATGTGCGTACTGAATTTGTTTAGATTGGAGTAGATAAATTTGCCATATTGCCTGTCATGCTAACATATCTGAAGCAAGAGAACGTGTAACAACTGCTACATCAGCAAGTTTACTAATCGCTGCTCTACCCCTCTAATATCCTCTTTGGCTATAATAAATCAATTCCATTATTTTATAATTGGTTGATTAAGTACTGGCCCAGAAAATTCTATTTCCAAGCACTAGTTTGCCTTTCATCATGGTAACTGCTCCGGTGGCCTAGTGGTAAGAGCATCTGCCATGGAAGCAGGAGGTTGTGGGTTCGATCCATGGCCAAGTCATACCAAAGACTTGGCCATGGAAGCAGGAGGTCGTGGGTTCGATCCATGGCCAAGTCATACCAAAGACTTACAAAAATGGTACTAACAGCTGTCTCGCTAGGTGCTCAGCATTGAGGTTAGTGTTAGGACTGGTCAGCCTGGTGTCAGGATAATGTGACTGGGTTGGACATCATGCTACATGTCTGCGGCATGATGTCCCAGTGCTAGACATCACTATAAACTGCCTCATTTCAGACATTATAGCGATATGACTGATTTTTTTTAAAGCTACGTTAAAAATCCTAATCAAGCAAACAAACCTTTCATTATGGATCTTACTAAAACCAATTAGCTAATGATTCTCTGAAAGACTTATTTCTTATGGAATTTAATGCATGAATCAACTTTACATCTGCAATATGGTGTTGTTTTATACACTACATCATGAATGTGACATGCTTGATCAATTGTATTTACTGGATACTCTCCAGGTTTTGGTTGATCTCACTTGTCGGATATCAAGTCGAGTTCTAGGACCACAATAGTTATATCCAGGGAGATGTTTTTCTCCTGCACATTTAGCCCATGGAATTCCTGGTAATTTTCCTAATAAAGAAGGGATATCACCACCATCAGTAATTTATTACTGGCGGAGACAAATTTTTATTTTTTGTACCACATTTCACACACTTGCCAATAAGTGCACACTTTTTTTTGTTGTTATTATTGTTGTTAATCCATTGGTTGGGGTGAATGCTCAGCATCCAACACAATATAAACCTGTATGATTTATTATATTTGTACAAAACGGATGTCATTGATTTCTCAGCGACACGAAAACAAGAACCAGTTAAATGTCATCCAGCGCTACCAAATTCTATCAGAGCAATTATTGATGGTCCATCTGGGTCGGGTAAGATGCAATTATTACTTGATATAACAGTATAAACAATAAAATGGCTCAAATCTGATAAATTATATTTAGTTGCATCATCTGTAGATGATCAGAGATGCTACAAATTACTCAAAAATTTTAATGAGAATGCAAAATTGTTGAACTGAAGACTGTGATGATATTATTGTTTTTATCACCGATATTGATGAAGCATCGAGTGCTGTTGAACTTGAATATGATGCCAGAAAAGCAATCAAATCCAGCAAGAATATTTTCTCAAGGCAGGCATAAAAACACAAATACCTAGTGATCAGAGATAACAGTAATATTTTAGCTGTATTAATGAAGTTGATACACATACACTTATAAATATTCATCAGACTTGGCATTCAGGAGATATGGATATAATTAAGTTCAAAATCCTCTTTTCTCGTGCGCAAGCTACCCCAAATGGATTTATAATGTTATATTTACATGATCCTCAGTCTCAATATTGTGTAGGTCATGATCAAATCTTGGGTTAAGAAATAGAAGCATTGAGGGCGAACAACAAAATTTAGTGGCTGGGTTGTTAAACTAAAATTTAAAAGTAAAGTACCTAATTATAAAGAAATCTTGGTCAAGGATTGGCGTTTTGTTTTTTTTCATTTTTCATAGGAAGCTTATTTTTAAATTATAAAGTAGCCTTCCTAAAACAGTTGTAGGATTCACCCTCCCTGCTGCTCAGTAAGTTGAAAAATGTTTAGTAAAAACAGATGTAGAATCCTAATAGCCAGAAAGTCTAATCACATCATCTATTATTTGAAACAAAGTTGTTGAATTTTTTAAAGAAATTGTTGCTTATTGGTATAAACAAATTATTGTGAAAAACTTTGCAAGTCCATATATTCAAAGAAATCATCTAAATGATCCAAACATTCATGTACATAAATACTGATAGTCTTACTAAATTTCATTGCTCAACCTCACATGGTTACTAAATTGTGTAAACAAGATATTTGTCATCAACAATAACAAAAATAATTGCAACAAGTTATTTTTAAAAAAACAAAACAATTGTAAAGTCATGTAATGAGGCTGATAGTGATACTGACATAAATATTACAGGCCCTACTCAATATAAGTCAGTTAAATTCGCTGAATCAGGTCGAGTACTCATGACAATGACAGTGTAAAATGTAATTGCTCCAAAACTATAGCGCTAAAATACTTTCTCTGTATATTAGCGGAGAGACAGCACAAAGCAATATGCACCTTGTGTTATCGTCATGGGGGAGGGGTGAATAGGAGGAAAACGATTTAAGCGTCTGTGTCCATGCCCATAGTATAATAATGGTGCCTTCAATCATTGATATCATTCAATGATACACGTTGTGTGTAACAACAATGGATGAATGTCGCTGCCTCTATACATTACTCTCTAACTTACTAAAGATGAACGGAGGTTGATAATTCTTTAATATTTCATCGTATTTTTAAAAAAGGGCGGCTTATCACATCAATGCTATTGAGTTAGCTCCCTTTGTGCACACATCCTTTATATCCCGTGAAATGTTCATCCAGGAAAGTATATTCGTGCACAAGCATTCATGGAGACAGAATAACCAGTTCTCTTTTATCCATTAAATAACTCCTCCTTCTACTACAACTGCTGCTGCTGTGTTTCAAGCAACGTGGTTGTAAATGAATACATATTCTGATATTTTTCTGAAACAAGAATGGGTAGACAAATTCTCACGGTTGTGAATCAACACTGGTTTGTCTGTTTCATCGTCATCAGTCTTTCTATAGTGTGGTCGTAGAAGCACTGTGCTACTGAACATCTGACCAGTTCCCTCCACTTATCTCAATCATGTGTCTCCGCAAATATTTCCTGGTCCATTCTGCGATGTTGTCAGTCCACTTTTTTTCCTCTGTCTACCTCTGCTTCTGCCACCCTGGACGTTGTCATGAAGTACTGTTGTGGTTTGACTGATGGCTCTAGTGACATGGCCATACCATTTCAGCTTTCTCTATTGTCTGTTTTAGTCGGGCGCATATGCCACTAAGGTCCAGACCAACTAGGTTGGTTAGTAAGTGGCCTCATATATCTATAGAATACGTTTCTACCACAGATGTTTGATAAATAATGACCCCATATACATTCAATTCTTAGTATAAAAAAGAAGCGGGGGGGGGGGGAAGGAGGGGCAACTTACCAGTTTGTTGAACTAGGTGTCTCCAAGGGCGCCAAATTTATTTATTTATCGGGGAGAAGGGGGGCAAAAACTAAGTGTAAAGTCAAGTTATCCAATTATTACTATTAAATATAATGTCGGGCATTTCTACACACATATGGTTTCCGTCACCAACATTGCGGCAAAACGCATACTAAATTCGACCGATTGACGAAAATAAAATACTGCAATGCTTACCATTTGAAAAGAGGCAATTGTCACCAAAATATTCAGTTCAAATTAATATTTATTTAGGACACACCTGACAACACCCAGTGTTTTCGTGACTCGCAATATGTCAGCCTAGTCTACGCATACATAGCTTTGAAAAGATTTAATGTTTATTAATTGGGCTACGGAAATGAAATACATTACTTTTGGACTGTTTCTGTCAGCATTTCAGTCGAGTAATTACCGTATTTTCGCGTATATAACGCGCATACGTGTATAACGCGCGCACGCAGATAACGCGCAGAAATTCCGTCTTTGTGTAAAAAAAATTATCTTGGATTGCGCACCCATGCATATACCGCGCGGTAATCAACACGGGCCTGCCTGCCGGAACACAGGACTGCCAGAGGTGCCTCATCTGATATGCGATACGGGGCTATTTGTATCGTCTCTCGCTCACCATCAAGCGATTTAACGCCGGTCCCTTTATCCCTTTCTGCTCGTAATAAATACCGGTATTACCGGTACAGTCGTAAATGCTGCGTCGTAATATTTTTCGCGTAAACAGAGGCAAAATAGCAACTGCTACAAAACTTTATTTACTGGTTTCCGCCAATTTCTGGCTGGAATGCACGCATGCCGGTTACAGGGATGTTAATATCGGGTTTTTTCCAAAACCGATTATCGTTTGTAGAAATCCGATTTTAAACCGATTATCGGTTTTTGTCCTACATAGAAATTACAAGAAATATATTCTTATAATGCAAGTTAGTGTATGCGTCGTGCAAATAAAAGATATTCATTACATAGCATCACGTACAGACGCGCAAGCGGCGCAACACAGTGTCAACTTCGAATTGTTTATTTTCTTCTTAAGATTTGAATAAACCTCATTTATACTGTATTGTATGAAAGAAATCTTTTATTAATTGTCACCGGTTATTAGGGTGATTGCTCGAAATTCATCGATGCGCTTTTGGCTGTAAAAAAAAAAAAAACCTGAGATAACGCACTTACGCATATACTGCGCCTGGGGCTTGCGCTGATTGTAAAAACGCGTATAACGTGAATTTAATGTTGGTGTTGCTTATATTTATTGTTTGAGGTAAAGGATGTGAACGAGAAAGTCTTTGTGTTGTGATCAGAATGGTCTCAATTTTATCATCATTCATCTGCAGCTTGTTAAATGTCATCCATGATTTCCCATCAGAAATGCACCTCTCTACTCCTTGAATGGTAGCATCAATTTCAGTTGGGTGGCTAGATTTGTATATTTGGGTGTTATCAGCGTACAATTGGCAATAGACTCGATGATGATATATGACACCTGAGAGCGGCTGAGTGGATAGAATGAAGATATCTATATAAATCATTCTCTATTTTGTTTGACTATATATCAGAATAAAAGTAAATAGTAAGTTCTAACATGCCATAAAAAATTTGCAAACGCTCAATTTTCGATACAGAGGTTTTAAAACTGTTCACAACACTAAATAATTAATGTTTAAATTATGTGTTAATTGTATTTATCCCATCGGCGCATTCATCCACCGATCAGATATATCAGAATATAAAGAGACATTCCAAATGTGTTTTCCCTGTACGTTTTAAGCAGATATGCCGACAATATCTTATCGTAAGAGGGGGAGCTCCATCCTTGTCACCAAAGGAGGGGGTGGAAGAAAACAGCCATATTTTAACATGTACCTAACACTTAAATACCAGTCTGTCTTTCTTCCTTCTTCACCCTGTTAGAGATATTTTCAAATCAGCATCTTTAAAATATGTCATCTTTAGTTATACAAGCCTTAATCTGTTCATTGTTTCTGAGCGAAATATTTTCCTTACCTGTGTATGAAAATTGTTATGTGCTGAAAATCCTCAGTCTTCTTTCTAAAGGGATATATACGTAGCTAGCTTGATCAGTTTGAATATTTTGGTAAAACTGTTCTTTATTGCTGTTATGTTCATTTTCTCACAAATCACAGGTATTATCTTTTGGATACATCTGCTCCAAAATACGAGATATCACTAACATAAGTTCTGCCAAATGCTTCCCATTCTTGAATCGGCGCTTTACTGACTATTATGGCATATTTCTCATATGTTCCATACTGCTTTTTTGGAGTATTAAGTTCATCAATGACATTATCTGCTTCTTCTGACAGAAGTAATTTGATCAAATAAATATGTATACTTCTCAATTTCTTATTTTCTGTCTTATTTAGTCAGTTATTCTTAACCCTGATAAAGATTTATAGTTTTGTAGCACATCATACCGCAGGGCTTATCATCTGAGAAAGAAATGAATATTGCATTCTACTTTTAATTGAATATTCTGCATTTTAATTAGACTTGGTATTCCTCCTTTTCTAGATTTCAAGTGGAAAATAGAAATTTCGCATAAATGTGGGTATTAAATGATGAATTAAGTGCTTCATTATACACTTGGAACACATTTGGAATGTCTCTTTTATGCTGAACACGCTGTTGTGATAAGCTTATTAGCATAGAGTAAGAGGAAGGGTGTGAGGGGTGGATGATTACCAATCACGTCATTTTTTGTGTTAATTTGTAGAAGGCGAGTGAGTGTTTTCTATAGACGTTTTCAAATTTGCTTATAATAATCAGTGCATATGCCTCCAACAACTGGCACAGATGAATTCTCAGTTTAAAGAATAAACAAGGCAACTGACAACTAATTATTCACGATTACTGAAGATTAAACTACATGCATACGGTAAGTATCGTTTTGTATCGATTCGCTACGTCTTGTATCTACACGTGTATCGGCACAGCAAAAGTATTGATGCGTCGATATATCGAGGAATTGTTTCACATCCACCACGGCGGTATTATTGCTTGTAAACTTTTAGAATACTTAGTAACACGCCGATGTGTTTTGAGTATATATTCATGTCTGAAATAGTTTCACACTCGTCATTTCAATGGTCTTTGAAAAGGTAATGTTAAATTCTTGTTAGACTCAAATACCACCTCAAACATACTGTAATTAATTTATGTACAGAACGGACACGTCGGGGTTTCTAATTTACAACTTAAGTTGTCTGGAAGCCTTTGGAAATTTTGGGTAAACGTATGACTTCTATCGGAAATCGCGCCAGGATTTGACAACCGGCCGGTCAAGTAAAGACCTCTGGCTTATAACAATATTTTTAAAGTCCTAAACTTGCATGCCGACCCCTAAAACAAGATCAAGATGTACAGGCACAGTTATCGTCATAATTGTTTCCATCCAAGTCAATATGGAGGATGAATCTCAAACTAAAAAAATAAATTTGTTTCTATTATCCTCTATGACTTGATGAAATATGTAGTGAGTGCTTTGTTGATGATGCCTTTCTGTTGACTAATTTATTAGATTTAATTGTTTTACATATCCACGGCATCTTTGGGATACAGCTATTATGGAAAGTGATCGTTGAACTGTTATTTTTGGTTTGACCTTACCAAGTAATGAATTAATCTTTGTTTCAATTAACCATTGGATCAACAGCTTTAACGATTAGATTGTTTTGTTTTGCTTTATGTGTGTTTGTTCTTTCCACGCAAATTATATAGTTCACTCAAATAGTGATGTATATTATGTTTCCCTCAACTAACGAAATATGACGAGTTTTTACTGAACTAATGAAATATGACGAGTTTTTCACTCAGTGAAATATGATATGAAAAAAATGGGACATATATCTTGCGAAGTCAAACGAAAATCGAAAGGTCTTCTCAGCCACAACACTGTTGAATGGCTGGGAAGCCACCAAGAAATATCTGCCATTCCTAGTCTGCATGAAGATCATTATAATCTCTTATTATCTGCAGACTCGTTGGTCCAGAAGCCATGGTTCTTCAACGCGTAATGACCTTTAACTTCCTCCGGGCCAACGTCACCTCTGGCAACAGCACACTAAGTACAACTCAACACAACTAAGCACCATGCTAAACAGCACCTTTAATGCGCTGCCTATACATAGATCACCAATCAGTCAGCTGAAAATATAATGTCCAAATCCGTGTACTTCAAAATGACACGGTCATGTATTATAATAGCACGTAATTACGTTATGTACTGTACATTGGAGTTCCTTATTTAGTACAAATTATATTATCGATCTTACTATACAAAGTGATAATCAGATTCAGAAGTGAACATGTGTGCGACAAGAATCTTATAGCACTTGATGTCTTTTCTTCACTAAAAAAACAACATTATTGCGAATATAATCGCTTTGTTAAGTTACAGGTAAACTAGAAAACAGACTAACATTGCAGTATACGACACAAGTAGGAGTTACCTAATACACCAGATAAATGTGATAGTACGAACTCCAGCTGTAGAGGTGTGTGAGTTACATATTATTTTCCTATTTGTATTATAGCATATAATTGTTTTACTACTTGTCCTTGCCATGTCGATGTTTTCATTACAGAGAAGGTTGTAAATAGGAGCAAATCTGCCATGATTTTACTGAATAATGTAAGTTTTATTGCAATCATTAATGTGACACAACAAGTCGCAAATATCAAATCTTAATCTTGATTTAACATTCTCAACAAATTAAACTATTTTTAGTTTAATTTTTAAAAAAATTCTCACGGTTTAAAATCATTTTGACACAAGCTGATTCCCGAAATTTCTGAGTTGAACATTTTAAATTTGTTGACCAACGCGGATACCTTCTTGATTTAAGACATATAGCTTTGTCAATAAATCTGTACATACAATCTTAACGATTTTAGATGAAGTTGGTGTTTTACAATTAATCAAAGGGATATATTATATAATGTACCAACAAAGTGAAGGTTTTTAAACACAGCAAAGAGATACTTGAAACGAACAATATTTACACTGCCCTCACTCTCGGCAGAACAATGTAGTGTTAGCATAATTATTGATGAATACGGCAATGAAAATTGTTTTGTTAACACAAGAACAATTAAGTAAACTGCGGCATGATCATATTATAATGATTATGTGTGATAGAGATCATATTATAATGATTATGTGTGATAGAGATGATATTATAATGATTATGTGTGATAGAGATGATATTATAATGATTATGTGTGATAGAGATCATATTATAATGAGTATGTGTGATAGAGATCATATTATAATGAGTATGTGTGATAGAGATCAGATTATAATGAGTATGTGTGATAGAGATGATATTATAATGATTATGTGTGATAGAGATCATATTATTATGATTATGTGTGATAGAGATCATATTATAATGATTATGTGTGATAGAGATCATATTATAATGAGTATGTGTGATAGAGATCATATTATAATGAGTATGTGTGATAGAGATCATATTATAATGAGTATGTGTGATAGAGATCATATTATAATGAGTATGTGTGATAAAGATCATATTATAATGAGTATGTGTGATAGAGATCATATTATAATGATTATGTGTGATAGAGATCAGATTCTGAATTATGCGAATTCCTGTATTGATTAGATCGGAATAAAAATATCAAATTGATAGGTGTATTATCTAAATTAAATCGGATTATGAAATTGAAGGGAATACTGATACCCATATAACAAGGTAAGATAAGTTATTCTTACTGATTTCTACTAACAAATTGATTAAAATCAGTAAACGACGAGAGACTTTTAACGAAAATTCAGATTCAGGGCTGCTACGTTCACTTTCGTTAGTTTTGAGAGCGTTTTCGTTTAACGATCTGATATATTTTTTTTAGTTGTGTTACACGCGTGTTCATGAATTTTCTATTTAATATTCGTGAGATAATTCTGATCTATTTTTTTAGCATGAGAAATACGAATTTATCCACTTCTGTTTATTTCACTGGGGCCAGCAAAAGAAATATAGACTTGAATCTGTTTAATAAACTTGCACTCGGAAGGTGGTTCTTTTAATAATTCAAGATCAGCAATAATTTCTTCAGAATTTAGTTCATCAGATATTTAAACGCCGTCGTCTTTTAGTTTTTTAATTGCAGAGAAAAAGACATTAGTATTTTCAGAGTTAATTGTATAATAAATACGTATTTAAATTTTAAAAAATATTTACAGAACACAACCCCCATGTGAACTGCGAAATTGCCTTTATACAAAATTCAAAAGATATATATATATATATATATATATATATATATATATATATATATATATATATATATATATATATATATATATATATATATATATATAATCTTAGATCTAATGACGGCACAAACCTCACGAGAACCCCTAGAATACATAACGATATTCTAGCAGGCTGGGAAGGCACATATAATCTTAGATATATGGGCTGCTCAACATAGAATCGTAACTAACTTAAATATACGGACATCAAAGCCCCACGTGAGCCCCTAGATTACAATACGGTATCCTAGCATGCTCGGAATATACATATAATCTTAAATTAACTTAAATATATGGACAGCACAACATATTTTAACTAAGTTATCCTAATGGTGCCTTCTCCACGTTCAACATTTTTGCACAAACCTACACACACACACACACACACACACACACACACACACACACAAATCAGCACCGGGAGAGTACAAATGGGCACCAACCACGTGATGACATGGCGGGAGTGTATGCTTGTCTGTTGAAGTTGGAGCAATTTAGGGTGGAATGACAATTATAAAATAGGTGTTATGATATAACTAATACTCAGAAATACAAAAGTAGCTCGCTAAAATGGGCTTGGTGAATTTGCTGTTTGTACTTTTCTTGTTTTCTTAAATATTATCTCTGACACAATCTAGATCAAGCAAGAAACCTGATATATTCAGAAAAGTAAGGATACTGTTTTTGTTGATTTTTAAAAAAAAGACACAATGCAAAAAAAATTGTTAATCACAAAAAAAAATATTTTATAAAATTTCAGACTCTACCTTATTTAAGTTATTATCCCTGATCTGTTAAAGATTTTATCGGACCATTTGTCATCGACGAGGTCATTAAACATTTAATTACCCCGTCTTACGATACAGTTATTCTCTGAAGTAAGATACCTTCGTGTGTATTTCTTTGAAAATACATTATTTGAACGCCGTTTTGCTTGTTGTACCGAAGATGAGAAAATAAACAATACAGATATTAATTTATATATAAACAAGTACTGATATTATATACACAATTTTATTCCCATTTAAATATATATTTGCCTTAATGGATGAGTTTGAGAGATTATCTACAATGAAGCCTTTAAGTGCCAGAGAAGATCTCCATAGGATATCCCCTTACGTGCCGAAAAGCTCTCAGGTTGATCCGACGAATACAACTTTGATTACTAAAATTCATGGCGCCAAGAAAGAATTTAGTAACTATGGCGCATTTTATGTGTGGTCGACATTCAGAACTATTAACAAAGAAGATGTTATTGATGCTACAATGAACGTTGTTTCCAAGCTGGCCAGTGTGGAACAGGAAAAAGAATTTCAGTTATCTTCCTTTCGCTCTTTCCGTCGCAACAATCAGAATATCGACGTCTTTGTCCTGACAGAAAAATGGCTAAAACATCAGGCGGATCAAACACCCACCGGATACTCACATCAAATCGTTCCACCGCCACTCTGTTGCAGGTGGAATTGCTGTCAGCAGAAATAATTCCATGGTAAAATGTCTTATCCACACCACAAAATCACTTTCTGCAACAGTCACACTGGAATAAAGGTCAGTCCATTTTATCTGCCTCTAACACCCTCCTCCTAGTAGAAACAAACAAGCGGACTACTCTCTTTTTGGAGCAGTTTCCGAATCTCCTGGATTATGGGAATTCGAAAGGTGGCAACCTGATTACTCTTGGAGATTTCAATTCAATTTGACTGTCCTGGAACCCCATACACATAAAAACTACTTGATTCAATTCATGTTTTCAACCTTAAATAGTAAGTTAACCAACCCAACCATAACATAGTCACAATTTACACTGGACTCTTCATAGACCTGATGATAATATTCTACGATCCACCATTGTATCCCACGAACTTGGATATAAAATACCGTCATTTCCTACTAAGAGAAAATCTGTATGATAAATAGAACCAAACTTATGCATGACACCCAAGCAAACCTAACAACTTGCTTACCTCATACAGCAGAACAACTTGATAACTGCCTATGTTCACTGCTTGAAAAACATGCCCCAGCCACCAGGTGCAGAGTATCAATTCAGATGTGTTCTCCGTGGTATAGCAGTATTTTGGACCAGCTTCGCGCTGCTAAAAGAGACCGCCGTACATCGGAGAGACTTTGAGTTTCCACCTAACTAATTATTCATAAGTAAATATATGAAACATCTAAGACTAATGTGACAATTATAGTCCATACCGCGACATTATCCCACTACGGTGCCAGGATCATGGGGAGTTTCAGCTGCATGACTCTTTTCGAGATTACTAAGAAACTAATGTTAAGGAACAAATGTACACCACTTCCAACTACATTCTCTCCAGTCGACCAAAAAGCCAAAAAAGCAAAACAGCTGTGCGACGTTTAAACATCACATTGGTATGGGGTCCTTCTCATGGGAAAGCTTGTCATGATATAACGTCGGAACTTAGCTCTACTCCAAATTTGGCACGTACCATCCTAACCACCAGACGGCTTGTCAACTACTTCATGTTCGTTTGGTTTAGGAACTGTATTGCTACAAAACATCCAAATGAAACATCGAGGTCAGTGGCAAACGTTAAAATCGAGGTATATCAAAGAACAAATATATTGACCAAGATCAATAGAATCTTTGACTGTCATTTGGACATATGAACAGTTTTGCATATAATTGTTGTCTTATGTTTCACAAAGAAACTGACTGCAAACTCCCTCTTTCATTTGTTGAGCACTAATTGTCTTCAAAAATCATAAAATTTCACATGAGGTTAATACGATATTTTATTACACTATCTCTTTTCCTGGTAAAATCTTGTAATTGCTAAAACCTCTCATCGTGTACATGTTGACACAGAATTTAAAAAATAAATCATGAAATTACTTAAAATGCAAATTCTGATTTCGTTAAAGAATGAAAATTAAAATGTCGTGCAATATTTGACACAAACAAAAAATAATTGAGGCCAATTATTTTATTTGTTTGCTGTTTTTTAACACTTAGTTAAGTTGATTAAAAATTGTATCGTTGCGAGGTTATCCTAAATGATCTTAGAATACAATTGATATTCTACTATTCTGAGACTTTTAACGTTGATGAGGACGCTATCTAAGTCGCTACAACATATTATAGTTGCCTCAACATATTATGGCAGGATAAAAACGCCAAATCGCCGCTGAATTCTGTATTAAATAAAAAAAATAATTATCACATTATATTTGTGACATAAAAATATTTATATTTTTATACTAAATGCCGAAGATGACATTTTAAACAGCGAAGGAAGAAAAAGCAATTGTAAAGTTGCGCTATTATAAATTATCAAGTGAAATAGCTAAACAATTATAAATCAGCTTGACTGAAATATGGCGTATGAGCGGATTCGGAAAAAACACCCCAACAAACGAAAAACATCCCCCAGGTCGTCTTTGTTATTAATGATGATATTAAAAGTAACGAGTAAATCGTTAAAAATAAGACTATACTTCAAATTCTAGTGAATAATAATAATGAAGAGCTTGAAAACTTCCGTAAGAAAATAAAACAACTAAAGAACATAATATAAAATATTCCTAACAATAATATTACACTAGATACTATAATTCCTAAGTTGGTAAATGTGAATAGACTAAACAAAACAATCGATTTCATTAAGTCGAAAAATAGAACGACGCCGTGATGATCTAAGACACGTACTTCAACAACAAATAACGAAACCTCGAAAAATTAAGACCAACAACTACAAGAACGAAAATCACCCGAGACGAATGAATAAAAAATCTAATGGAAGAATGTAAGCAATTATCTGCAAGACGGTTAAATATCGCAGAACAAATATTGATGTTAACAACTGTTTAAAAAAAAAAGATCGATTCACTCATAAATTATTAAATCTAATTTGAATCAAATCATAATTCGAGCGTTTTGATAAAACATACCAATGGACGCCTCAAAGAGATATCAAAAGTAATCTGAAACACATCATAAGATCATTTTTACAGGACGATTCGAGCGTTAAGATTCAGGATATATTTCGGGCACTATATCATCATGCTGCTGATCCTGAAATGTTATCTGAGTCGTATTTGACTCAAAAGCTCGTATCGTGTTTTTAAACGCTAATATCAGTCTACGTGTTTATCAAATATTACAAGAACATGATGTTTATGTTGATGAGTAGAGTTCATTCGGATAAGGTTGGGTTTTGATTGAACTGCAAACAATACTGATACATTAACATAAATAAGACCCGTTACGCGTTGGTGAAATCGTCGAGTTACCAGAAAGGATAAAAATAAATCACAGTGTTGTATAAATATCGTATCAGATGATAACAAGTGTGTTGTCCGGGGTATTCTGGCGGCATTGTTTCCAGTAAGCAATGACCCGTGTCGTGTTTTTAAGTATAAACATGAATGAAAACTAAATGCAGCAGGAATAAAGTGTCCAAAAAAGATAGAACACATAGACCTTTTTTAAGAGAACAACGCTGAATTATTACCTGGTGGAATATATGTATTTGGAGCTGATAACGACTTTACAATCTTCCTCAGAAGAATAACAAAGAAAGCAAGCAGGAAAACAATAATTTTGTTGATTTATAAAGAACATTTTTCGTTAATCAAAACCTTTAATGCTCTGGCTGGCAAACAGCTCAACACGCGTAAAAGAACATAAATATTTCTGCTATCGTTGTTTGTGTGGATTTTATAAAGAAGATCTCCTCTTTAATAATAATAAATATTGTATTTACCAACAGTGAGTAACTTTAGCAACTGATGAAGACAAGATCTTAAAATTTAAAAATCATCATAAGACGTTCGTGATTTATTTCACTATCATGCATGATTTTGAGTCGATTTCTAATCGCAGAAGAAATAAGTAATAAAGCTCGCAAACAACTATAAACACTCACAAACATGCACCAGAACTCCTATGAAGACACTGACACCAGAACGGAGATACGATTATGAGACAGCTACATATTGTCATATTTGCGAAAAACCGTTTCTACCAATGTTAACGAATTCGCTAAAGTTAGCGGTCACTGCCGTATAACAGGAGATTATAGAGGTGCGGCTCATAATAAATGCAACCTCAAATTTCATGTAGTAAAATGTATTCCTTGCGTAGCACATAATTTCAGAAGCTATGATGGACATTTTATTATAACAGCACTTGTTCATCCTGATTTCATCAGATTATGTAACGATTGTAAATTCGATGGTATTTCAGCCAACTCTGAAAACTGTATGTCCCTTACGATTGGTAAATTACGTTTCATTGACAGCAAGCAGTTCATGAACTCTTTCTTCCCTCTATCAACTAGCAAAATACTGAAACAATTTTCCATGATTGACTGATTATTTAGGCATCAGGACAGAGTTAATGAAACAGAAAGGCATCTTCCCTTTCGAGTATCTAGACAGCTTCGAGCGCCTTAATAAAATATCCCTACCAGACCATACAAAACTCTACTCGTCTCTGGCAGTTGAAAATGTCACTGATGCAGACTTCGATCAAGCACATCGCGTCGAGAACGAATTTTGGATTTGTAGGACAATTGGTGATTATCTTTATATATATTTAACTCAGGACGTACTGTTACTCGATGATATATTACAGAGCTTTCGTAAAACGAGTATTGATCAGTATAAACTGGATCCTTGCTTGTATTTCTCATAACCTGGTCTAGCGTGGAATGCGTTATTCAAGCTTACTAAAGCGGAATTGGAGTTGATAACCGATCCTGACATGTACTACTTTATTGAGAAAGGAAGTCGTGGCCGAATTAGTGTTGCGATTAAATATTACGCCCTCGCGAATAAATAAAAAAAAATCTACGTGATTACTATACAACTAAACCAACCATATATATTCTCTACTTTCACACATTAATAATCTATACGACTGGGCGATGTCAGAACTAATGCCAACTGGTTGCTATTGTTGGGAATTGTTAGATGACTTTATATCCGCAACAAAAGATTTGACCATAGATCTTAGTGATTCGGACTTTGTTGAAGTTAATGCTGAATACCCGGAATCGTTACACGATTTACACAATGATTATCATTTCATGTAAGAAAATATGGTAATACCTGATTTATTATTATCCGACGAGCAGCTATCAAATCATCGCGGAAAATGCTCACTAGCAAAGTTAGCACCTAAACTGATGGACAAACACTGTGTCATTACAGATTGCTGAAAAGGGCAGACAATAACGGTTTAATCATTACAAAATTACATCGTAACTTGAAAGTAAAACAGTCACGATGGATGGCAGATTGTATCGAATGTAATACTGATATGAGGACCATAGCAGAAACAGATTTTGAAAAAGAGTTCGTCAAGCTGATGAATAATTCGGTGTACGGCAAAACGATGGAAAATATTCCTAATAGAGTCGATATTAAACTCGTTAACAGCATCAAACGACATATAAAACTAATTGCTTCAGAAAGGTTTGTTAAGATGGTAGAGACACTAAAAACCTCTTGATGGCCTATAATAATAATAATAATAATAATAATAATAATAATAATAATAATAATAATGAGGACTTTATATAGCGCCTAATATTTAGAAGCTCTAAGCGCTTTTCAACATTTATAATGATATGACTACACTACCGAAAAACAATAAAGAAAAACCATGAAACTGGAAAACATAAAAACATGCTGCAAATATATAAGATACAAAACATTATTAGGTCTCTAAGTTTGTTCCTGCAGTCGACAAAGGTGATTTTTAAAAGCACTCATAAAAGGGACAACTGTGCCTTTGTGTCTAATTTCAAACGGCATTTCGGTCCACATCGACGGGACCTAGTATGCGAAAAAACGATGTCCGTATGACTTCGTTTTCATAGTGGGAACAATGAGTATACGATTGTCAGAAGAAAGTGTAAGTATCTTGCTGGTGTGTACACATGGGTGAGGCCGGATAACTATGTTGGACCGGAATCTGTCAGTAAAACGTAGCACAGAAAACAAATTTTGTGTTTGATTCTGTATCAAGTTGAGCCAGTGTAGGGTACAGAGCAGTGGTGAGGTGTGCTCTGATCGAGGTACTTTAAAGATAATCCGAGCGGATGTGTTTTGAACTTTTTAAAGTTTCTGGAGTAGATATTGTGACTAAACAGACAGAATTGAGCTACAATAGTCCAGTCTTGAAAGTACTAATGAAAACACATGTGTTTAAGTGGCATCAACTGAAGGATATTTGCGAATGGAACTGATGCGTCTCAGCTCAAGATATGTAGCCTTGCATATGTTCATAACATGTTGGTGCGATGTGAGAGAACTGTCTAGAGTAACACCTAGGTTTCGTACTGACTGTATGAATTCAATGTTGGTTTTGGTGATATTATTGTCTGAGGTAAAGGATGTAAATGAGAATGTCTTTGTGTTGTGATCAGAATGGCCTCAGTTTTATCATCATTCATCTGCAGCTTGTAAAAAAATTGCAAATAGGTCCGGAAGGTCTACTGGAGAGAAGTTAGTTGGAAGTAGTGTACATTTGTTCCTTGACATTAGTTTGTTAGTTATCTTGAAGAGCTCTTTGCAGCTGGAACTCTCCGTGATCTTAGTCCTGTTGTGGGATACTTTGGCTAAATGGACTATATTTGTGACGTTCTTCTTAGCGGCTGCATAGATTTGTTTATAAATAGTGAGTCTGGTGGAAAGTCAAAGCCTCTCTGCTTTTCGGCGATGTATTTTAGCAGTGCTAAGCTGGTCCCTAACACTGCTATACCATGGAGAACACTTTTTAATTGATACTCTGCATTTGGTGACTGGGACATGTTTTTCAAGAAATGAACGCAGGCAGTTATCGAGTTGTTCTGCTGTAGAATGTAAGTAAGTTGTTAGGTTTTCTTGGATGTCATGCATTAATTTGGTTCTATTTATCATACCATTGTTTATCATAGTAGCAAAAGAAGGTGGAGGGTTAGGGACTGATACTTCGAGATGGCATATAATGCAGAGGTGATCTGATGCAAGTTCGTGGGATACAAGGGTGGATTACAGAATGTTATCATCAGGTCTATAAAGAAACCAGTCTAAATTGTGACCAAGTTAATGGGTAGATTAGTTAACTGACTGTTTAAGGATGAAAACATGAATGGAAGCTATGAATTTTGACGTGTATGGGTTGCCAGGAAAGTCAAAGTAAAAGTTGAAATCTCCAAGAATAATTAGGTTGCCACCTATCGAATTTCCATACTCCAGAAGATTCGGAAACTGCTTCGAAAAGAGATTCAGTCAGCTTGTTTTCTCTACTAGGAGGAGGGTGGTAGAGACAGAACAAATGGACTGACCTTTGTTTCAGTGTGAGTGTTGTTTAGACTAGTTCAAACGATGTATATATGGCAGAAATTGAAGATTGTGTTGTACTTAAGGCATTTTATCATGAAATTGTTTGTGATGACAGCAATTCCATCTCCGCGAGAGTTCCGTTGGAACAACTTGATGGAGTAAGCGGTGGGTGTTAAATCCGCGCAATTAAGCTCATTGCTTGATGTTTTAGCCATGTTTTTGTCAGGAAGAAGACGCATATATGCATATACTAAATCTAGTTCTTGATAAACCAGTGTACGTCGGTGCATCGGTACTTTAAATCTCAAAATGGTTGATGTATGATTTTCATTACGGTTTTGTAAAGAACAAGTGGCCAAATGCGAAATTGTTGTTTACTAATACTGATTCTCTTGCATATGAAATTTATGGAGCCGATTGCGCTAACATGACGTTTATCAGGATATTTATGATAGTAAAGAAGAATTCGATTTATCAGATGTTGCTAAAGAAACAGGATTTTACAACCCAACAAACAAAAAGTATCGGAAGATGAAAGATGAATCCTTTGTATAGCTGATTATCGAATTTGTTGTACTACGTAGTAAAATGTATTCAGTATTGTCCTTAAATACTAAAAAGAGCACGATGAAGGCTAAAACCATTAAAAAGGCGGTTGCTAAAAAGAACTTCACCCATTATTTATTCAACAGAGTTTTATTCGGTGAGCAGAAAATCACATTGCTGAGATGACTGCAATGAGGTCTACATTTGCATTGAAATGAAACAGATACAATCAATAAACAAGATCTGGTTATTTTCGATGATGAGAGATTTTGTGCTTATGGTATTAACACGCTTGCGTTAGGACCTTATAAACAAACATGTTGTAGAAGCGCTTTTAGTTATATTAAACAATTAAAGATGAAAACTTATGAAACTGTGCCCATGGCGAACAATCAAAATTGATATTTAGAACTATTTCTAAACAATATTGTTAGTAGAGATGTTATCTAGCTTTACAAAATATTTTTTTAAGGAATAGTAAAATTGTTGTCGAAAGGTTTTATGCTGATTTGTAATTATAATTGCAATAAAATGCGTTAATACTCGTTATTTATTCAGTAGTAGAAAAATGGGGGCTGAGTGATGCTAACTTCCAAACTAAAAAGCATTTCGTTTTTTAACTAGCAATACAAAAATTGTTGTTTTAATACGTGTTATCACGGGCAACGGATACTATCTTTTTAAAGCAACTAGGGTGTTGCGTTTAGCACACCCAAAAATCAAGATGCATGGAATTGTAGAACAAATTAGAGGTTGCCAGAACGGAAAGTATAGAAATTGCGCCCATAACCCCCTTTTACCTACTACTCCATATGACTCAAGTTTGCCCCCCCCCCCCATCGCACCCCTCCCCATACAAAAAATTAAAAGAGGTCCCTGACTACATGCAGGTCACAAATGAATTTCAAAGAACCGAGATCGGCCAGGTTGTAAGTTTGGTCGATGGGAATATCAGCTTGAGACTAAGGTCACAAGATGTTAAATTTTCCCAATGCAGTCTTAATCGGGTAGAGCCATTAATACCTTTCATATACCACACAGGCCGTCACAAAACTTTGAATGATTTACTGAGGTCATAAGTATTTACTAGCTGTAGATTATTTATTAAGGTATATTGAGCTAAGAAGATCTTTGCTAGAAGCTCATAAGGTTTAATCAAATACCGTAAATCTAGTTGTGATTGACAATATTCTTTATATCAGATAAAGGACGTCCATTAATTCTGCTGCATTTGCAAACATTTATTGGTTTAAGCATAATACACATGTTAGTCCAATATACCCTCTAAGCAACGACGAGGTAGAGATGTATACAAACATAAAGAGAATGTTATTTCAAACATCAGAAGACCCCTACCTGGCTAATTTACACCTTTGTGCAATGTCGCTAAATACAGGTTCCAACCCAACAGAACTCTAAATGGGTCCTAAATTAAGGTATACTGAACCAAGCCCAAATTCAAGACTAACTCAAGGATGTCCATACATCGATCGGATTATAAAAGAAGAATCATGCCAAGAAAATACAGAAAAGAAAATCCGATAGTCGTTTATGCGCTTGCGAAATACCCCTCCCCCCCCAAAAAAAAAAAACCAAAACAAAAAAACAACAACAACTACAAAAAAAAACATTCTAAATATGACGGTTTGGTATGCAAACGATAAGCGTGGTTCTGTTAAAAGGTATTGTCTCCATGTGTAGCTTACACGCACAACCGCTCACATCCTTTAAAATGTGTTTCAAATAATAGCAATATTTTGTGTGGTGAGTTTTCTTTACAGGTATATGGTTAAATTTATGCCCAGCAAATGCATACAAATTCAAATAGATCACATGATTATGAACGTTTCCGTCCTCGAAACGGAGATAAAATAAATAGACAGGAAAGGGGCAATTTGCCAAGGCCAAATCAATATCAGTGATTTTAAACGGTGGTAGAGACACTATTACTCATAGGTATGCAATCTCACTGCACACATTAAACTTGTTAAAGCTGATAGACTTAATCAGTTAACTCATCTATCAAATGTAACATCGTAATTGTATGCGACCATTAGCACACACACAATATGGCAATAGAAACCTATTTGCAACAAAATGACGAAACACGTTTACCTTTGTGGAAAATATACAATATAGTTCTTACAAAGATAAAATAGCCAAAATTATATATATATATATATATATATATATATATATATATATATATATATATATATATATATATATATATATATATATATATATACATAATAATAATAATAATAATAATACTAATAATAATAATAATAATAATAATAATAATAATAATAATAAGAGAGTATTATTGACCTACTTCAAGAATTTAATTATACAGGTCACGAAGAAATTATGATCGGGCTAATCAAGACGTTAGAAAGATACACCACTATGTAGCAAACTTTATTCATCTATGCCTAATAACTGGACTGAAAATAGCCAGTGATAGATGTGAATCATATAAAGGGATAGGGAAAATTTACATGTATCCATGACAATTCGACCTCAGTAATAGATTATGCTTTAGCTGACATGTTTTAAAAATATACCATCTTTTGACATAGATGATAGATTGGAATCTATATACGCTTACTATATTTTCATTTGTCTACATGGGTAAACTAGAACGAAAGTCTTTAGGTGTCTATGTGGTTATCCAAAATTGCACAGATATATTATCTAAATATATGGGTAAGACTTTATACAATAACTGATATTTACCATTATGCAGGAATCACAGCAAAGACAGTCAATAGAAAGCAAAATATAGCTATGGCATCTCAAAGACAAATTGTTATTTGTCAACATTGGTTTGACATAGATTGCACAACCGCCAAAAGCAAAGCCTTGAAATATCTAAGACA